>CAHIKZ030000490.1:1052500-1082500 GCA_903632075.3 Acanthosepion pharaonis
AGTTGAAATTTACAACTTTTTCTCATTTTACTGAAATAGCTGTTAAACACTTCTATTTTCCCCTTTTTCTTTCTTTAATTCATTTTCTCACTGAAACCAAGTAGTTTATTCGACATGCTTTTGCTCTTTCCGCACAATTAAAACGTAATAGTCCATTATTTATTAGCTATTGGCGGGGCGTAACGGTCGTTCGAACTAACGCATATCGGGATAAGCACAATCAGAATAGGATTTCTGGCGTATACACATTTCTTTCCGGGTCCCGCCCAGGGACCTAAGGTTAGAAATGGCATCATGACACTTTCCACTGACAAAAAAAAAAAAAAAAAAAATTACATATATAAAGCCTTTCACAAAGCGTGGGTTGTACTTGTGAGAACAATTTTTTGTATTTCTTTGAGGCATGTACTTCCAGGAATCCCCTCAATTAGTATACTGGAAGCTTTTCCAACCAGTCCTAGGGCTCCAACTACAACAGGGATTGTTGATGTTCCCATGTGCCATTATTATTATTATTATTATTTTCTTTGATTTCTGGCGTTTACACATTTCTTTCCGGGTCCAGCCCAGGGACCTAAGGTTAGAAATGGCATCATGACACTTTCCACTGACAAAAAAAAAAAAAAAAAAAAATTACATAGATAAAGCCCTTCGTAAAGTGTGGGATGTACTTGTCAGAATAATCTTTTGTATCTCTTTAAGGCATGGACTTCCAGGAATCCCTTCAATTAGTCTACTGCAATCTTTTCCAACCAGTCCTTGTGCTCCAACTACAACAGGGATTGTTGATGTTCCCATGTGCCACATTTTCGAGATTTCTATTTCAAGGTCCTTGTATTTTGACAGCTTTTTGAATATCTTCAAAGATACATTGCAATCTGCAGGGACTGCTATATCAATAAGGTGGCACTTTTTTTGTTTGTGGTCTTTAATAACAATGTCTGGGCAGTTGGCTTTGATTGTTCTGTCAGTGTGTATTGTCTAGTAACCGGATCTGGGTGGTGTTCATACCAGTTTCTTTCAGTTTCCTTCCCGTAGATTATTATTATTATTATTATTATTATTATTATGTTTGATTTTCGTTATTTAGTTAGCATGTACATGAATCCCTGTCAAATACCTCAGATAAATGAGGGACTACTCCGTTTTGGTCTCGAGAAAAGACGGAAATCAGACATATCAGAGACGATGTTTGGTTTTCGTGCAAGAAAGAAAAAAAGAGAAAAAAGAACTAAAAAAATAAAGAAAGAAAGAGAAGATAGAGGAAGCAATAGCACTCACATGTTTTTAATTTCTGCTTCAATGAAATGGAAAACATTGTCAATTTTGAATATTTTCATTTGTACCCCCTTACTTCTTTAAATATTAACCAGCATTTATAATTATGATAGTTATTGCAGTAATTTGTTGAAGTTCTTAAGCTCAAACATTTAACGATGCAATGGGGAAATTTCCACGGGTACTTTATAGTTGTGGAACTAGCAACGAGATTATTCAATTATCAATTTAATAATTAGGATTCATTCGAAAATTAAAATAGTACAACCGTGATATTTTAACGGTTACTGTTTGTTTTATATTATTATTATCATCACCACCACCATTATTATTATTATTATTATTGTTGTTGTTGTTATTGTTGTTGTGTTTTTCCTTTATTTTATGTAGTACAGGTTATCCTAAGTCTCAACCAGAGACTTCACAAACATCAAGTTTTTGCACCAGAAGACGCAGAGTGATGAGGTGCCATACAATCAGGGTGAGAAAAGAAAAGGTGAGAAATCTGTAAGAAGGTTGTTTACACAATTCGTATCATTTAGGGCAACCCAGAATTTGATCCACATATTTATCTGCCCTTTTTATATAATCTTCAAAGCCCCAAATAACAACCGTTAATGTTGTTCTGTTGTGATACCCCATGGATTTCTATCTTGTGCTCCTATTTGCTTAGAGTCCTCAAACATTTGCAAAGATGTTCCCTCGTCGGCTGGAACTGTAACATCTATAAAGGAGACAAATGTTTTCAAAAATTATTAGTACTAGTAATAGTAGTAGTAGTATTTTTTTATGTAGTTGCCGGGTGAAAGAGCATCTCGTCAACAAAGTGACGTTTTTGTACAAATTTCCGACTCCCGATATACCCATTATCACACCCGGTCTGACAATGGGATACCCGACAAATACATGACAAACAAATGCGTGCGATAGGGTGACACGATTTTGATAAGAGCAGCATATAAACTTGCAGGCCGATCCCAGTCAGAAATGCATTCAGACCAGGTAACTCAGTACGTTTTCAGATTGAGGATGCTCCCAAGTCGCATTAGCTGACTCTTCTTCGGCTGTGATGTTTCTCTACTATTTGCTCATGAACAGAGACACAGTTCCAAAATCTCTTAGTATAAATGCTTAAAGTAAAGCAAATTAGAAGCAAATTTGAGGTGCTTCATGAAATATTTACGATATTTACTATCTCTCGGGTGTACGCGCTCGAGTACCTGACATTAAATCCGACCTTGTGTCACATCACGTTGCCGTGAGGAGACGGGTAAATACCTACTTAGTATCTTAATTCAAAAATGTAGCTGTTAGCACTACCATTCCTAAATTGGAAACCCAATCCTAAGCAGGACACTAAGTATTAACTTTTGAATTATATAGTGATCTCATAAAGGGTACTGTATAAAAAAAAATAGTGACATTGCAGGTTCTACATTATATATTATCAGGAGTCTCTAAATATATAGCAGGAGCAACAGAGCCGATGTGACACCAATATTAAATGAATGGACGAATGGTAGACTTATAATTCCGTGCTGCGCTGGTAGTATCACGGCTACGACTAGCTTGGACCGGCTCCGGCCTGGACCAGCTATGACTAGCTTAGACCAGTTCTGACCAGCGTGGACAAGCTATGACCAGCTAAGACCATCTTGGACCAGTGGCCCGAGTGAAAACATTCGGGTCCCCACGTTAAAAACTGACCTTGTGTCACAACCTGACTCAGTAGGGCGGTGGGGTCAAGTAAATATCGACTCATAAATGTGTAAGATAAATTCTGGCGAGAAAAAAATTGTCTCCCAAGACACAGTGAATCACCTTTCCTATCATCAGACCTAGCAATTGATTCAATATAATCTTTATGCGGAAAATCTTAGCCCGAGAACACGTAATGTGTGACTCGACGATTAAAACAGAGCAGTTTCGTTTTGGAGACTTTAAAATTGACAAGCCATTTCTTGCCCCAGTTAACAATGTGAACATAGGACGGGGCGTCTTTCTCTTTCACCGATCAGACAAATCAATGCGCATGTTGTGTTTTGCCTCTCGTTCGAACTGGTGTGTACAAAAGCTCGCAAGAAAAGAAAGATGAAATCAACATAAAAAAAAATGAAGACATGAATCCGGCTCACAATAATTTCTTTTTTATTGGTTTTTATTTCAATGCGTTTCTCTGGTCATACTTAATATTCTCTTTGGTCGTAGAGAGGTGGCACATAGGTCCCTTCGACTTCTTATTTCAGTTGATCGCGACTCGTGCGATAGACGGCTCCTCACTCTGTCTAGCCCTAACCGGGATTCTACTGATATAGGGCTGTAAGCCGAAACTTCATTTACCATGACTAAAATCTCGCCTTTCCATCGTGGTCCGGTGACATTTTTATTTCTCAAAAGTTGATATCTCAGTACATTTTGCCTTATTTTCTCCAGTTCATACAATTCTTTTAATAGCAGAATTCTAAACCTTTTCAACGTTTACATGAAGTTATAATCATATTAAAGAGCTCAGGAGCTTTTAAAATCTTATGTAGTTTCTTTCTATTAGGTTGTCACACATGAAATGATGCACTTTATAGGAAATAAATAAAACGCTTCTAAAATGTTAAATAACTGATTTATTTTTTTCGAAATACGCACTATGTTGGTGAATGACTATTCTCCAACGTACCTTTAAATTCTTGATCACATCTTTTAAAAAATTGCCGTCCTTTGATGTGATAAACAGTTCAAACGCTTCGATTACCTCTCCTTTATTGGAAAATGTTTTATTGCGTATGAAAAGTTCAAAATGCTTCAATTATGGAGGATGAGACAAAATTTCATAATTCAGGCTATGCAGCTTTTTGGATAGTTGATTGAGAAGCGTGCTGTCGTTCGTTGTCGTGCAGCAAAATTGGGCCATCTCTATTCACAAGTCTGGGATGTTTCTTCTTCAATTTTCCGTGCATACACTCAATTTCCCCACAATACGAGGTTGCTGTTACTGTTTTGCCTTGAGGCAATAAGGAATAATGAATAACCCCTTTGAAAGACCACCATACAGTAACCATTAACTTTCTAGGGTGCAGTGGATGTTTTGGGTATTGGTTTGGTGATTCACTTGCATCTAATCACTGGCCTACTCTCTTACTGTTGTCGAAGAGTATCCATTTCTTATAGCAATGTAATGATTCGAAGAAAAATTGGTTTATTTTCCAAGTTTGTACTCATACAGTAAGATTATTCGACATTGTTTCATTGTAATCACTTTTATTGAGCTTATAAGTAACAATATATTGAAACTATTTGGAAAGACTCAGGAATAAGTCAAGATTATTTTTATATACTAAGGAAGTTACTTAGGGGCAACAACCAACCGAAAAATGTGTGAGAACCTAATATTACCCCCGGGTGAATTCATGAAAGGGAGAAAGCGCCAAGCTTTCATATGTTAATGTGGAGTGATTTCACAGTGGAGGCTTGTGTTTGTACTAAGTCGGTCCTAAAATAGGTTCGACGTACAAAACCTTAGGAACTTCATATAATAGGTATGACGCAGAGAAATCTAGTTGTGGTCGCTGATACTTTAGTATTCGACTAACGGTCGTCCGGCATCGACTGACTGACCGAACCCCTGAGCGATATTCAGTCACCCCCCACGAGGGCATCATGTGGCACAAGGCCGGTTTAACGTGGGATCTCCAAGCCCATGGGCCGGCCAAAAATATGCCCTTTGAACCCGTATAAACGTGTTCAGGGTCGGTTTACCTCCCCGAAAGAGACTCCGCCCTTCAGCGTAGCCTCGTTCGGGTTCCTCCCCGCCCGAAGGCAGAGAGTTCAACCGGTCAGCCGGTCGTCCGACTTCAGACTGAACTCAGACCGAACCCCTGAGCGACCCCGTGTTACTCTTACTACTTTTACTTATTATAGGTGGGAGAGTCTATTAACTATAGAATAGGTGTGTTCCACTATAACAGTTAACGTCTAAAAGAAGAATGAATATATCAGTTTTCTTAATCTTGTTGACATTTAGTCAGAAAAATTGTGCGCAGTATTTTATAGAGAGACTACAGATTGTCTAGCTTAAAATACATTGTTCATCTCAGCAAGGGCGGATAAGGGCTAATTAATGCCGGTAGCAGAATTCAAAAATAGTACTCCGGTTCGGCCCTTCCCTTATAAACATTTACACGTAGAGTTCAGTTCGTTATATTATGCGTGATACACACTTAGGCGATCATGTATCTTTCGATACATGACTGACGAGGCAGTTTTTTTTTCCCGCAGTAGGTTACCATTTCTTTCTGAGGTAGACCAGTTGCCATCCAAGGCTATAGAACCAGGTCTGTCCTACTATTTACTCATAGCTAGCGGGGTGGGGGTGGAGAAGAGGATTAATACCTTTCCCAAGGGTACTAGCACGTAAATGAATGTAATGGATTCGACTCGGCTCTCCGATTCCTCAATCCGTGCCTCTATCCATGACTCCACCGTGCCTCCCACGTAGAGTTACTGTACAGTTTTTAATTTAGTAACACACTAGTTTAAACATTCGCCTCGTTACACAGTAATTAATAAAAGAACTTCAAACGATCTGCTTCATAACATAGATATATTCCTTTATATTACAAAAGAGTGATTGAAAGCTGAGAGGCACAGGAAGAGGACCATGACTAATTTGGATGTTGAGCAATGTTCTTACGAGTTCTTTCTTTTACCCTTATTCACCCCATAAAAGGCCCAAGAGATAGAGGTTTGCCGAATGATAATGTTGAAAATAGATAACAGTTGACCCGAGAAAAGGATCAGTAAAGCACCCTCTCAGGTGTCGATTCAACAAAATAGCGTTTCTTGGTGTAAAATGATGTCTGAATAGAACTTCATATATACCAATGGAATACGAAGGGAATTAAGATGATTCGATCCAGCATATGGATCATGGTGGATCTTAGATGAGGAAATCTGAACATTTGCCATGGGAATAGCGATAGAGTAACAACAGATTTGCGAGGTTTCGTCTCTCGGAATGGGGCTGTATAGGGGGAAATAGTTTATTACCCATAAGGTCACGAAACAGCTTCATAAACACCTGCCTAGATAGGGCAGTAATGACCCATATTTCCTCTGACTCTTGTAAAGATAAAGCATGGCAGAAGGAGTCATGTACTTTCTGGAACAGTGTAATGAATCCAGTCGTTTTTCTAGCCTCTTTACCGATGGTTCGTATATATATGACTTTCACATGGGGTTTGATGGTAAATAATAGACGTTCTAAAGAAGGAGTACAATCATACATTTTAACAAGAAAAAATAAGAGTCAGCTTGTTGATGAAGAAACGTTAATATCTTGGTGTATAGACTGGTTGATGGATTTGTTTTCTACGGCTTATCAACCCTTTGCAGGTTATTTAAAGCCAGAAAATATTTTTAGATTATAAGATTTTTTTTTATAATAATGATTTAGTGATATAAGTCTTATAATTAAAAAGGGCAGAATGGTTGGATTCGTGCCTTTCCCAAAGGTATTTACGCATGAATATAACGAACCCAACGGGAATTGGAGTTCGGCTCTCCAATTAAAAATTCCGAGCCATTATCCATATAACCACCCTCACATCCAAGATTACTGCACCTGGTACTCCGAAGCAGTTACCCATCGAGGTACTGAGCAGGTACGACGTTGCTTAACTTCGGTGATCACACGAGAACCGGTGTTTCAATGTGACGTGGGCGTAAGCATAGTACCTCGATTTTGGAGGTACTGAATGTTAAAAGCCAGTTTTCATCATTGATCTGTCAGAGCTCAACCAAAGGAGAGATCAGCTGCTAGGCTCTAGTCATCTATACTTTTGGAGGTGCATTCATAAACTGCTAAATTAGCTGCATACATATTTAATAACGAGCCGAATTACCCGCGCCTTGCTGCGTGTCACACATTTTTTGTAAGAAAATGATGATTGATTTTAAATCATATTTTATAATTTGTGGAGAAAAATGATGCATTTCAATATTACTCAATGATCTTGCCGATGTGATCTCCATCTTCTGGCTTTCTCCTTTTATATTTTGGATAGGATTTATTCCCTTGTTCAATTTTAAATTCAATTTAAATTAAATTGAAAACAATTCAATGGGGGTTTATGCAAAAACAGTTTGATCTAATCGGTTTGATATGTATTTGATGCAATACTTAACTGAGTGAATTGATCAGCAGATTTTAACATTGAGATGACAGTTGAATTGAGGCAACAAATATGTATTGTAAAGTACCACTCACTGAATGGTGATAACTTGGGAGTCTGTTCCACAGTGCAGTGCTTCATTTGAAGAAGCTGTTTGAGTGGAACTTCTCGCCAATGGAATATGGAGGGTACGTACGTGATTTGCTACAATATAAGTGGCATGGCGGGTCCTATCAATGAAGGTTAAACCTGGCGGAACCAAGGAATGTATTTCATCCGAGCACTCTCCATGGTAGTAGCAAAAGAGCAGTGAGAAACTCGCCACATCCCGCCTGTTAAAGAGAGGTTAGAGGGTGGAAAGGACTCGGAGATGTTTTTGAAAGACTAGGAAGTCAGGACTGGGCAGCTCCCACCCAAATATGGCAACGGTACACCATTTTTGGCCTGATCTGGCTCTTATAAAGGTACAGGATTGCAAGAGGAGTCACGTACTTACTGGAGCGAGACAGGGAGCTGTTTATTTTTTCCTGCATCTTTAGCGATGGATCGTATATAAAAGTTCCACTTGAGTTCGGGTGTGAGTTTGAGGCTCAATATTCTCTCAAGGAGTCTTCTCAAAGGGACATCAGTTCGCCGTAACTGGCGGTAGCTCGAGGTCTGATGTACTTAGTTTAGGCAAATATTGAATCCAGCAGAGGTTGACGGCTTCAACAGGAGCAAAAAAAAAAAAATTCTTGACGAAGCACCAAATAACGTAATAATTTATTACCTCTTTCACAAAATTCCAGCGCACTTCTCTCACGCAAGAATTTGTCTCACATGCTGATCTGAAGAAACCTGCAATAAACAGTCGAAACAGGTTACAAGGTTAGGTTTTCCACTTTGTTACATTACCTACATGTTGGTCCGGATATTATTCGATATTCTACTAGCAACATATATATATATATATATATATATATATATATATATATATATATATATATACAACAAAAAAGATCCTGAGTCGTTACACAGGTTTCACATTTCGCGCTCTTCAGTCAAGTAACGACTCGGGCTCTCCTTTGTATACTGTTGACATTGTGAAGCGTTTTTTTTCTCTGTCTAGACAATCTAGGCGTTGAGCACTTTACTGATTAAAGGAGTTTTTGCTTTTTGGTCTTTCTTTTACTTTTCTTGTTCATGATGTTTTTTGTTTAAGGTGTTAGGTCTTCTGTGGGTCACAACTACATAATTGCTTTTTCTTTTATATATATATATATATATATATATATATATATATATATGTGTGTGTGTGTGTGTGTGTGTGTGTGTGTGTGTGTGTGTGTGTGTGTCCAGAAATATACAAAACGAAAATATTATTTTCCCAAAGTGTTTCGTCCACTGAGGGAATTTATCATGGTAATACATTTTATTTTGTAACATGTATTTCGAAACAAATAAAGTGAAGGAAAATAATTATGGATGGTGCTAAGTGGTGTAATTTATTGCCTAATTAAGTAGAGTGAGTAAATGTTCATGTTTTTGAATTTTTATTTATTTATTTATATAATATATTATCTATTATATTTTATTTTGAAAAATTTACGTTTTTATTTATTTATTTTAAATTTTAACCGTTTTGTTTTAATAATAAATCAACAAAAACAACTTACTTTGGTTTATCAGGTATTAAACTATGATTTAGCCTCCTCCATAGTTTACCAATTCTTACCCAGTTGGCTTTAAAATGGTCTTAGATTTAAAATCCGAAAGCTTAACTGTACATTTCATCCACTTCTGTTTATAAATACATATTCCCAAATAAAATCTGAACATTTGCCTAGATAATGTCTCTCAGGGGATGAAACCCGTTGGTAAAGAAAATCTTTACACAAAACTATATATAACTATACATATCTCTATCTCTTCTCAGGGGTATACACAAAAGCTCCTAGAAAAAAAGAAATGAATTTGCTTTAATGTTTGATATACTCCAATAAAAACAGATTAAAACAGATTCCACAGAGACAATATGTCACAGATGTAGCTCATGTCTAAATATATTTTACTTGTGTTTTCCTTTCAAAAAGATTTTATTAAAATTTTTCAGATTTTTTATATATATATATAAACACACAGACATACACACAAACTCTTCCCACTATCTCTCTCTCTCTCTCTCTCTCTCTCTCTATATATATATATATATATATATATATATATATATGACAATGTGGAAAACCTTTTGCCACTTTTCATACAATTTACCCAATAATGTTCTTGATATATATAAATATTTATAGTTATCTCATATATATATATATATATATATATATATATATATATATTATTATTATATTTTCAGTTGTAATGTATTTGTAAAGGAACAAAATGATTGAAAATGAAAAGAAAAGAGGAAAAGTATTTGACTTTATAATATCTCTAAGAGGACAAAACGCGTCGGTTAAGAATAGTTTTTTCTCTGGTCTTCTTATTCTTTATATATATATATATATATATATATATATATATATATATATATATATATATATATATATATATATATATACGTGTGTGTGTGTGTGTGCGTGTGCGTGTGTGTCTGTGTGTCTGTGTGTGATGTATTAAAATACTTTTATAAACTTTGAGGGTGGGTTCCTCACACAAAAACAATAAAAAAAATCCATGTAAACATATGCCTGCAAATGCTTTAAAAGGTATCGCGGTATCGGGTTACGTTTCGATGCCATTTTTTCATAGGATTGGAAGATAACCCCAGCTTTGAACGGGCTAAGATTTTAGTAATCGGAGAAACATTATGTTCAGAGTCGATCACACAGGGCAGTGGTTCTCGGGAAGAAGCTGTTCGAGTGGAACTTCTCACCGATGGGATACGAAGGGAGTGTCGGTTGTTTGCTACTATGTAAGTGGTGCGGCGTGTTTTTGCAATGAAGGTTTGCCTCGGCGGGGCCTGGGAATGTAGTTCGTCTGAGCACTTTCCGTGAAAGTAGCGGTAGAACAGAGAGAGGCTTGCTATATTCCGCCTGTTGAAGGGTAGAGAATAGTTCGTCACCCACAAGGTCTCGAAGTTGTTTTTGAACTATCAAGACTGAAAAATGCAGTCTGAGTAGCTCCCACCCAAATATGACAGCAGTACGCCATTTTTCGCCTGATCTGGTTCTTGTAAAGCTATAGGATAGCAAGAGGGGTCTAGTACTTATGGCAGCAGTACAGGGAGCCAACCATTTTACCTGAAACCTTAGCAATGGATCGTATGTATGAGTTACACTTGAGATTGGGTATGAATTTGAGGCCCAACAGTCATTCGAGGCATGATGCTTCCCCAAGAGGAACCCCTGTTTAATCCATTCGGTAGTTTATGCAAGATCTTAAGAGAGTTCAATTGCCCATCTTTGACCATCAAGAGTTTTTGAGGTGCACCCGTATATAGTCGTGTCACCGGCATAGATGTTTACAAATGGCTTGATTATATTCTCAGGCCGATCGTTTATGTAGATCAAAAAGAGGGTTGGCCCGAGGAGTGACCCCTGGAGGAATCTTTCGAGCTCCAATTGATAACTACCTTCCTGTTAGGAAGGATTTGATGATTGGGAAGACACTTCCAGTGATACAATGATATTGGGGGAGATTATATAGCAAGCCCTTGTGCCACACCTTGTTGACGGCTTTTGCGATATCTCGTGCTATGATCCTTGGGATGTGCTTGTCAAGAGCCTAACTGATTCTCTGTGTGATGGCAGTTAGGACGTCGGCAGTGGACCGGGCCGACCGAAACCCATATTGCTCATCGCTGTTCTTTTCTAGGTACTCGACGACCTTCTTATTGATTATGGCCTCAAAGAGCTTGCCGATAATTTTAAAATCATTTTAAACGTTATTTTTTAATTGATACCCATAACGAAGTAGACACTGTTTATTTTAAACAGTATTTTATTTCGTCTGTTTGCCAGAACATTCCAGACATCTTATTAAAGGAAATGCCACAAAAAGCATACTTTTTTTCGTTTAAAGTAAAAATATGTTGAACTAATAAAATAAATTAAACCAACATTTTTATTACTTCAATGATATTACTGTCCATTATAATAACGTTTGAGGTATTAATTTTTTTTAAAATTTAATTCGATTAAAATTGTATTAAAAATAGTTCGATTAAATCAAATGTATATTTACGATTATTCATTTCCAAAATAAAACCGTAAAAAAAAGACGCCTATGACCTTATCAGCGCAGTCGTTAAGACAAGTGATTAAAGCAAAAGAAATGTGAATATTTGTGACGTATTTCACTGAATTTGCAGCCTGAGAGAGAAGTCTGAGTCAGGGAAGTGAATGACGTAAAATATATCTGCGTCGCAAAATTACTGACAGAAAATAAATAGAACTTAAAATATCGACAGTTCAAAAACGGAAATAGTGCATCGGCAACGAACATTAAAATAGGAACGAGATTTGAATTTGCTGACAGGAATTTTAAAAAAATGACATTGCTAAGGCGAAACTTAAATATGTATCAAATTAGTGACGAAAATTTCAAAAGTTAACAATTGGACAATAAGACCATTCGACAAATTTAGAATTCATAGAAAATATAAATTTTCTTGCTTTTGTTATTTAAGAAGTGGTAGCAATTATGTTGGTTAAATGTGTTTAGCGGTATATCAACCTCTGTAGATTATTTAATGCCGAAATCTAAGTACTGTATGCCTTCAACTACAGACAAAAACTGTTGTTGGTAACTTTAATGTAAATATGTATTGTTGGTAAATTTTAGTTATATAAAAATATATTACTGGTATTTTTACTATAAAATGTATGTTTATACTTTCAAAGTGTTTTCTTTGGGTGGTCCACTATTTGTCCATAGCTGCTATTCCGGGTCAGGGTGGAACTGGGAACAACAATTAAGAGTTTGTTCAACGCTCCTCAAAACCTTCCGACCATTGCTGCTGGATGTACTTTATCGTCATACCCAGGACTAAGTAATTATTATTTGCAGAAACACGTTAGGCAGTTGAAAAATTGATTAGCTTCATTTACGACAATTGAACTAACATTCTGTTGGCTTTAGTAGAAACGATTAAGCGTATTAAGAGAGAGAGAGAGAGAGAGAGAGAGAGAGAGAGAGAGAGAGAGAGAGAATAAAACATCGTGAGAATAAAAATAAATAATGCATGAGGATTGTCATTTTCACATCTTAAGAGATCATTATATATATATATATATATATATATATATATATATATATATATATATATAGATAGATAGATAAATAGATAGATAGATAGATAGATAGATAGATAATATTAGTGGTAAATATACACATACAGATATTAGTGGTAAAATACACACACACACACACACACACATATATATATATATATATATATATATATATATATATATATATATATATATGTAAGTAATCCTAAGGAGCCAGGCAAACCTACCTAGGTTTCACCTAAACGAATCTTCAGAGTAAAGCTGGCTGAAAGAAAAATTAATGAACAATATTTATTGCTAAAACCAACATTAATCAAGACCACGTGACAAAAAAAAGAAAGAAAAGGAAACAAAACAAAACAAAAAAAAAGTTTTAGTCTTTTTACTCGTTTTGTGTTTTTTTTTCTTTGGACTCGGAGCTTAAACACTGGACGATTGTTTTCGCCTTGTTTTAATGTTCTTGGTTCATTCTTTTTTTATTCCACATTTTTCCTCAGGTACCGAGTTGTTCTACTGCAAGTTGAGCTATCCTAGTTTTTTTTTCCAAACGAGTACCAGAGCACCATCATTTTATATATATATATATATATATATATATATATATATATATATATATAATAAAAGGCTTAAACACTAATTAAGCCGTTTTATTATATCCTTACTCTGTCCTGGACATTGAGTTCTTCCTGGATTCTATCCTCTTGGAATTATTTTTTATACAAATATATATGTATGTGTATGTATGTATGTATGTATGTATGTATGTATATTTATATATTTTAGATATATGATTGCATATGTATGCGTATACTTACCACTAATATTATCAATATATATATATATATATATATATATATATATATATATATATATCGTCATCATCGTTGGTGGAACTCGTTACCGAATGTTTGGATGCTCATAGAGATTTTCTTCTGTGTGAAATGAGTCCTATGTTGGATCTCAACAGACGTCCGCAGCTGACACATTATAAGGTAGAAGAGTGGATCGATTTTGTTTCTTCTATTTTGTTTCTTCTGGTGTTTTCGAATAATGTTGTTTTTTCGTGGACTGCTATCCACAATTCGTTCTTTCCGCAGCTTCCGTCTCCGACTTGACCGGAACGATTTCTGTTCTCAGCAAGGTGTTTTTGAGCTGATCATTGGATTGACGACGAGGATTTGTTTGGGTAGGCGGATGTCGGGTGTTCGGACAAAGTGTCCCGCCCATCAATGTCGGTGGCGATTGTTTAGAAGCTGTCCACCAGTGCACGATGAGAACTTCATTGTTCGTGATCTGGTCCAGGAATTGACGAAGATGGAATATTTCAAGTTCGCGGATGTCTCTTCGGTACAGTACCCAGGTCTCACAGCTGTACAGGAGAGTTGAAATTACAACAGCACGGTAGACCATGAGCGCGGTGGTTTCTGTTAGCCAAGGATTGCTGAAAACTCTTTTGAATAGCTTCCAGTATGCTGCGTGGGCTGCCTTGATTTGCTTATCGACGTCTTTTTCAGCGGATTTTCGTACGCTACCAAGGTATGGAAATTACTCAACATTCTCCAAGTTCAGGCCATTGATGGTGATTTTGACTCCAGACTGATGTCTCAGCCGTGGCTTGAGCAGGACCTTGGTCTTTGTCACGCTGATGGTGAGTCCATATCTTATGTAAGCTATGGAGATTATGTCCACTGAATTCTGAAGGTCTCCAAATTCACGAGTCAGTGTACATTTGTGTTATAGTGGAACACACCTATTCTATATTTAATAGACTCTCCCACCTATAATAAGTAGGAGTAGTAAGAGTAACAAGTCGGTCGGCAGTGAGTTGGTCAGTCAGTCGATGTCGGACGACCGTTAGTCGGATATTAAAGTATCAGCGACCACCACTAGATTACTGCGTCATTACCTATTATATGAAGTTCCTAAGGTTTTGTACGTCGAACCTATTTTAGGACCGACTTAGTACAAATACAAGCCTCCACTGTGAAACAACTACATGACAATTTGTCATCGGCATATTAGAACTCTGTGAATCGTGCGTTTGAGAATCGATTCCTGGACCGAAGGCGAGCTATGTTGATATGGTATCGATGCTCGTTTCCAGGTTTGTCGTCTGAAATCTCCCGAAGCATTGTAGATGGAGAAGAGGGTAGGAGAAAGTACGCATCCTTATTTCAAGCCACCTATGATGGGTAAGTGTTCCGAAAGGCCGATTGGATGTTGTACACTACCCATCATTCCCTCTTGTAGAACTCGGATGAGCGCCATGAATTTCAAATGGTGATAGGGAATGGACTGGATGACGGGAGTAGGGTTTGGTGTAATTGGAATCTTCTAGTCCTGAACCTCCATGTTTCGCGGTGATTTCAGCCATCAACGCCATCATCACAGAGGAAGTGATCAGGAAAGAAGAAATTAAATTCTTGGATACGAGATAAAGCCGACGATGAAATATACATTGCACACACACACACACACACACATATATATATATATATATATATATATATATATATATATATATATATATAAGTAAATGCTCTATTTACAATAAACAGTATTAACAACATTTACCGGCCTGAATGTCCGAGAAATTTCATAGAAAATATGAGTCCTCCAACAGGAATCGAACCTGTATCCTACAGGGAACTGTCATATAGGCAGACGTGCTATACCATTTAGCTACAGATAGATAGATTTGATTATATATTCAGTAATGTAATGTACTGTATTTCAAACATTTGATTTATTTTCATAATATTCGTTGAATAAACAACGATATTTATAGTATAAGCACATACATACATATATATATATAATATTCATTTGTGGAGACAGACAACTGAGGGAAATAAATCATATCTCAAAAAAAGTGATTTTTTTTTTATTAGTGTCTTTTCTTGACCAGAGACTTAGTCGGATTTCAATTTCTTGAAATTCCGCCGATTAAATTTATTTGATTTTGATTCACAGTAAATGTCTGTCTGCAATAAAATTCCTCACGGTCATTGTATAATTCCAACCTTTTCCTTGAATGTGTTATGTTCTTGTTTTTAGATATTTTTCCCCATTTCCTCTGGGTTTTTATTTTGTTGTTGTTTTTTTTTATTGTCATCAAAACTGCGTCTGCTCAAAATTCAAATTAAAAACATGGCGTCTTTCACATGGGATTTGTGTCTCTGCCGTTTTCATTATATGCAGACGATGCTTTTAAAAGACGATAAAGATTCCTTACGTTGGCGAAGGGGGACGACCTTTCGCCTCAGCCAACCAACTTGTACAATCGAAAGGTCTCGGAAAGTAATAAACATATTCGAAATGTCACTGTTTTCTAAATAACATATAAGGCAAAACAGACGGAGCACAGAGGTGAAGAATAAGATTAACGCGTTGCTTCGTTGGCAAAATAGTTATATCTCGAATGTTGAATTGCGATGTAATATCAATCCTCTTATAGGACAGTGAATGATGGTAAGATAAATAGAAGATTTGACGCGAAGGAAATGTTCTACTGAAAGACTCTAAGAATATCATGGACTGAACATGTGATCAATGACAAAGATTTAGAGAAAATAGAAAAAAAAAGACACTAATACTTATTTTTTAATCATTTCACACCAAGAAAGGCAATAAAGCCACTAAGATGCAAAGGTTTAACGAGTGTGAAAGAATATAAGAAAAAGAAAAACGTTATTGAGGAGCGGGAACAATAAAAGAACAGAAATTAAGTAGACAGTAGATAATGATTGTCATTGGATTTAAATTTTGAAAGATCTGAGTTAAATGGAGAGGAAGAAGGCGAAGCGTTCCACGAGTGAGAAGTGAGAGTGAAGAATATGTTAGTATAGAACTTACGGTTATATCCAGCTATTTCAACTGTTAAATTATGAGACCATACTGACAATCTAGTACTGCGCTTAAATTCATAAAGTCTAGGTACCATGGAGGAAATACCTTCAGAACAATTACATAAAAATATTTATAGAAAAGGAAGCAACATTATGACGGTAGAAAAGTAACTGAAGCTGAGATACCAGGTCAGGACAAACAATATTTCATATTCTTCTTTGGATTTTATCAAGAATATCTAAATATATGGCAGGAGCACCAGACCATATATGACAGTAATCTTCAAATCATGGACGAATGGTAGACATATAAGTATGTAAGATAGATTCTACCGTTAGAAATTGTATAGCAAGAGACAGTGAACCAATTTTTCTAGAGGCAGACCTAGCAATTTATTCAATATAATATTTCCACTTAATGTCTGAGGTAAACGTTAGGCCGAGAAGGCATAATGACTTACTCTCTTGGAGGTTAGCATCAGTCGTGCTGATGGAAGGCAAAATAAGCGATCGAAAACGATTAAAAAAGAACTGTTTCACTTTGGTGACTTTAAAATTAACAAGCCATGTACGTTTTGTTTTTAGACCAGCAGCCAATTTAACCTTATCGAAACGATCCGACTAACAATTAAGACAGGAGTGAATAGCTGTGTCACCAGCTTACCTAATGTCAGACAGAAACAGTTGAAATTTCTAGAATGCATGATGAGGAAAGAGGGCTTAGATAATTTGACACTGACAGGGCGTACTAAATGCAAGAATGGCTGAGAAAAACAGCGCTTAACCAATCTAACTAGTTTATGTAAATGGTTGGAAGAACAGGGATTAGTTGAGAGAGTAAAAATATACCAACTATAATAAGAGCTACAAAAGACATGATATCGTGGAAATTGTTCTACTCGTTGTCACATCCCTTTCACACCTCCATAATGTAGCTTATATTTTAATGATCATTGTTCTGATGAGCTTTCCTGTTTAGTACCTCGACTTTACCAATTTATGTGTAGTACTATGTTGGCAGTTAGGTTTCATCCTTTTACAGTTAAAATTACTAAATGTAACCGTAAGTTCTATGTTAACAGTTTCTTCTCTCACACTTATCGCTTGTGGATCTCTCTTCTCCCTTCTTGCATTCCAGTCAACTATGAACCTTCAAAAATGTAAATGCAATGTCAGTCGCTGTTTTCTGTTTTCTTAATCCCTATTTTTTTTTTGTTCTTTTTCCTTAAAAACGTTTTCTTTTTTATATTCTTTCACATTCACTAATCCCTTGCGTCATAGTGGCTTTACTGTCTTGTGACGTGAAATGATAAAAAAGGACATCTATGATTCCCGAGAGTTAGTATTTACTCTGTCCCACCACTAGGACGAAATGTGACACAAGGTCTATTTTTAGGTGTGGACCGAGCACGTATAACCAGGACAGAAACAAAAATTCCCCACAGCCCCCGCAACCGACGGCTGTGCTGGCCTCGGTGCGAGTACCAATCCCTCTCTCTGGTGCAATGGGATGGCGCGGCCTCGGTCAGCTGTTCCCCAGGGCTGGGCACCTCTCAGTATTATTTTCTCAGTGGCCCCTCTGTCCTTTGATAGAGAAGCCCCTGAGCGCACTCTGTCCAAGGACAAAGACGCAACTGAGAGATGATAAGTAGACCTGTACCTACTCAAAAAGAGTAATTTACACACCGTCTCATAACCAATCAATATTACACATTTAATAATGATTTTTTACAAACAAAAGTTTTGATTACCAGTGGAATCGCCTCTCAGTGGAGGTATGTATCTTTTTGGAATTTATTGAATCTGGTCTTTCCTAAATATTTTGCCCAAACAATCAGTATACTTCCGTTATATTAATGCTCGACTTATATATCCTCGAATACTGAATAATCTAACTTAGTAGATCAGCTAAACAAATTCGAACACACAATGTAATTTACATACGAAATAGAATAAAACAGTTCTTTACCTTTCCTAGATATCAATCTATACCGCGTCAAAAACATTTTAAAACTCGGTGTCCACCGAAAATCAACAAATAAGAATTAGGTAATAAATTTCTATTCTCATCATAACAACAAAATAAAATACGGCATAATAATTGGATTCTACTTAATAGCACTCAGAATATGTAGCCCACATTATTTACGCATAGAAGAGAAATACATTGAAAACATTTTTCAAACTTCTCCATTACCTTAATTATTTTATATTGAATACGAAACAAAAGGCTCATAAAATATTCCGAAATGACTCCACAAACCCAATGAATCAAAAATATATTACCCTACCAACTAATTCTATCACATCTACTATCGAAAAGAATCTATCTAAACTTAATACAAAATATGTTTTATCAAAAACAATTAAAAACTTGGTCAATGCTAAACAAAACAATAAGCTAACACCTGAAGGAAGAATTTACTCAATCGCCCGTAATAATTGTCACAAAAAAATGCATAGGAGAAATTTCAAGGAATCTAAATAAAATATTATATGAATACAAAAGGGACATTTTGAAAACAACACGTCAAATGCTTTGGTTGCTCATCGTAACGAGGCTGTCCAAAATGTTGACATAAAAATGCTACTCTGATCAATTGACTTCAACATAAATGTCTAGAGAGTGCCATGATCGCAAGGTCATCGAGAGTAAATTTGCACCTTGGCTCTTAAACATAACAAATTTAGTCCGATACAATGATGGGGAACAAAACGAGTCACGAGTAAACTTTTTTCCACTGGATCCAACCAACGCTTTTATCCAAGAATTGTTTCAATTCTTGGCGACTGTAGTAGTGAACAAAAACTTGGAGTGTGGAGTTAAAGGGAGATAACTGAGACATTCGGTTGAGACATCCGGAAGAGGCATGGCACATGGAACTGGAACAATCTATCCCGGTGGAAAAAATAAAGGACTCTGTTCGAAATTCCAAACACCTGAAGAAGCATACAACGGACGAAACGTCGTGAATATGGCAATAAAAATGTGGACAACAGTCCGAACAATGCAAATAAGCAAGCTTTGCCTAGGTATATTAAGTTGGCGTCTTCAGGCCAGAAGAAAAGGTCGCTAATTTGAAATTCGACAGACATTAACGGGTTTAAAAATAATAATAATAATAAAGTTTTGTTCTTTCACTCTTACCAGATACGCAAACCCATCAAATAGACAATAATGGTTTTAATACAAAAAAAAGTTTCTTTCTTTCTGACGTGAAAATGTCAAACTAGCAAACACAGGTGAAATGTGTCGTCATTAGAAGAGATTTTTTTTCTGCTTTGTGACATACTTGTATATCTCTTACAGCTAGAACTTCCTAACGTTTTGCTTAGACGCCCAACAGAAGATAATTTCGTTTTTTAAAAAGTAGACTATACACTGCATCAACACATTAACTAGAAATCGTCTTTTATGAGGAAAAATATAATTTAAACACTCAATAAATCGTTTACCGGAGCTCTCAGCTTTTCTCTAGACAACGGTTTGTGGGAATTGATAATGAAAAATTATGATTGAATGATGATTTTTTCAGCTCGATCAAGACGTTTTGATATCTGATCATATTTTGAGAAGTGGCAAATTTCAGCGTCTTTTAGTATTATATACTAACAGCTATTTTTCACATTAAAAAAAAAATCAACTAATCCCAAGCAAGGTGAGAACGCTGCTAAGACGCAAGGGCCTACAGGAATTGAAAGAGAAGGAAAATACTTTAGAATGAACCGGAAACAATCCTAAACAGGAAACAATGGATATGCTTCTACTCCAGTTCAGAAGACAGGTGGAGTGTGAACCGGGCGATAGACGAACCTATCTCCTCCTATTGAGGAAAAAAATAAATAAATAGTAAATAGAATTTCAGAGACTAGCTAAAGTTTAGAGAGTATAGAATGGAAGTAGAATTTAAAAGGAAGCATAAACCCAATTGTAAGGAGGGAACAAGTTATATAACTCTACTACTGTTTAAAAAGTCGGGGAGGTGTATAAACAGGACGATAGGTGAATCTAGCTAATACTATTGAAGAAAAATAACAATAAATAAATAGTATAAATTTCAAACATTAGGCGTAGACGTTAGAAGTATAGAGTTGAAGTAATATTTGGAAATCTAATCCTAAACAGGAAACAAGTGACTGCTGGAGGGATAGCTTTATTTATATTAGAATGTGTGATTTAATAATCTGTTGTGCTGCTAGCTTGCTTTTTATAAATCTTTACTCCACTTCCAAAGGCAGGTGAAGTGTGTGAACCGAATGATTGGCAAACCTATCTACTCCTATTGAAAAAAAGTAAATAAATAGTAAAAGAATATTAAATAAAATTTCAGAGTTTAGGCAGAGTTTAGAGAGCATAGAATTGAAGCAGAATTTAGAAGAAAACGGAAATCCAATCCTAAACAGGATTTTAAGTATACAGTGATCTCATAAAGGGTGCTTCACAAAAGGGACGGTGAGAAAATTCGATTTTTATCATCGCTTCGTATTTAGCGCGTCGATAACTGTCGTTCAATCTGTGACTTTTAAGAATTATTGTAATTTACATGAATAAATGGAAAGTAATTATCATTTTGATTATGTTTTTTTTTTCACTTATAAGTTGTTCAATAAATAGGAAACTTCAGGAAAGAATAGAAAGGGGGAAAACGACAAAACAATGATCTCTGAAAAAATAACTACAACATTTGAAGGTTCACTTCCTCACCCAGGTAAAATGGTTCAATATATCGCCCTATAAAAAAAGGTTGAATACTTTCATATAGGAATTTTATTCCCAGCGCTCTCTATCACTCTGATTAATTTTAGTCATTTCTACCTTAGCCCGACAGCATAATAATATCCTTTGCTTAAACGGCATTAGTGTATTTTATCTGAATGTCTGGGATATTGTTGGCGCTAATAACGAAAGAAAAACAAAAAACAGAGAGTTTTCAAATGCGGCAGCTGCAGCTGCAGCATCAGCATCAATCAAAACATGGAAAGCAGCAGCAGTCAAAACATGAGAGTCAGCAGCAGCAGTAACTGCAGCCTAATCAGCAGCAAGGTGAGGTTTAACTGTCTAATTCAGACTTGTGCGTAAAAGCATTGGTTTGCGAATTTGGTAGAATAGAGTTTGTGAGTTCAATTTCTGGGTCGGGTAGAGTATTTAGACACTGTGGAAACGGGTAAGCAATAACAGTACTAAATAAGAACCAAACGAGATGGAATATGCAAATTAGTCTAAATAAAAGGGTTCAGTTCGGAATTCCCAGTAGGTTAGCCAGGTCGGTATACACCCGAGGAAGGACACAACGGCTGAAACGTTTTAGCAAAAACAACAAAAATAACGGTTAATAGTCCGAATATAAATGACAATATTAGTAGTAGTAGTAGTAGTATTAATATATATATGTGTTAGCACTTCTATTCAGTTAAGATCAGATGCCATAAGAGCCATGCTTACTGTAGCATCGTGTTAATTTATTATTATTATTAAAAAAGCAATTGTAACAATGTATCGGCGACGTTCATCAGTACCAGATGATTCGTTATACCTCAGTATCTGATTCATTATATCTCGTATCATTAAACAACGAGAAACTAAGTGACTTAACTGAAAAAACAATACCGGTAATGGTAAAACACTATCTGGGAAATATAGGATTAAGGCCGCAGAGAAATATATCTGTCATACGAAGCTGCTAAAAAGTGACTGCTGGAGGGATAGCTTTATTTACATTAGAATGTGTGATTTAATAATCTGTTGTGCTGCTTGCTTGCTTTTTATATACAGTAGAGCTAAAATACTTTTTGCGATATACTGCTAGTTTGCTTTTAACATTACATACTGAATCCATTATTTTTTCTTGAATATGCCCTGCTGAAAGAGGGGTATCTAATATGCCCGTGTGCCTTTTATACCGGCAAATCCAGTATATTCAAAATCTTTCTCTGTCATATCACTTCAGGGCAAGGACGGTCACAGCCCTCCACAGTTACCTTCCGTTTTGTTTTTTTTGTTTTTTTTTTTTTTTTTTTGTTCTCAGCAATAATTGCTCTTTTATGACTTCTGTGCATTTTTTTTTTTTTTACTTCTCCATTTGTTTCTTCAAACTTGTCAATTTGATTGACTTTGTTTTCGATAAGACCAGCTAGTGTTAAATTCTCCAAGCATTCTTTCTTCAATGTTTCAGTTGTCTCCTCCTGATTGTTATAATCTACTTGTAGATTCTGCTCGCTTTAATACTGCCTGACTTCTCGCATTCTCTCGATTACATTCTTAGCATTCGCTGGTACAACGAAATCGTTGTTACTTCCATTTTTTTTTTCCATTCGTGACGAAATTGTCACGTTCACTGTCATGAAGGAGATTAGACATTTCATAGCGGACCAGCACTCTTTGTTTTTAATGACATATTTTTTTTTATATACCTTAATATCTCTTTCATTTTCTTAAAAACATTTTCTATTTTCCCTATGCCCTTCCAGCATACTTTTCGTCGTCCGTAACTATGGTAACCAGATTTGCTTGATTTCGACATTTACACGATAAGCGCTAAACATGTGTCTAACTTTAAAAAAATATCTGTTATTTCCAATAGACATTATGTTAAAGAAATGAATAATGTTTAACATAAACAAAACAAAAAAAAAGAACATGTAACTATATCTAATAATATAGGAAAGGTTTTCTCTCTAAAGCTGTCTATCAAATAGAACGGTGAATTGTCCTCTCTAGTGCTAAATGGCAACCATAGAGATGGAATGCAATGGTATGATGCTCGGAGTTCCAAACCGTAGAGAAAGAAACGGGAAACCATTCCTCTATGTATGTCAAGCATGCATATGTTATTCAAAAATAATGAAGAAAAGAGAATCTGTAGAAAGTTCAGAAGAGAACTGGCTTCATAAAAAAGATAAAGATATGAATAAAAAATAATAATTACGAACATATGCCTCCAAAGATTCGCTAAAAACTGAACATAACATGATGAAAAAAATGCCCCAAACTTAACAAACAAATCTTTACGCTATCATTAAGAGGAAAGATCAAAAGTTGTTTTCATTATCAAATTATATTTTTTTATAATCTTTTTTAGAACCATCTTGCCTCAGCGGGTGACCATAAATTCGTATGAGAAATTCTAGCGTCTTTTTGCAGTGAAAATCGCTTTAGTTGGATATTCTGGCAAAAGTGAAATAATTGAAACTTTCAGAAATTATTCACAAATGAATGAAATTATTTTAGAAAATTTTCTTTTTTTAGAAAAACATTGTAAAAATATTTTTTTTTAAATCTGTTACCACACACATATTAAATTTTATGAAATTTCCGACAAATTCATTTTTGTACGGCTTAATGTTTATATTAGTTATCAGCAGAAGTCTTTGGAGAATTTAAATCATCATTTTGCTCTAGATTGCAAAATGAAAAAAAAGGAAATAAAGCTAAGACATTATTTAATTAGAAAAACTTTGAATTGCATTAATGAATAAGATATATTATGAACTAGAGTCTTTATTTTTTTTCGATTAATAATGAATTTTTACAAGAATTGTTTTCATTTTTTCATATTTTAATAATTTATAAAGTTTTAAATCTTTTAAAATTCAGTATTAATTTGTACCAGTTCACTAGTATTGTTATTAATTAAAAAATATATTTACTGATCATAAATGGAAAAGCTCAATGCAATTCAATTTTTTTTGTTTGTTTTTTTTTTTTTAGTTTGAATAATTTTGTTTGCATAAACGTGCTGATTTTTTAAATACGGGACGTCCATATACGACATTATCAAAAAATAAGAAGGGTAACTGCAAATTAAATTTAAAACTAAAGTACCTAAAAGTCAATAAAAAATATTTTCCTAAATTTGTAAAATTACTAGTTATTTTTTTTAAAACAATGGCGTCCTCGTTATATACGTCAAGTAATTTTTAAGGATATGTCCCCAGTAGAAAAATTAAGTTAAATCTTCCCAAGATCAGACTGTCCATAGACTAGTCAACATCTCAGAGAAACACTCAACTTTATTTTTAGAAAATGTATTTCTGCGATATTATAAACTAAAAGTGAGTAATATTTGTTTCAAAACTGATTAATTTAATTTTAAAACAGCAATTCTTCAGGGAAGAAATTTTTAGAAAATTATATATATATATATATATATATATATATATATATATATAATAAAGAGAATTACATTGTATTGAAAAATTGTAAATATGGATAAAATAAGCGATTTTTAGCGATTTAAAAACCTAATAACTCATTCCAGTCAATTTAAATTCGTTTTGAAACGCAGCAAAGTATATTGCTTATTGGAAATATTACATATAATCTATTAACATGAAAGCAAATCTAAAATAAAATCTTTAAGAATGATATTTTTAATTCATTTTAATTCTTCGATATCGCTTTTCTTTGGAGATACCTAGTTACGAATTAACCTATGAATAAATTCTAGGTATAGCCCTATAATTAATGACGTTTTTGGTTTTGTAGGCCTATAATTAATATCGAATGTACGCAAAGCATAACTGTTATCGCGAAAATAAAATCAAGGGAGGGAGTTCAAATTTTTGCCTAGTTTCATCACTGGGAAAGACATGAATATATCTCTTATGTTCCCTCTTGCTATACCTTGTCTTAGACTATTATCATTTCTTTGATTATTAAAATCTTTATACATATATATGTACGGTCCATTTTTTAAGGATTTTCATTGGTCAAACTTAGAAAAGTGGCAGATTAACTTTCTATATCTCTGGAGTCTCTTTTTGCACAAAAAAATGTCAACCTCATTCGTATAGAAAAAATACATATGCTTTGTACTTGCCTAACAATTATCCATGTTGATGCGCTTAATAAGAGAAATTATTCAGAAACTATGGGCTCAATCATTGATTCGGGCAGCGTGTACTTGGACTCAGTGGAAAACAACAAGAGTAATAACTGAGCAGTTCAACTTGAATGTTAGGTTTTATTTAAATTCTTCTCTGGTCGACGCTGAAAAGAATTTTATGTCCTGGGAGTTGAATCTGACTTCCGGTTGAGATATAACTGTTTCCTCATGATGATTTATAATCCCTTTGGACTGGACGAATCCGCCAACCTTGAAGTGTTAGCGTTTCAATTACCTCCCCTTGACAACTAAACTCTTTCTGAAGCTATCCGCTACTTTTTTTTTTATTCAAGAAAAGAGGGTCACAGAAGGCTCCATCCGGGTTTTCACTTGAGACCACATCTCTCATTAATCAAAAAATAACTTTTCACAAATTCAAAATGAATCCTAAACAATGTTGGAGGTTTTTAACCACTGAGCCTAAAAGATATCCAAATTTTTTTATAAACCTTCTGGCTTTCTTAAAATTACACTTCTCTCAAAAGAACATGTAGAAAAACAAGCTAGACGATAAAACCTTTAAGATTAACTTATTTTTAAAATAATAAAAATTTTTTATAAGCACATTGAGATAAGCGACCAATGTGTAAACAATAAGATGGCCATTATATATTGGCAGTAAAGTAAATCTTTACTGCTATAAAATCAGATTTTTTTATATTTTATATGATTGAAAATAAAATATAAACTCATTATCGAGAATGAGATACAAGAAAGTGCCTACTGTATGATAAGATTGTAGTGGGGTACAAAGTAACAGTCATAACTACCTTGAGGAGCTTTATCCCTGGTGTCCCAACTATATGAATTTGAACGTGCTACTAGATTGGCATGTAGGTCCCACACTTTTACTTTTGAAATAATTAAATGCAACCGCTCTTTCTACTCCAACAGTTTCTTTTTTCTCGCACTTGCCGCCTGTGGAACTCCCTTCCGTTTGCTTCCTTCCCTGATAACTACAATCTTCAAAAATTTAAATGCAACGTCATTCGCTATCTTCTATCTTCTTGAATTCCGTTCATCTTTTATCCTTTCCTCAATCCCCCTCTATACAATGTCTTTTCTCTCGCTCTCAATCACTGTAACATCCTGTGTACCAGTCGCATTCCCGCCTTGCTTGGGATGAAATTATTAAAAAAGAAGAAAAGTCGTGTAACTTTGTGCTCCACGACTATCTTGCACAAGATCTTTACATGTGTAGAACGTAGAAGCGATGATATCGTAAATTTAACACTCGAAACATAAAACCTATGAATGTGTCCAACTTAGGTGAAAACATAATACTCATGTGATAAAAGTGTCTTACTATACAACACAATATACAAAATAAGTCAAATTCTAATTGTCTATTTCGGATATCCTGTTCTCACTTTTTCGTTGATATTCAAGCGATGAGGCGAGAAAATGTGTTAACTCTTAAAGAGAAAATAGCTCATTGCAGTGTTAAATAATAACTTCATCACTAAATCCGCGCGTTACATTTTACACCGTGTTAGTTTATGGCCCGGTTTATCCTATTAAAACTAAAGACTATAAGAGATACCCCTTGACATGTTCGGCGAAATAAGAACAGCCTACCCTTGTAGATTAAATAAACGGTTCAATTCGAAATTCCCTGTAAGTGAGCGAGATCTCCTAGCACATGATGAAGGCCGGTAGGCATAATCATCGAAACGTCGTGATGACAACAACGATGTGAACAGACCTCATGTAAATAATGTAAATAGTGAAAAAAAAAAGAAATCTGGCAAAATCTCCAGAACATTTTAAAAACTAAAAGGTCGATATGAACCCAGTGAAATCAAACCGAAGCAACAAACCAATCGGCAAATCTAGATTCGATTAACAATCACATGAAGTGAGGCTGCAATTAATATCATAATTTGATTATCGATAATCGATAATCTCCGGCTGACACCGTTCACCTTGACTTAACGATAGAATTCTATGAACATCCTTTTCTCATCAACCTCAGACTACAGGTAATTTAATAATTTAAAATAAAGCCGAAGAAAATGTTGGTTATATTCTAAATTAAGGTCTAGGTAATAACTCCAGAGATATAGATACCAATATAAACACGAAATTATTAACGCAAGTTTCTTTCTTTCTATCTATCTATCTATCTATCTATGGATGTTGGTGTGTGTGCGTGTCTGATAAAATATTGTTTTAGAGGTATGTTTCATATACGAGAGAAAAATACTCAATATCAAGGACAGAGCGTTTTTGGGAAAAATCAGTGTGGACATAAGCATTAACATTGAATGACGACAGTATGTTTCATGCTTAACAGTTTGTTTCATGCTTAAACACAATCGTGTATATATTTCAAATTCGATAGCAAGGGTATGAAACCCAGAGTCGCAAACTCACATCAATAAAATATATCAATATATATATATATATATATATATATATATATATATATAGATAGATAGAGAGAGAGAGAGAGAGAGAGATAGATAGATAGATAGATAGATAGATTTGGGTTATGACTTATTTGTAACCCTATGTTCCAGTGTTCAAAAGTGATAAAAAGGCATTAATTTGTTTTAGTTCTTGAAAAATCCTCCCCCCAAATAAAAACGAAAATACGATTTTACCATACATACCATACAATAATGATAAAAAATTAAAATATTTAAGAAATTCTTTAATTTATTAATGATGTCCCTGTACGGTAACGGAAGTTAAACAACATCGAAACTGATCATTACTTAGATGGGTGACTGCTTTGGAATACCAGGGGCTGTAAGCTTGGATATGCAGGTTATGCAATCATTAACGGCTTGGAACTGGAAATCGGAGAGCCGTGTTCCAGTTCCAGTCGGGTGCAATATATTCTTTAATGCGAAAATACCCTTGCAAAAAGTATGAATCCGCCTCTTTCCCCCCTCATCTATGAGTTAAATAGTACGACTTGTATCAATAAAATCATTATTATCTCCAAAGATTCTTACAATCTAAAAATATTTTTGGCTTTAAATGAACTGCAAAAGGTCGATAAGCCGTATTTTTTAATCTAAATCTGTAGCTAAAAGCGAGTCCAGATTTACAGTGATGGTTACAAGAAGTGTGACCCAGAGGTTCGTGAAATTATCATTAAAATTATATTAGCAGCTCATTTTTCAAGTTTATCTAAATGTTCAGCGGAAACTTCAAAATTAACTAGTCGCAAATTTTTACATCTTGGTGTTATCAAGTACCCGCAGAAAAAAGTTTAGTCTCAAAGCATGTTCCTGTCATATGGTTACTGTATTAGGGGATGACAATCCAGTTTTATCAGCTGTGAAAAAGTGGGTAGCTGAATTTAGGAAGTGAAAGGAAAGTCTTGAAGTTAACTCAAGGTTTGGACGTCCTTCAACAGCTACCATAGAGGAAAACATTGTTCGTGTTCACCACATGGTGATCGATGCCAGCCGATTGACTAGAAATCGAATAGTCAATGCTATTCGCATGTCCCGTGAGAGAATCGAGAATATTCCACACAATGCTCTTGGCATAACAAAGGTTTCTTCTCATTACATTTCCCAGAAATTTCAACTTGCCTCTTCCTGATGTTGAGTATATGATTCCTTTTTGGCTTCCATTTTCTCTAAAGCCTCATCGTTGCACGCATGTTCGGTCTATGGTATTCTCAGTGTCCTTCTGAAGAAAAACTTTTGTTGCTTAACGTCTCTTCTTCATCAAGAGATTTTCCAGATTCACTGCCATATAAGTGGACCGAAATTAAATGACAGTCCAGTATTGTCGAAAAATAAACCTTATTTGGTCATATTCCGTGAGAGTATCTTGAACAGCCTATGACTTTTTCAGCCGACATTCGAATTACTTTGTGTTTAAAGAATTGCAGAAAAACATCGTTAACACGGATTTGTTTATTTATTTTTTTTTTAAGGTGTTGACAAACCTATGTTTGGAATCTTTCCTACGGGGAACATAACTGTAGAAATAATTGATGAATATAACGTGAGCGCCTTTCATATGTATTCTTTAACTACTCCGTAATGTTAAGAAAATATTCTAAGTAATTTAATGTTTTATTGAATTTTAGGTACTTTGGTTTTAAATTTGCTATAGTTACAGCGCTTATTTATCTAAGAGAATTGTGTATGAATGACCGTATTTACAAATATCTGCACGTTTATACATAAACAAAAAAATAAAATTTCTTTTTAAAGTCTGGGTGTCACTGAATTGTAATAAGCTTTTCCGTTGATTAGTAAATATAGTTTTACTTAACAATATCACCTAAACATTACAAATTAATATATAATTTTAAAAGATTTGAAATTTTACATATTATTCAGGTATTTTTTTCATGTGTACTAAAATGTATGCTGAAACTGGAATAGTTTCTAAAAGCCAAGCAAAAGATGTATTCTAAAAGCCAAGCAAAGTAATAAGAAAGAGGATAATTTCGTAATAAACAACGAAAAGATTATTGAAATGTTATGTAAAATCCGTCCTCCTATATGGCGGCGAATGCTGGACAATCTCCTCACAGATGAAGAAGAGATTTGAAGCAACGGAAAGAAGAAGAAGAAGAAGAAGAAGAAGAAGAAGAACAACAACAACAACAACAACAACAACAACA
>CAHIKZ030000490.1:1087500-1202500 GCA_903632075.3 Acanthosepion pharaonis
TATTACAGTATATTGTTAGAATTGTTCTATTTTATTATTAGTTATTGTCGTTAATCTCTTCTTGTGTCTAATAAGATCTACGGTAGGAACGAATCTTCTATCCGTCATATAACTTTTATTACAGTATATTGTTAGAATTGTTCTATTTTATTATTAATTATTGTCGTTAATCTCTTCTTGTGTCTAATAAGATCTACGGTAGGAACGAATCTTCTATCCGTCATATAACTTTTATTACAGTATATTGTGAGAATTGTTCTATTTTATTATTAGTTATTGTCTTTAATCTCTTCTTGTGTCTAATAAGATCTACGGTAGGAACGAATCTTCTCTCCGTCATATAACTTTTATTACAGTATATTGTGAGAATTGTTCTATTTTATTATTAGTTATTGTCTTTAATCTCTTCTTGTGTCTAATAAGATCTACGGTAGGAATAAATCTATCCGTCATATAACTTTTATAACAGTATATTTTTAGAATTGTTCTATTTTATTATTAGTTATTGTCGTTAATCTCTTCTTGTGTCTAATAAGATCTACGGTAGGAACGAATCTTCTATCCGTCGTATAACTTTTTTATTACAGTATATTGTTAGAATTGTTCTATTTTATTATTAGTTATTGTCGTTAATCTCTTCTTGTAACTGATAAGATCTACAGTAGGAACAAATCTTCTGTCCGTCATATAACTTTTATTACAGTATATTGCTAGAATTGTTCTATTTTATTATTAGTTATTGTCGTTAATCTCTTCTTGTAACTGATAAGATCTACAGTAGGAACAAATCTTCTGTCCGTCATATAACTTTTATTACAGTATATTGTTAGAATTGTTCTATTTTATTATTAGTTATTGTCGTTAATCTCTTCTTGTGTCTAATAAGATCTACGGTAGGAACGAATCTTCTATCCGTCATATAACTTTTATGACAGTATATTGTTAGAATTGTTCTATTTTATTATTAGTTATTGTCGTTAATCTCTTCTTGTGTCTAATAAGATCTACGTTAGGAACGAATCTTCTGTCCGTCATATAACTTTTATGACAGTATATTGTTAGAATTGTTCTATTTTATTATTAGTTATTGTCGTTAATCTCTTCTTGTGTCTAATAAGATCTACGGTAGGAACGAATCTTCTCTCCGTCATATAACTTTTATTACAGTATATTGTTAGAATTGTTCTATTTTATTATTAGTTATTGTCGTTAATCTCTTCTTGTGTCTAATAAGATCTACGGTAGGAACGAATCTTCTATCCGTCGTATAACTTTTATTACAGTATATTGTTAGAATTGTTCTATTTTATTATTAGTTATTGTCGTTAATCTCTTCTTGTGTCTAATAAGATCTACGGTAGGAACGAATCTTCTATCCGTCATATAACTTTTATTACAGTATATTGTTAGAATTGTTCTATTTTATTATTAGTTATTGTCGTTAATCTCTTCTTGTAACTGATAAGATCTACAGTAGGAACAAATCTTCTGTCCGTCATATAACTTTTATTACAGTATATTGTTAGAATTGTTCTATTTTATTATTAGTTATTGTCGTTAATCTCTTCTTGTGTCTAATAAGATCTACGGTAGGAACGAATCTTCTATCCGTCATATAACTTTTATGACAGTATATTGTTAGAATTGTTCTATTTTATTATTAGTTATTGTCGTTAATCTCTTCTTGTGTCTAATAAGATATACGGTAGGAACGAATCTTCTATCCGTCATATAACTTTTATGACAGTATATTGTTAGAATTGTTCTATTTTATTATTAGTTATTGTCGTTAATCTCTTCTTGTGTCTAATAAGATCTACGGTAGGAACGAATCTTCTCTCCGTCATATAACTTTTATTACAGTATATTGTTAGAATTGTTCTATTTTATTATTAGTTATTGTCGTTAATCTCTTTTTGTGTCTAATAAGATCTACGGTAGGAACGAATCTTCTATCCGTCGTATAACTTTTATTACAGTATATTGTTAGAATTGTTCTAATTTATTATTAGTTATTGTCGTTAATCTCTTCTTGTGTCTAATAAGTTTCTACGGTAGGAACGAATCTTCTATCCGTCGTATAACTTTTATTACAGTATATTGTTAGAATTGTTCTATTTTATTATTAGTTATTGTCGTTAATCTCTTCTTGTAATTGATAAGATCTACATTAGGAACAAATCTTCTGTCCGTCATCTATTTTTTATTACAGTATATTGCTAGAATTGTTCTATTTTATTATTAGTTATTGTCGTTAATCTCTTCTTGTAACTGATAAGATCTACAGTAGGAACAAATCTTCTGTCCGTCATATAACTTTTATTACAGTATATTGTTAGAATTGTTCTATTTTATTATTAGTTATTGTCGTTCATCTCTTCTTGTGTCTAATAAGATCTACGGTAGGAACAAATCTTCTATTTGTCATATAACTTTTGTGACAGTATATTGTTAGAATTGTTCTATTTTCCTATTATCATTGCTAATTTTTTTGGGATACCTTGTTTCTATAACAGCAGTATTTGTATTTTTATTTATTGTTCAAGCATTAGCCGTCTATATTTTAAGATATCATGAAAGTTTTGTGCCTCGAATAAGAAGAAAAAATTTTATTTAGATTTTACACTTTGATTAGGATTATGCCTTTTATTCATTCTTCTATTTCTAACTACTGACTGAGACATTGGCAACTCCGGTTGGTTTACTGCAGACCTAAGAAATGTCAATCTCTATTTTGAATGTAAGGTGGGCAACTCAAGGAACCAAAAATATTGTTTCTTGGGTAGAAAAGAGCACCGTTTTCATCTCTGAAACCGGCAGGATAAGCCTCAGGGTCTTTGTCATTTACATTTGTAGGTAGTCCTACCATTGTGATTATAATGACTGGTCATAAATGATACCCGGAATAAAAAACTCCAGGATCCACCCAGGATAGCAGCGGTTTCTAGCTGGGACCATTATTACTGAGCCAGGATCCTTCGTTTGACAAACGGCACAAGGTACGTTGTTGTTGTGAAGGGATTGCGCATTTTTAGATGAGAACATTCCATTTTTGCTCAATGTTTGGTACAAGGTGATTTGATATTCTACGCCGTAGATGTAAGCGGACGCTTCTCCGGCAGAAGTGAACTTTTCCCAGATTGGTTTCTTAGGCAAACAGAGAATATCACTGCTGCCTCCAGTGTGGGTGTAGAATTCGCCTCCACTTATACCTAAGAAAATTGAATAGGAAAGGGAAAAATGGGGTTATGTGAAAAAATACGCAAGGAAAACTAGTGTTAAAATATTGTTTCTTTATGCAGCAAAAAGAAAGGTAAAGATAACGTGGAGAAAGAAAGGAAGAAAGAAAGAAAGAAAGTGTTTCAACACTTCTGGGGTTTTATCAAGTGATGGTGTTGAATGTAGAATAAAGAGGTTTAAAAGGTTCACATCGACCAAACTTTTTTAAGAATAGTATTTTTTTTGGTTATTGGAGTTTATTCCCTATATACGAATCCTATAATTGTATATATATACATATATGTTTATGATAAACAGTATTAAATAACATTTACCGGCCTGAATGTCCGAGAAATTTTCATAGAAAATATTCGTTCTTTGACAGGATTCGAACCTACATCCTATACGGAACCGTCATATACGCTGACGTGCCTTACCTCTAGGCTACAAAAGAACCAATCGGTAGACAAGGTTGAATTTATCACGGTTCCGTATATGATGCAGGTTCGAATCCTGTCAAAGAACGAATATTTTCTATGAAAATTTCTCGGACCTATATATATATATATATATATATATATATATATATATATATATATATATATATATATATATATTATGTGTGTGTGTGTGTGTGTGTGTGTGTGTGTGTGTGTGTGTGTGTGTGTGTGTGTTAAAAATATGATCAACCGATTCACCAAAAAACATCGACTGAGGATCGACTAAAAAACATAAAAAGTCAGAATACGGATTTAAATAAGAAAAAATGAACGTTTTTATATAAACTATATCGATATAGAATGTCAAACAAGAAGTCCGTCTTCTTAATAGATAGATAGATAGATAGATAGATAGATAGATAGATAGATAGATAGATAGATAGAAAGAAGAAGAAGAAGAAGAAGAAGAAGAAGAAGAAGAATTTCTTAGGGACGTACCGTCATAGATAAGGGTAGATGTCCTCGGGCAGACCGAACGCCCCCACCGAATATATATTGCTCCGGCTGCTACAACTGAAATGAAAAATATGACGAGCGATACACTTAGACGGTCAAAGATTTGATGTGAGGCAGTTGAAAGCAATTATACAAAAAATAAACTCACAAGCCAGTGAATTAGGGCGTCAGATAATGCACAGCTATTTTAGCCTTGTCAGAATTAACCTGAAGCTATTTATTTCCTATTGAGAAAAAACTACTAAATAAAATGCCTGAAATTAGGCGGAGACGTTAGACGTATAGTTGGAGTTGACTTTACTCGGGAGCAGAATAACCCACAAATGGTTGATGAATCGTAAAAAATAAAACTTGAATTTTTTTGTTGGAAGTCGACCGTAAATCGTTGAAAATCTGTCGAATTGTTGCTGCTTGCAAACCCACTTCTTTTATTGTGATAGTATGTTGTCAAGTCTTACTTTTAAGATAGATACATAGGATATACAATAATAAAAAAAGTGTTTATTGTATGATTGTAAATAAACTTACTTGTATTGCCTCCAACATTTTTCTTATCACTGGATCTTTTCAACAATTGAATATCCTGAAATAACCAAATCAAATATATTAAAAATATCGATGTAGATAACATTCTCATTCACCCACACGACGTTTCAATCTTCCTATGAACTTCTTCAGGAACATTCTCAAAGCCGAAAAGCGGTCCGTAAGATGGAACGGCCTTAATAACGCGCTAGTGTAAATAACGTCAATAACACTAAGAGATTCTTCTTCTACGTGCCATTGTCATCCACGTTCTGAAAGGACACCCCCTTCAGACAATGGGCGGCAATGGCTCTTCACGACTTCCTATATTTTTTATCTTAGCAATGTTTGTAACGTTGCCAAGCCTCCCACACCCCGTTTCAACAGCCATTCACAAATCTGGCCAGGCATGAGGGTCGTTTGAAAGGTACATATGCTGACCAAGATACTTTCATAGAATGAGAAGTTTATATTTCAACATAGTCCCTTTTTTCTATACTCTGTTAAATCACTCTCCAGATATCTAATCTTTTGCGCCTGTTTCAAGTCGCCATCTTTAATTCGTTTTTCGCATCTTAAGCTGTTCCTTTTTCATTCCGTCTTCTTAAGATTGATGGTTAGTCCTTTCTTCTCACTTTCTTTCACTAGATTGTCTTAAACGTCATGTCGTGTTCCATCTTTGTCTGCCATCAACGGAGTGTCATCTTCGTATTTGATATTGTTAAGAATTTACCCACTGATGAGAAATCCTGGTTGGGTCTTCAGCTGGAAACGCCACAATTGGAAATTATCGTTATTTCTCTATGAATGACAGGCGAATAGGAATACAGGAATATGGAACTATGCCATATATTGAAAAATGAAATTTTATTTGCAGTCCTACAGTTAATGTCTATTGACAATGTCTCGTGCAACTAGGAATCTGTACATTAGTGAATTCTCATTAGGCATTAATGTTACGTCAATCTTTTCTAGTTTAAACATCAAGTCTTGAATTCTTCCTTCTTGTAGTTAAGAATCCAGTCGTAGAATTTCAAGTAAACCATTCTCTTAGCTCAGAAGCAGGCAAAAGTTTTATCTACAACTTTGTATTATCTTTTGAATTTATTCTAATTTTTAACTTTGGTTTTTACCTGAACGTTTTACTTATGCATGCTATGATTGTTTCTTTGTCTATTTCTGCCGTGTTATAACAGTTTGGACGTATTGGCTTTTAGTAAACTACAGTAAAAGAAGCTTGATTTTCGTTTTGTGACTGTGGAAGGCACAGAATTAGATGTGCGTCTCAAGTGACGTTTTCTAAGGGTACAATTCATGTTGAGAATTCCCACAGAAGAACGCGTTTACAACGATGAAGTTTTAAGAAAAATGAGAATGGAAAAGACAATTACACTTACTGTGAGAAAGTGACATTTGAAATTACATGAACTCATAATGAGGAAAGAGGGATTGGAGAATTCAATCCTCACAGGGTGTATTGAAGGTTAGTTCAGAAATTAGTGAATAAGAAAACTAACAAATTTCTGTAATTGAAAGACAGAGCAAGGATCGAGAGGTATGTTATCGGGATGTACGCTTTTTAGCGCTGAAAAGGAAGAAAGCTGTGGAGAGTCGTTATCCTCCTCTTCCCGAAGGGATACAGCACGTAGAAGATTTTATCCTATCATTTATATTATTAATAATTTCATATGATTAATGACTAATTTTATTTATTTCATTTACTCTTCTAGATGAAGCCTTTTTAGTATTATTTTAATTGCCAAGTTAACGCCATCTTCTTTTATCTCTTATGATTAATACTTTTTAATTCATTCTTATTGCTACTTGTATGCGCCTTTATTTATTTCTTAGGTGTTATAAGATTTTTAATGTAAGAGCTTTTAATAATCAACAATAAAAATTGGTCATCGTTTAGTGACCATAATAAACAAAACCTCTTCTTGATTGCCTTTCATAAGTTGGTATGGTACTCACCATTGATGGTTTGGTCCTATTGAAGGCAGTCAATAAAAACAATGCATTTTAAATCCCAAAAACTAAGGCCATCATCTTTCTTTTAGATGAAATGACCCTGGCCTTCACTTAGGAGGGGTGTTTCTATTGTATGGATGCTCAATAAACACAATGCACAGAAGTAAACTTGCAACTGACCTGTTGGTTTTAAGTAATCAAGTTAAATGTTTCTGATAAGACGTAGTTATTTTCATTGTTGACAGAAATATCACTTTTCGGACGCAACGAAATCGCAACGATGTAGAAATTATTCAGCGCGGTTATCAAGAGTTCACTATCATTTTAACAGAACAGGGAAATAACTTAGAAGGGTGCATCCCTGTTTTATAAAATATATATATATATATATATATATATATATATATATATATATATATATATATATATATATATATATATATATATATATATATAATGCTAAATGATTTAATAAGGCATGACACAATGTACTGTTTGAAATACTATGAAAATTTGATTTTCCTGGGAAACATATTAGAATAATTCAGAATTTATAATGGTAGGAATCCTTTCAATGCGTGTAGAAAATGAATGTAGCAAATGCAAACAATGATGTGTCTTTTATTCAGGCGGTTCCCATACGACGACCGAAGTTAAGCATAAGTAGCTGTTGGAGTAGAAGAAATGACTACATTTAGCAGTATTGATTCAATGTATTTGCTCCACCTCAGGTCAGCTGACATCGTGTGGCTAAGAAGGCACAGAGAGATGCTCTCGTGGAGTTGATGATCAGCTATTCTGACGGGAGGCAGGGAGGGTCCTCTGTGGTGGGTAAATGAGAGCGGTTTCGTTTTGGAAGCATTAATATTTACAGGCTGTATCCTGCCTAAGTCAACCAAGTATTGGATGTCCTTTTCGAGACCAACGGCCAGGTTAGTTTTGTCAGCGACACCAGATTTACTAGTTAGATAGTAGAGTTGTCTGCGTAGATGCCTACTTGGGAACTGATGACACAAATTAGATCGTTAATGAAGATCAGAAACAGTGTAGGATCCAAAACAGAGCCTTGAGGAACATCAGCTTTCGTGTGAAAGGAACTAGAGGAGAACCCGTTTAGAACGACCTTCATTTCACAGTTTGACAGGAATCATTTTATTAAGTCAAATACTCGTCCTGTAATGCCACATGCTTGAAGCTTACGAAGAAGATCAGCGTGTCAGACACTATCAAACGCTTTAGAGATATTTAAGGCCACGGCTCAAGCTTCTCGTTATTGTCTTGTGCTTGGTATATAAATTCAGTTATGGACGTGAGCACGTCATCGGTGGACCGGGCAATGCGGAAACCATATTCACTATTTACATTGTTCGGACTATCGTCCTCATCTTTATTGCCATATTTATCACAATGTTTCGGCCGTTGTACGCTCCGTCTTCTTCAGGTCGTTGGAATGTCGAACTGAATCCTTTATTTCTCTCGCTGGGGTAGACTGTTCTAGTTCCACGTGCCATGTTTAATGGATGTCAGTTATCTCCTCTTAATCTTCTTCTCCAAGTTCTCTACCGCCCTAACCTGATATTGAACTCAATGGATCTAACTAACGTTTTTATCCATTGTTACATGTGTCCTCGACGTCATCTGTGTATGAATTTCTGGGACTTATAAACCTAATGTCTTCAGCAACAATTTTTTACCTTATATTGCAATTTTTGCTGTTATCATTGCATGATTTTTTACCAGAACTCATATTGCAATTTTCGTTGTTGTTATTGTTTTCTCTGGCACTCCTTATTACTGGTTCGCATATTGTATTCATTTCTATGCTTGGTCGACTCAGGAGATTTTTGTGGCTTAGCATATATGCTGATTCCTTACGTTTACGAACTTTCCAATGATGGTCTTGGTCTGCATTCAGCCTGATTCCATAGAGGGCAGTGGTCTCCTTTTCTCTGCATATGTGGACAGCCGCGACTGATTTTTTCACTTCACCTCATGTTACAGCTTTTTGTGTTCTTGAAGTCTTACCTTTAGTCATGTTTTCCTCTATGGTGGGGTCTTACTCGGGAGAGATATCTGCGAAGTGTCGTCCAGCTTTTGAAGGTTGTCCTGATGTTATATGGACCGCAGAACCTTTGTATTTTCTCTGATAACCACTTCACATAGGGCAGGCAGACTGTTTCCTGAGCGATGTTGTTCTCCTCTTGTACCCGCCAATCGCAGTTTATTGGGGCTGCTGCCATGTACCCAGGGTAGTTGTTACGTTGTAGGGTACTGCTTATACTGACCAATTCTTTATCTAATGTCTCTGGGTCGCCACTTATGACTTATAAGCAGCGGACGATCCCTTTCTTTACGCTTTATGGATGGTGGGAGTTGAAATTGAGGTACTGTCCGGTGAATGTCGGTTTGCGGTATACGGATGTCTTGAATCCATGCTCTGTTTAGTTCTGGAGAGCCATGATTGAAAACCTCCTGAAGTAACACGACACATAGGTGAAAAAGTATAGATCAAAATTTGTAAGCGAGAGTCCTACTGTTTCTGGGGTCTGACGAGAAGTAATTTTTTTTTTGTGTGTGTGTGTGTGTGTGTGCTTGTGGTTTATTACTGAAGCTGGATTGAAATTGGCCAACTCAGAGTATAACTGTTTTTTCTCTATTGCTTCGTATACTGTACTCGGCTCTTATTGCTTTTGCGATGATCGGTGATATTATGTATGAGCACGGTCGTAGGTTTGTTGTTGCCAATCGCTTAAGTAGCCAACTCTCAATGCATTTTCTTTGTAAATTAGTTTCTCTTCTAATCAGACCGGTATTTATTGTGTGGAAATTTTGGTCAGATATGTTACAGAACGTTTGAAGCGTTGTTAGGCAATAGATTGCTGTGGTGTTCGCATCGCCTTTTTTGAGATTTCTGGATGTTTCGTTGATGTATTTCACTGTGGCCATATGTAATGTAGTTACTATAGTGAATCAGTTGCTAAGTATTGGTTCATCGTGACGTGCTAGATAATCCAGAATATATCTTGCACATTTATAAATCTACCATTCGTCTGTGCATTGAAGATTATTGCCATATTTGTTCTAGTGCTTCTGCGATTCATCTAGTGGTTCTTGATGAAATGCAAAGAAAGTTATTTGTCTTGACCAGCTATTCACAATTATGTAGATATTCATTTGTGGATATAGATATTAGATATAGATATTATTGACTTTTGTTAATATCGGTATTAGCTAAAGTTAAGTTTATTTATAATTATTTTTTTATCTAAAGAATAGAGTCAATGCAAAAGATTCAATTGTTATTGTTATATATTAGGCAATAAATGGCATCATAATATATTAGGCAATAAATTACATTATTATATATTAGGCAATAAATGATATCATCATATATTAGGCAATAAATGACATCATTATATATTAGTCAATAAATGATATTATATATTAGGCAATATCCGTCATCATTATATATTAGGCAATGAATGCCATCATCATATATTAGGCAATAAATGACATCATTATATATTAGGCAATAAATGACATCAATAAATTACTGAACTTGCCGTTTGCTATAGTTAACCTTTCCTTGCGCAGCTCGCTTTAAAATATTTTAGAACATTTGAAAACATAACGATATTTTCTTCCATTTCTGTGCATAAATACAAATTACGAAATAAAATCTCCACATTTAACTTGATATCGTTTATCGAGTGACGAAACTTTTTTTTTCTTTTATTTATAAATTGTTATATTTACTTTATGTAATTTTTTAGTTTAATAAACTAGATGTATTGAAGCAAATCTTGAATATGAAAATAACATTTTTTTATATTATCACTAATACAATTCATCTGCAAAAATAAGTCTTCTTGTTTTTATAAAATGGGTACACTTCTAAGACAAGGATCATATCATTTCGGTTGATGCATTCTATGCCCTGCCTCCCGTCTCTGATGTAGTCAGTAATATTGTATGGATTTTGTATGCTGAAGATGAGAAAATCTCATTGATTTACAGTGTATCTTCAAGTCGAAACAACTCTGATAATAATGATGATTATCTATTATAAGATTTGGTTCCCAATATTTTTGTGGTTACAGTGACGCAGAGAAGCGATACGTGGTTTCAGTACATTGCGGAGAGAAGGGGTCAGAAACCTACGACCCGCGGGTCAGATCTGATCCGATCCACGAAGGGATTTGGATCCGCGAGAACTGATGCCCATTGAGTCGACTCAACTCATTGAACTTTTCGAGTCGAGTCATGACGAAAGATTGAAGTTGGACACTGTTAAACTGGACCTGTCCAGTCGGACACCAAAATCTACTTGAAAATTTGGTCTAAGTTCGGTCCGAAAAGTCCAGGCCAATTGTCCACCCTTGACAAGTAGCTTAACCGAAGACGCATTCAGTCAGGCTATTTTGTGCTTCAGTCTTCACAGGAATAAGATAAAACCAAAGAGAACAGAAGAAGAAACAATTTTAGAACCAGTTCATAATTATTTGATCATATGTTTGCTTTGCAATGAATATAATTTTGTCTTTTCATTCTTAAGAGAGTATGCATCGTTTCCCTTAAATTCAAAAACTGGAGAGCGATAAAAAATATAAAAGTTTGTTTGCGTCATGCATGGAATAAAGAAAAGAAAAGTAAATACCTTTCTGGCAAATGTGACTAAATAAAAAAACGCTAATATTTGAAGGACAAAGTGGAAATATACAAGATTTAGCGGAATTTTTAAGTTGGCTCCACTGGAGAACATCAAATTAAAGATAATGACAATACTAGCTGTATTCATTGACCAAACAGCTACTACAGTTTAAGATTGAAATTTATAAAATCTTTCTCTTAAAACCCTTTTTTTAATAGGAAATATGTTTCTCAAGTTCGGTAGCTGTATCGCTCTTTTTCAATATTGATGGGGTTTTCTTCCTTATCTTCTATTTGATGTGGTGTGGAATGTTAATATCTTGATTATAAACAGAATGAAATATCTATATCTATCTCAGTCTGTTCATCTTTCTCTGTTTTTCTCTGTCTCTCAATGTATCTATATAGCTAGCTAGTTATCTTGCTAGCAAGATATCTACGAATAGATGGAGATATATATGAACAAACATAGATCGCCAGATAGATAATGAATAGGTTCAGATAAATAAATAGATATTAAAACTGCCTGGCCTTAGAGTATTCATTAGTATTGTCTCATAGATAAGTACGTATCGTGAGTTCTATTTTTTTTTAGTTCTTTTGGTATGCTATGCTTCGTAAGGATAATGTGGAGAGACATGATCGCCTACGTTCTGAATATGGCAGCCTTCCTTAGCCCAAGACTGATTGTCTCGGAATGGATGTTTTGAATTTAGTTTAAATAGCAATCGGTGAAAATATACGCGGCTACTTAAAGGGAAGCCTCGTTTTGGTAAGGACTCTGGGTTGGTGACAAGGAGTTGGGCAGGAGTGGGAGTTTATTTATGGCCAAAACATTTAGTTGTATACAAATGGATTTAGGTTCCTGATAGTTGATTATATTAGTAAGTGGTGAGGGATTTAAAAGCAAGAGAGTTTAAAGTTAGAATAAATTATCTAAATAATAGATTCTCAAAATTTGTAAGTAAATCCTAGACACCCAATGGAATAAATCATGTTGTAAAACACATATACATACCTAACTACACACTTACACATATACCTAGAAACACGCACACAGATACACATACACACACACACACACACATATATATATATATATATATATATATATATATATATAGATAGATATATATACACATATATTTGGTAGTTAGTGAATAATAAATTAAGATGTATATGTTTATATAAGCTTGAATCTACTTCTATGCCTACATTTGATTTAATATTTTGCATTGATCATCGTATTTAATTATTCGAAACTAAATTATAATCCCTGTTAATTCCTAAACGTGACGGTTTCGCTTACATCATGTTGAAGCACCGGTTTCCTTGTGATTACCAAAGTTAAGAAACGTCGAGACTGATCAGTACGTAGATGGGTGACGACTTGAGAAAACCAGATGTTGTACGTTTGGATGTGCAGGGGGTTAATGCAAAATGTCTCAGAATTGAAAATCGGAGAGCCGAGTTCCAATTCATGCTGGGTTCGTTATATTTACTTACGCGCAAATATCCTTGGGAAATATATGAATCCACCGCTTTTCCCCTAAACTATGGGTTAATTAGTAACAGTTATGTCACTAAACCATTATTATCTAAAAAAATCTTACAATCGAAAAATATTTCTGGCTTTAAATAACCTGAAAAGCGTTGATAAGCCGTAGAAAACGAATCAAACAATCAATGATATATTGATCAGCTATATAAGCTTGTATTTTAGATTTATTTACATGTTCTAGAATACAAATATATAGAAATTACCTTGGGCATATAGTGAGGGATCCGTTCACATACTGATTTAATAAGGAATTGATACCCCACTTTATATCCACCTCATAATTTTGTGCTTGTTTATCAAATTCTGATTAGGTATAAGCCCCCCTCTTCTACCTAGCACCTGTCGTGAATTAATTAGTAAAACCCATATCACTAAAACAATTATTATCTAAAAAAAATTCTTATAAACTAAAAATATTTTGTGGCTCTAAATAACCTGAAAAGCGTTTATAAGATACAGAGAAAGAATCAGTAAAATCAATCAATCATTCCTAAACGTAAAAGCGTCATTGTTATGGTATCAGAGATGTAATGCCACAATACAGGTGTCCGATTATAAGAACGAGGTGGGGGTCCGGATCCCTGGGATCTATCAATGATATAATCGCAATACTTACATGTTGGCTTGATCTCCTCTCTAAGCTGGCAATCCTGGAATATGAATGGAAAACTGCTATTGTCAGAAAAAGGAGGGTCAAACTGCTAATTATGGTGGAGTGCTTGAAAGGGATCTTTCTGGAAAGCTGTTGAACTTTGTCGGAAAGAGACATCGCGTTACAGAATCTGTGTTCGCTCCGGGCAAATATTTCTTATCTGAGGAGAAAAACAGCCTCATATATAGCGAATGTCATTGCTTCACTGAGCATATTGTGTGCACTCGTTGTGTATTTATTGTCTGACAAAAATACATACACACACACACACACTCTCATACACACACATACTAACATGCACAAACAAATACACACAAACTTACATACACACAAGTATATATAAAAGCCGACTTTACACATTATAATTGCACACACACACATATAGATAGTTTAATATTTATATTTATATATATATATATATATATAAGAAAATTTTATAAATGTATATCTGTTCTTATTTATATAAATGCATGGTATATATATATATATATATATATATATATATATATATATATGGAGAGAGAAATATTTTACGGGTGGAAAGATTTCAATAAACCCATGCAAAATTATTTCTTCCTAGAAATTATACTTCCCAGAAATTAATACACTTGCACATACATACACAAACAAATGAATATATACATACATACATATATATATATATATAAAACCCGGAATGACTCTAGATATATATATATATATATATATATATATATATATAAACAGAAATAGGTGAAAAGAAAGTGAGTTTTTATTGGTTTTATACTTGTAAGAAATGAATATTTCAAGTCGAAATAAATAGTTACGCCATTATCCACCTAGTCATGAAGTTAAAACCGAACCTCCATTGAAATTAAATACACTTGCTCACATACCCACTAGTTGATAATATCTACTTTTTAACTCACAAGAGAAACTTGTATTTAAGATCTTCTAAGTATATGCGTTTCTTCTTGAACTAAGGAGGAGGATTTGATAAACATATAAATGACGAAATTATAGGACGAAACGGCCGTCCAGTGCTTCCTCTATTTTTCAGTTGAGATTTATATCGGACTCAATGAATTTATTCATTTATATGTTTATCAAATCCTCCTACTTATTATATGTATTTATTGTTGCTTGATCCGGCTTCTAATGCTCCAGTTGGCGCGGCTTGGTGATAGTAGTCGTGGCTCCAGGAGGCACAGTCTTATGGTTATATATTGAACTCAGGAGTAGTTCTGCCACGGAATATGTGAGTAGCGCTATGTGGGTCTGATATGATTCTCTTCGGTGTCGAGGCCCGGTTGGTACAGTTGGTATGTTGTCTGCTTGACAACCCAGCTGTCAGGGTTTCGATATCTGGTGGTGGATGCGCACTGCTGATGAGTCCCAATTATAGGACGAAACGGCCGTCCAGTGCTTCCTCTATTTTTCAGTTGAGATTTATATCGGACTCAATGAATTTATTCATTTATATATATATATATATATATATATCTGTGCGATGGGTACATTGTCGCCATTTTTTCCCCACATTCGCATTGTTTGTTATTGATTTTGTGGACTACACATTATAGGAGGGTCAGTTGGGCACCATCTGTGAGTTAAAAGCAGCATGACGCAACTCAGTCCGCCAGAAATTTGGAAACAACCTGCTGTATTGCTTAGCATTCGCGTCGGAATCTCCAATACGTATATCGTAGTGTTTGGGTCTTAATCTGAGAACAGCGCATAGGATTCGGAATGAGTTTGATGAGTCTAATTGTGATTACGAAGGTGATGATCTCTTGTGAAAGCGACATTATGTCTGTATTCATCTTCCCACAGGGTGTCAGACACAACACGCGTGCCTAGAGTATATAGTGGTGGCCAAGAGGTTAACTGTATGGAGCTGTGTTTTATTGTCATACATAGTGGCTGACAATAAGACTCTGCGCCATACCACACAAGCAAGAGAATACAGTTATGGCTGTCAAACAATTTCTCCGACCGCATCACTCCGCTCTTGAGAGAGAGACCAACATATATATATATATATATATATATATATATATATACTCTTTAAAATTGGAATTAATTTACCTTTACTTAATTTTAAAATTCGCAGACATTTTTAAACAGTTTATATTATCAGTGGGATATTTAGGGAAAGAGTGAGAGTTAATTAGAGGGGGACATAGTGGGATACATGGTCATATCTGAATTTGTCATTAACTAAAGGTATCTTAATTCCAACTGTAAAGAAAATTTGCTCTGTTTAATGAAAATAAATATTGAGTGCTCTTTTTTGAGTCTCTTTTGACATATTTCAAATTCTATGTTTTGTTAATAGGACTCGCCTGGATTATACCTACGAATTACTACCTGTATATATATATATATATATATATATATATATATATATATATATATATATATATATATATATATATATATGGCATCAACACAGAATTCATCTGGGAATTTAACTATATATATATATATATATATATATAGAAAAAAGCATGTCATGATATTTCTTTCTTATTGAGTTTTCTGCAATTCGGTCTATATCCTGCTCACCTTAACATAAGTTTTGCGACTAACTTCTTTTTTATTCAAAAGGCCTTGTATGATGATAGCTTCGAATATTTGGAGTCTCTCTTTTTTTTAAAGTCAGTTCTTTAGAGTGATTAGTCGTATTTTGTGTGTTATTCATGTGCTAGTCAGAACCCGTGGCATTGCAGATTCTTCTTTGGATTTTACTATGATCTCGAGATAGCAGGAGTACCAGACCATCCATGCCAGTAATATTCAAAGCAGTGATGAATAGTAGGCATAAATATGTAAGATAGATGCCGGCGAGAAAACTTGTTTAGCATTACACAGTGAACAAACAACTGATCTAGCAGTTGATTCAATATACTCTTTCCACATCCTATCAGAGGAAAAATTTATCCCGATCAGACATATTATTACGACAGGATTAATAGTTGCGTCATCCGCATTGGTACCGATTTGAGAACTGAGGTTAACTCCTAATCTCGAGATAATTGGCATAGCACGGTTCCTCAGCGCCCGGAGTCGAATATAATTTTAGTGACCCTATCTAAGTTACCATTTAAATGTTTTGTATATTATTGCCATCTGAAAGGTAATAACAAAATTAAAGACCAAAAGTAAAGTTCGAATATAATAAAACAATAATACCAATTCCTGTAAGTTACTATGTGAAGGTAGTATAATAGATAACGGCTCGGAAATTGGAAATCGAAGTGTCGAGTTCTAATTCTAGTCGGGTTCATAATATTCATTTATGCACAAATATACTTTGGAAACGTATAAAGAACCACATCTCGCCACAGCTATGGATTAATTAGTAGTACTTTTATCAGTAATTGTATACTTACAATCTAATATCTTTCTGGCTTAAAATAACCTGCAAAAGAATGGTATTCAGTAAAAAACAAACCAATCCAATCAATCAACAAAATTGGTATTCGTGGCTATATTCTTCTCTCAGTGATATTTTGATACAAATGTGGAAAATACTACCCGCTTCACATCTGTGCTGGGGGAGGGAGTCTGTCCCCTCTTGCCCTCCACCTTGCTAAACACAGAACTGAGAAGCAACGATATATATATACGCCCTTGTATCTTTGTCATCTATCACTATATAGATGAATTATACAATCCATCTACTCATTTCGAATGAAAAGAAAATCTCAGCGTATTTCTCTCTGGATTTTCTACGTGGGATGCTTTTATGCGGTCTTGTGTGAGTGCGTGTGTATATGTTTATACGTATCTGTAAATGTGTTAGCTTTTATCTGTGTCTTTGAACCCCTACTCTCCATCTCGACAAATGTGTGTTCCATAGAACATTATGTTTACTTGAAATGCAGGAGCAGCCCCAATGTAGCGTGCACTAAGCTTCGGTGGTACATGGCCGTCGGTGGCTGGAAAAGCTGTTTCAACAACAATTGCAGTTCACGCCCTGTATCTTTTGGCATCGTTCGTGACGTGCAAATTATGTGTCTTTAATGTCTATTGAATTAAACCAAACTGGATCTATACCGCATCAGTCGAGGCTCTCCTTCAATTAATCATATATATATATATATATATATATATATATATATATATATATGTCGGTTTGAAATGAGTTCACGTTTTCTATTTATCTATCTGTCTAGTTAGCTAGATCAACATCTTTCGTCCTCAGTTCATATTTATCTAGCTATCTACATATATCAGTTTGTTTATCTATCTATCTATCTAGCTATCTATCTATGTAACTATCTAACTATATATATATACATCTTTTTGTCTTATTAACATTTTCTTCCATTTATCTTTCTATCTTATTCATTTTGTCTTTTCCCCATCTATCCTCATCCACCCCCCCTCTTTTTATTATATATATATATATATATATATATATATATATATATATATATATATATATATATGATAGAATATCTATCTGTTGATATTTTGTCTATACCTACCTACCTCTATCTATCTATCTATCTATCTATATATATATATATATATATATATATATATATATATATATATATATATATATATATATATCCATCATTATATTCATATCTAAAGACCCTATAATGTTGCTTAAGTTTTAACAGCAGCTCTTTTATTTTACTCCTAAATATCAATCACATAATTTCCAGCAGTTAATATCGCAAGTTGTGTTGATGCTATTTTATCGACCAAACAATTTGATCCAAAAATTCCCGTAAATTCTTAGCGGATTGAGATCTGGGGATTCATAAGTCTAGTAAAGTATTCTTCCTATTCCTAACATCATTCCCAAGCACCTCATGAAGTGTTACAAGCAGAAATCTTCTCTTTTTTTTAACAATTGTTCAACCAATACAAAGCCCAAGCGCCGCTCAAGGCAGAGGCTTAATAAATGAGGTGTGTAGCAAGGGTGTACAGAATAGATAAAGGTTAACTCTAGATTTGGAGAGCTTATTGATCGGGGAAGTATCTTCTCGGGAGCCTCTTGTGTGAAACTTCCTCCTTACAAATGGTATATGAAGGGAATGAGGTTGTGTCGACTCATTATACGTAGCATAGCCGGTCGTAGCAATGAATTTCTGGACTGGTGGAACAAAGGAATGTCGTTCGTCGGAACGTTTGACATGACAAACAGCGGTAGAATAGCGATAGCCGTGTCAAATATAATCTGTTGTAAAATGATTGAACGGTAAAAAAATCATCACCCACAAGACTACAGCAATGCTTTTGAACTGGGTCGAGTCTGGAAAGTGATGATCAGCCAGAGAGGGTAACAAGATCTATTCTGTGTCTGTTCTGACTTTTGTAGAAATAAAGCATGACAGGAGGAGTCGGCACTTTCTGGAATAATACATGGGTCCGACAATTTTTCTATGTTTTTTAGCGATACATTGTATCACTAAAAATAAAATGTCATGGTCAAATCTTGTTCCACTAAAAATAAAATGTCATGTTCAAATCTTGTTCCACTAAAAATAAAATGTCATGGTCAAATCTTTCATATTCTTTATCTTCTTCTTGCCTATGTCTCTTTTGTATTCAATAAATCATGTGAGTGTCAAATTCTCCAAACCTTCTTTCCTCATTATATACCCGAGAAATTCAAGCTATCTCTTTCTGAATCTAAGTACAAAACCCCCTTCTTTTTATTTTCCCTAAAACTTCCTCGTTACTTACACACTCAGTTCATGAAATTCTAAGTTCTTTTTTATAGAACCATATTTCTGTTACCACAATTCTTTTCTTCGTTTGTTAGCAGATTGTCCAGCATACACCAGTGTAAAGAAGAACTACTATGCCATAAGAGTTTAGTAGACTCTCTTTCGTTTCAAAGAATTTTTTCCAATCTAAATTTTTTCACCAGAGTTTGGCGTTTTTCAAAATTCCAAGTTGCTTTCGCTTTGGTGTGTCACATATGATAACTTTTTTTCCAACGTTTCCATGATATTTAAATTTTCTTACTTGCTAGATTTAGATACCTACAATTCGGTGTTCGAATCTTTGGTTAACAGATTTAAACGCCTTTGGGCCACACTGTAATTTATAAGAGATAACTCTAAGAATGCATTTACATTGAACAAAAATCAAAAGAATTCTGATTTTTTTCAATATTTTATTGCTTTTAAGATTAAAAACAAATTTGAATATATATATATATATATATATATATATATATATATATATATATATATATAAATGAAAAGAGATGGGCAAGAGAGAAGTAGAAGAGAGGCGAGAGGAAAACTAATTTAAATATAATCGGGCATAATCGAAATTTGCAGGTTTAAGTTTGCATTGATGCAAGACAGAATAAGTGTATTTGCAGTGAATTCAATATCTTAGCAATTTGCATTTTCTATCACAACGTTTATTACAGTATACTGTAAAATTGTTCTATTTTATTATTAGTTATTGTCGTTAATCTCTTCTTGTGTCTAAGATCTACGGTAGGAACGAATCTTCTATCCGTCATATAACTTTTATGACAGTATATTGTTAGAATTGTTCTGTTTTATTATTAGTTATTGTCGTTAATCTCTTCTTGCGCCTCATAAGATCTACGGTAGGAACAAATTTTCTATCCGTCATCTAACTTTTATTACAGTATATTGTTAGAATTGTTCTATTTTATTATTAGTTATTGTCGTTAATCTCTTCTTGTGCCTCATAAGATCTACTGTAGGAACGAATCTTCTATCCGTCATATAACTTTTATTACAGTATATTGTTAGAATTGTTCTATTTTACTATTATCATTGCTAAGTTTTTGGGATATCTTGTTTCTATAACAGCAGTATTTGTATTTTTATTTACTATTTAATCATTAGGCGTCTACATTTTAAGATATCAGGAAATTTGTGTTTTGTTTTTCTAACGCACACAATAAGAAAAATTTTATTTAGATTTTACACTTTGATTAGGATTATGCCTTTTATTCATTCTTCTATTTCTAACTACTGACTGAGACATTGGCAACTCCGGCTGGTTTACTGCAGACCGCGCATGTCAGTTCTCTATTTTGAACGTAAGGTGGGCAACTCAAGGAACCACAAGACGCCTGTACTGGGTAGAAGAGAGCACCGTTTTCATCTCTGTAACCGGCAGGATCAGCCTCAGGGTCTTTGTCAACACAACTGTAGGTAGTCCTACCATTGTGGTTATAATGACTGGTCATAAGATACCCGGAATACTCCAGGATCCACCCAGGATAGCAGCGGTTTCTAGCTGGGACCATTATTACTGAGCCAGGATCCTTCGTTTGACAAACGGCACAAGGTACGTTGTGGTCGTGAAGGGATTGCGCATTTTTGGATGAGAACATTCCATTTTTGCTCAATGTTTGGTACAAGCCGAGTTCATATTCTACGCCGTGGATGCAAGCGGACCCTTCTGCTGCAGAAGTGAACTTTTCCCAGATTGGATTCTTAGGTAAACACAGAATATCACTGCTGCCTCCAGTGTGGGTGTAGAATTCGCCTCCACTTATACCTAAGAAAATTGAATAGGAAAGGGAAAAATGGGGTTATGTGAAAAAATACGCAAGGAAAACTGATGTTAAAGTATTGTTTCTTTATGAAAGAAAGAAAGAAAGAAAGAAAGAAAGAAAGAAAGAAGTCAAAGTCATTTAAATCAAAATCTGGAACAGAAAGGAAGAAAATAGAGGTAGAATGAAAATTCTAAATGAGAAATGTAATAAAAGGTAATGGAAACTGGAAAAGAAAGAAAGAAAGAGAACTCGGGTGAATTAAAAACAGAAATAGGAAAAAGGAAGACAGAAAGAAAGAAAAGAAGGTGTTCATTGAAAATAAGAAAAAGAAAGAAAGAAAATAAAAAAAGAGGAAAACTGGTTAAATTAAAAATTTGAATAGAAAAAAAAAGGAAAACCGAGGCGTCCAATGATTATTAGAAAAAAAAGAAAGAAAGGAAAGAAAGAAAAAAGAAAGAATAAAGGAATAAATCTATAGTGAAAAACCTAGAGGGGCCGTAGGAAGTTTGAAAAAAGAAAGAAATACTGGTACAAAGGCCAACTGAAGGAGAAAGCAAGCTGACAAGGAAGAAATAAACGACCAAGAAAGAAAGAAAGAAAAAAAGCAACCAAACAAAGACTGTGATCAAAGCAAGCTTGAAGTAATTATCAAAATCATAGAAATTGCCAAACCGGATGAAAACAGGTCGGAAAAAGAAAGAAAAAAAATGTATGTTTCGGAGAAAAAAAAAGAATTAGAACAGGAAAAATAACAACGACAGACGTGATGTTAGAAAGCAAAATAGCTAAATAGAATAGCAAATAGATCAAAGAAAATAGCTCGAAACAAACACTCAACCTTCTACATCTACGAAGTCCCAAAACATCGAGCACGTTTGCACAAAAAAATAACAGTATTTCATAAAAGTGATTGTCAAGGAACATTTATTAAGTTTCATAATGTTTTTTCTTAAATATAATAAAATCAATCTATTTATCTATCAGTTTCTCCCCTAATATATATATATATATATATATATATATATATATATATATATATATATATATATATATATATATATATATATATATATATATATAGAGAGAGAAAAAGATAAATAATATCAAATCCGTAATTGGAAAAGATAATCTAAGTGGTTCTTTTAATATAAAATATTAAAAGTTATATCCGTAGAGAGCTCAAGACAACAGAGCAATAGGATGTACAGCAAGGAAAAGCTTAACACATTACGAAAATACGGCAATAAATCAAGATTTATTTCGACTAGTAAGTCTCTTCAGACCGAAGATTTAAATGGTATAATTTTACAAACAATGCTTGAAATAATCCAGACGTTATATATATATATATATATATATATTTAATTAACACACACACACGCACACACACACACACATATACACATATACATACATACATATATATATATATATTGAAAAATAAAAAATGATAAAAATTAGAATTTCAGACACACAATACATTAATATTTTGGTTTTATTTTTTTAAATTAGATGCCTCGACTAGTTTCCGGCAGTTTGGCCAACATCAGGAGAAAAAAAATCCTCCTTGTTAGTATCCGTGAACTACAGGGGTGAATGACTGTCGCTGAAGAAGTGAAATTTGCCTGTAGCGTTCATTTGTTTTTTATCGTTAATTTTTTTTTTTTTTTGTTATTTCTTCTATTGGTCAAACGCTTTTTTTTAAAGTTCTCTGCGGGAGAGGTTGTGATTTAATTTATCGACATGATGATTTGCTGAATTTGCTCATCAATGTGAAGACATCTGATTGCTTCTAGTCAGGATCGAAACACGACTGATTTGGCATGAGTCGGAGATTTTCTCCCTAAGCTATCGGTTCTCGAAAGTGAATTTTTACGTATTTATTTTGAATAAACACGCCAATGGCTGAGAGTTCTCGATTCATAGAACAGCTTTGAATTATCAGCAGTAACAGTCACTGTTTACAAATTCACGCTTTCTCTTTAAAGTTCTCGACCGAAATTTATTTTTTCGGGGGCGTATATATATATATATATATATATATATATATTCGAAAATTGTAAAATAAACATGTTATAAAATCAGTACAAAAACAGTCATTTTGTTTCAACACTTCTGGGGTTTTATCAAGTGATGGTGTTGAATGTAGAATAAAGAGGTTTAAAAGGTTCACATCGACCAAACTCTTCCAAGAATAGTATTTTTTTTTTGTTTATTGGAATTTATTCCTATACACCAATCCTATAATTGTATATATATATATATATATATATATATATATATATATATATATATACATATATATATGTATGTATGTATGTGTGTGTGTGTGTGTGTGTGTGTGTGTGTGTGTGTGTGTGTGTGTGTTTATTAAAAATATGATCAACCGATTCACCAAAAACATCGACTGAGGATCGGCTAAAAAAACATAAAAGTCAGAATAAGGATTCAAATAAGATAAATGAAAGTTTTTATATAAACTATATCGATATAGAATGTCAAACAAAAAGTGCGTCTTCTAGATAGATAGATAGATAGATAGATAGATAGATAGATAGAAGAAAAAAGAATTTATTAAGAACGTACCATCATAGATAAGGGTAGATGTCCTCGGGCAGACCGAACGCCCCCACCGAATATATATTGCTCCGGCTGCTACAACTGAAATGAAAAATATGACGTGCGATACTCTTAGACGGTCAAAAGATTTGATGTGAGGCAGTTGAAAGCAATTATACAAAAAATAAACTCACAAGCCAGTGAATTAGCGCGTCAGATAATGCACAGCTATTTTAGCCTTGTCAGAATTAATCTGAAGCTATTTATTTCCAATTGAAGAAAATCTACTAAATAAAATGTAAGAAATTTATTTCTGTTGAGAAAAAAAAAAAAGATATGAAATGGTAGAGTTTAGACAGAGACGTTTGAAGTATACAGTTGGAAATTTCCTTTATGTTAACGATGATGGCAAAAATATCGGTTTCATTACATGAAACTTTCTGCTTTTACTGACCGATAATTTAGCCTTATTGCTTATTGGAATTCATAAAATGTTTATAGGACTGTTTATAATGTTTAGATGAAATTTTCTGCATTTACTGACCGATCATTTAGCCATAATTCCTGTTGGAATTCATAAAATATTCATAGGACTGTTTATAAACTTTAAATGAAACTTTCTGCGTTTACTGACCGATCATTTAGGATTATTGCATGCTGGAATTCATAGAATGTTTATAGGACATTTTATAGGACTGTTTAAAATCTTTACATGAAACATTCTGCATTTACTGACCGATCATTTATTCTTATTGCCTATTGGAATTCATAAAATGTTTATAGGACTCTTTATAGGACTGTTTATAATATTTACATAAAACTTTCTGCATTTATTGACCGATCTTTTATCCTTATTGCTTAATGGAATTCATGAAATGTTTATAGGACTGTTTATAGGACTGGACTTTCTGTTTATGACAATCATTTATCCTTATTGAAATTCATAAAATGTTTATAGGACTGTTTACAATCTTTACATGACACTTTCTACTGACCGATCATTTTGCCTTATTGCCTGTTGGAATTCATAAAATATTTATATGACTGTTTATAGGACTGTTTATAATCTTTAGATGAAACGTTCTGCATTTACTGACCGATCATTTATCCTTATTGCCTATTGGAATTCATAAAATGTTTATAGGACTCTTTATAGGACTGTTTATAATCTTTAGATGAAACTTTCTGCATTTACTGACCGATCATTTAGCCTTATTGCCTATTGGAATTCATAAAATGTTTATAGGACTGTTTATAGGACTGTTTATAATCTTTACATGAAACTTTCTGCATTTACTGACCGATCATTTAGCTTTATTGCATATTGGAATTCATAAAATGTTTATAGGACTGATTATAGGACTGTTTATAATCTTTACATGACACTTTCTGCATTTACTGACCGATCATTTAGCCTTATTGCATATTGGAATTCATAAAATGTTTATAGGACTGGTTATAGGACTGTTTATAATCTTTACATTAAACTTTCTGCATTTACTGACCGATCATTTTTATCCTTATTGCATATCGGAATTCATAAAATGTTTATAGGACTGTTTATAGGGTTTATAATCTTTATAATGCATTTACACCGAAACTTATTTCTGGAATTCATAAAATGTTTATAGGACTGGTTATAGGACTGTTTATAATCTTTACATAAAACTTTATTGCATTTACTGACCGATCATTTAGCCTTATTGCCTACTGGAATTCATAAAATGTTTATAGGAATGTTTATAGGACTGTTTATAATCTTTACATGAAACTTTCTGCATTTACTGACCGATCATTTAGACTTATTGCATACTGGAATTCATAGAATGTTTATCGGACTGTTTATAGGACTGTTTATAATCTTTACATGAAACTTTCTGCATTTACTGACCGATCATTTTATATTGGATTGGAATTCATAAAATGTTTATAGGACTCTTTATAGGACTGTTTATAATCTTTACATGAAACTTTCTGCATTTACTGATCGATCATTTATCCTTATTGCTTATTGGAATTCATAAAATGTTTATAGGACTGTTTATAATCTTTACATGACACTTTCTGCATTTACTGACCGATCATTTATCCTTATTGCTTATTGGAATTCATAAAATGTTTATAGGACTCTTTATAGGACTGTTTATAATATTTACATAAAACTTTCTGCATTTACTGACCGATCATTTATCCTTATTGCTTAATGGAATTCATAAAATGTTTATAGGACTGTTTATAGGACTGTTTATAATCTTTACATGAAACTTTCTACATTTACTGACCGATCATTTATCCTTATTGCCTATTGGAATTCATAAAATGTTTATAGGACTGTTTATAGGACTGTTTATAATCTTTACATGAAACTTTCTGCATTTACTGACCGATCATTTATCCTTATTGCTTAATGGAATTCAGAAAATGTTTATAGGACTCTTTAGGACTCTTTTACATTTATGACCGGAATTCATAAAATGTTTATAGGACTGTTTATAATCTTTACATGAAACTTTCATTTACTGACCGATCATTTAGTCTTATTGCCTACTGGAATTCATAAAATGTTTATAGGTATCTTTATAGGACTGTTTATAATCTTTACATGAAACATTCTGCATTTACTGACCGATCATTTGCCTTATTGCCTGTTGGAATTCATAAAATGTTTATAGGACTGTTTATAGGACTGTTTATAATCTTTACATTAAACTTTCTGCATTTACTGACCGATCATTTATCCTTATTGCCTGTTGGAATTCATAAAATGTTTATAGGACTCTTTATAGGACTGTTTATAATCTTTACATTAAACTTTCTGCATTTACTGACCGATCATTTGCCTTATTGCCTGTTGGAATTCATAAAATGTTTATAGGACTCTTTATAGGACTGTTTATAATCTTTACATGAAACTTTCTGCATTTACTGACCGATCATTTGCCTTATTGCCTGTTGGAATTCATAAATTTTTATAGGACACTTTATAGGACTGTTTATAATCTTTACATGACACTTTCTGCATTGACTGTCCGATCATTTTGCCTTATTGCCTGTTGGAATTCATAAAATGTTTATAGGACTGTTTATAGGACTGTTTATAATCTTTAGATGAAACATTCTGCATTTACTGACCGATCATTTATCCTTATTGCCTATTGGTATTCATAGAATATTTATAGGACTGTTTATAGGACTGTTTATAATCTTTACATGAAACTTTCTGCATTTACTGACCGATCATTTATCCTTATTGGAATTCATAAAATGTTTATAGGACTGTTTATAGGACTGTTTATAATCTTTACATGAAACTTTCTGCATTTACTGACCGATCATTTGCCTTTTTGCCTGTTGGAATTCATAAAATGTTTATAGGACTGTTTATAGGACTGTTTATAATCTTTACATGAATCTTTCTGCATTTGCTAACCGATCATTTAGCCTTATTGCCTATTGGAATTCATAAAATTTTTATAGGGCTGTTTATAGGACTGTTTATAATCTTTACATGAAACTTTCTGCATTTACTGACCGATCATTTAGTCTTATTGCCTACTGGAATTCATAAATTTTTATAGGGCTGTTTATAGGACTGTTTATAATCTTTACATGAAACTTTCTGCATTTGCTGACCGATCATTTATCCTTATTGCTTATTGGAATTCATAAAATGTTTATAGGACTGGTTATAGGACTGTTTATAATCTTTACATGAAACTTTCTGCATTTACTGACCGATCATTTATCCTTATTGCCTATTGGAATTCATAAAATATTTATAGGACTCTTTATAGGACTGTTTATAATCTTTACATGAAACTTTCTGCATTTACTGACCGATCATTTGCCTTATTGCCTGTTGGAATTCATAAAATGTTTATAGGACTGTTTATAGCACTGTTTATAATCTTTACATGAATCTTTCTGCATTTGCTAACCGATCATTTAGCCTTATTGCCTGTTGGAATTCATAAAATTTTTATAGGGCTGTTTATAGGACTGTTTATAATCTTTACATGAAACTTTCTGCATTTACTGACCGATCATTTAGCCTTATTATTTGTTGGAATTCGTAAAATATTTTCATTATACAGTTTTTCAGGATGTTAAACTACTTAATTCCTGTTATCACTCGTTCTAGTAATGATAGGACTTTCCTTCCCAAACTTTTGTTTAAATATCTGTCTGAAGTTAAGAGCTTTGATTATATCTTTATTTTCTTTCTATTTCCATCTGCTATTCAAGTGATATATTTTTTGTTTGTGATTATGTAATGCCAGTCTTCTTTAATAAATCGTTCTATATGATTTGTGTATAGATTATTTAAAGTCTGTTTTTTCTTTAAAAGTGAAAATGGGGTGATCTTTGTCATCCGATTCTATTAAATTTTCGTGAAATTCTCTGCAAACAGCAGGAAAATATGTGCCGTTTATAGATATGGTGTGATTTCTGAGAATAGAGCATATAAATGTTTCACTGAGTTAGGAAATAAAAATTATTGATAAGTCTGATAAAGTTCAGACAGTCCTGTAGTTGTTGATGATGACGATTAAATTCAAAGGCTTGTTAAAATACTAAAAAATAGTTCTCAGGAATATACCACTTAACACAAGTGAGCGTTGTAAGGCATTTAAACAAATTTAAATTTTCGAAGATCAAAGTTGATTCGAAAGCAAGAAGCTGGAAGAGTGTACCACAAACGACAAGTGCGAGAAAAGAATCTGTTGACAGTGAATTTACAGTTTCATCTAGCCAAATCAACTGTAAATTGATGAGACCTTGCTGGCAATCTAGTACTGCGCTTAAATTCATAAACTCTTGGTATTACAGTGAAGAGTTCATCTGAACAATTACCATGAAAATATTTATTTACAAAAAAAAAAAGCACAAGGTAGCTACATTATGGCTGTGGGAAAAGTGACAGAAGCCGTGATGTCAGGTCAGGACCAATAATATTTCTGATTCTTTTTGGATTTTATCAATAATCTCTAAACATACAGCGCGAGTATCAGACCCTATATGGCAACAGTATTCAAAGTATGGACGAATGGTAAACTTATAAATATACTAGATAGATTTTGGAGAGAAAAATCGTTCAGCACAAATCAATGACCCAACTTTCTTAACAGTAGATCTAGCATTGGATTCAATATTGTCTTTCCACTGAGAATGTTAGACAAACAAGTCGTTACGAGTCACTTTCATAGAACTTACCGTCAACCATTCTGATGCATATGTGAAACGCTACCATATTTGGTTACTTCAAGATTCAAAAAGCAACAAAAGCGACCGATTAAAAAAGATCCTGAGGCGATGAAAAATAGCTTGTTTACAACAATGTGAAACATGAAAGGTCATGCAGAAAGGAAAATGAGCCACGGTTAGTCTAACAAAATGCTGTTCTTCACCCGAAGAAAGCAAATCCGTATATCATTGTGTATTACGTGTTTCTTCCACAAAATCAGGCATTGAATTTGTACAAGTATTGTTCCCAACTGAACTGAAGAAAGGAAAAAAGCAAAGCGAAGTGTTCGGAACTGTCCAATGGAGTCAGTGTCGTCTTCCGTCGGAACAACGATAGACCACACGACATTTTGTGGGCCCGAGGGAAATTGGTACAGCTTAGTTTGTATGACCTATTCCACTAACTGTACTCACCTTGACATTTCTTAGTACCACTTATTTTTCGCACTATTAAATTTTCTTATTGCAAGTATTTCAGCTCTGAGATCAGTTCATCACCAGGAATGATATCGTGTTCTGGGAGGAAGGAATCATGAAACTGTCTCGAAGATAGTGAAAGATATAGGAACAAAATGACATTTTTATGGTTGAATGAATCTATGTACAAATACTGAAATATTTTCTTTAAAATAAGTCAAAAAAAAAAAAAATCTTCAAACTTTTCTTCTGACTCAATGCGTTGATTTGGTCTTGTTTGCTTAAGTTCCTAGGAGTACCAAATCTCGCTGAATGCCGGAGTTAAGCAGCGTCGAGTCTGGTCAATACTTATGGGAGACCGCTCAGGAACACAGGGTACTGTAAGCGACATCTTATAATCCAAAATATGTTTCAGTTTTACAATAACCCACAAAGGGTTGATAAACCGTAAAAAAATAAAAGCAACTCTAATCGTAAATCGTTGAAAATGTGTCGAATTGTTGCTGCTTGCAAACCAACTTCTTTTATTGTGATGATAGTTTGTTGTCAAGTCTTACTTTTAAGATAGATACATAGGATATACAATAGTAAAATAAAAATAGTGTCTATTGTATAAATGTAAATAAACTTACTTGCTTTGCCTCCAACATTTTTCTTATCACTGGATCTCTTCAACAATTGAATATCCTGAAATAACCAAATCAAATATATTAAAAATATCGATGTAGATAACATTCTCAAAATCTTTTTTCAGATAATATTATTGTGGTTGGTTCCACTCACACGACGTTTCAACCGTCCTATGATCTTCTTCAGGATTCTGCAGTAAAATTCTCCAGCCGAAAGCGGACCGTAAGATCGAACGGCCTTAATAACGCGCTAGTGTAAATAGCGACAATAACACAAACAGATTTTTCTTCTACGTGCCATTGTCATCCACGTTCTGAAAGGACACCCCCGCTTCAGAACATGAGCGGCTATGGCTCTTCACGACTTCCTATACTTCTTATCTTAGCAATGTTTGTCACGTTGCCAAGCTTTCCACATCCCGTTTCAACATCCATATACAAAAGCTGGCCAGGTATGAGGCAATAAATGACATGATCATATATTAGTCAATAAATGACATCATTATATATTAGGCAATAAATAACATCATTATATATTAGGCAATGAATGCCATCATCATATATTAGGCAATAAATGACATCATTATATATTAGGCAATAAATGACATCAATAAATTACTGAACTTGCCGTTTGCTATAGTTAACCTTTCCTTGCGCAGCTCGCTTTAAAATATTTTAGAGCTTTCTCAAATTTGAAAACATAACGATATTTTCTTCCATTTCTGTGCATAAATACAAATTACGAAATAAAATCTCCGCATTTAACTTGATATCGTTTATCGAGTGACGAAACTTTTTTCTTTTATTTATAAATTTTTATATTTACTTTATGTAACTTTTGAGTTTAATAAACCAGATGTATTGAAGCAAATCCTGAATATGAAAATAACATTTTTTTTATATTATCACTAATGCAATTCATCTGCAAAAATAAATCGTCAGTTTTTTATAAGATAGATACACTTCTAAGGCAAGGATCATATCATTTCGGTTGATGCATTCTATGCCCTGCCTCCCGTCTCTGATGTAGTCAGTAATATTGTATGGATTTTGTATGCTGAAGATGAGAAAATCTCATTGATTTACAGTGTATCTTGAAGTCGAAACAACTCTGATAATAATGAAGATTATCTATTATAAAAGATTTGGTTCCCAGTACTTTGTGGTTACAGTGACGCAGAGAAGCGATACGTGGTTTCAGTACATTGCGGAGAGAAGGGGTCAGAAACCTACGACCCGCGGGTCAGATCTGATCCGATCCACGAAGGGATTTGGATCCGCGAGAACTGATGCCCATTGAGTCGACTCAACTCATTAGACTTTCGAGTCGAGTCATGACGAAAGATTGAAGTTGGACACTGTTAAACTGGACCTGTCCAGTCGGACACCAAAATCTACTTGAAAATTTGGTCTAAGTTCGGTCCGAAAAGTCCAGGCCAATTGTCCACCCTTGACAAGTAGCTTAACCGAAGACGCATTCAGTCAGGCTATTTTGTGCTTCAGTCTTCACAGGAATAAGATAAAACCAAAGAGAACAGAAGAAGAAACAATTTTAGAACCAGTTCATAATTATTTGATCATATGTTTGCTTTGCAATGAATATACTTTTGTCTTTTCATTCTTAAGAGAGTATGCATCGTTTCCCTTAAATTCAAAAACTGGAGAGCGATAAAAAATATAAAAGTTCGTTTGCGTCATGCATGGAATAAAGAAAAGAAAAGAAAATACCTTTCTGGCAAATGTGACTAAATAAAAAAACGATAATGGCTGAAGGACAGAAGCGGAAAAAGACAAACTTTAGCGGAATTATTAAGTTGGCTCCATTGGAGATCGTCAAATTAAAGATAATGACAATACTAGCTGTTTCCTATTAAGGAAATATTTGGCATTCATTGACCAAGCAGCTACTACAGTTTATGATTGAAATTTATAAAATCTTTCTCTTAAAACCCATTTTTTATCGGAAAAACATGTTTCTCAAGTTCGGTAGCTGTATCGCTCTTTTTCAGTATTGATGTGGTTTTCTTCCTTTTGTTCTATTTGATGTGGTGTGGAATGTTAATATCTTGATTATAAACAGAATGAAATATCTATATCTATCTCAGTCTGTTCATTTTTCTCTCTTTTTCAATTTCTCAATGTATCTATATAGTTTGCTAGTTATCTTGCAAGGAAGATAGCTAAGAATAGATGGAGATAGATATGAACAAACATAGATCGCCAGATAGATAATGAATGCCTTGCCTTAGAGCAAGGGTCGGCAACATTCGGCCCGCGGGCCGGATCCGGCACGCGAAGGCATTTTGACCGGCCCGCGAGCCTGATTACCAATGACTCTATTTTTAACATGAGACACGAGGCTTTCGAATTCGACAAAAGGCCTGCTGTTATCTTCTTCTGATCCACCCAACCGAATTTGCATACTACGACCGCAAAAACACGATCAAAACCCAATCCCCTCCATTTCAGCGTAAAAAGTAAAAAAAAATAAACATAAAACAAAAACTGAGAACCGATTTGACCTACCGGTGACAGCTTCAAAGGGACAATATTGTCTCAGTCGGCTTTCTATTTCATTCCTCCAACAGCCCCGCCCCCCATCGCTTACCCCTGCCATCTACTCTACGTAAGTTGTTGGAATCTTTCAATGGGCCATGTTCTTATCTTATCATACCCCTCTTCTTCTCAAACAAGAGTCTTTCACTTATTTTTTTGCATGCGGCCTGGCTCGACACGCTTTTTAAAGCTTAATTACTCTGCAAATAAACTGAATAAAATTAGAAATGTTTTAAATACTGAAATAAAATTCAAATGAATATAATCAATGCTCTTCGTATTTACTTATTCAAAAAGAAATAAATTCAGGATGTTATTTCGTTTTAGTAATTTGTTTGAAAATTGAAAGTAAACCCAGAAAATATAAAATATATTGCAATTTTTGATTCCCTGATATAAAAAAAGAATTTTTAGTGATTACAGATTTGATTTCCTTATTTCATTGTTACTGAGCGAAAAGCGAAAGTCGCTATTATGATACGTATGTGTCTGTGTTTACATACTATGACCGCAGTATTTTATTGTGACGTCCCTCGGTGTCACTGCGCCAATCGTGACGTCTGCCTGGCCGCGCCCACCGTGCTGTCCTAGTCGCGGCGCCAATTGTGACGTCACCCCCGTCTGTCTCCGCGCCGTCGCCGTCCTATCCTGTCCCGTGGCGACCAAGGTGACTTGGTATTGGTCGCGGCACCAAATGTGACGTTCTAACCTTTTGCTGATTCGGATGGGAATCTGGTTAGATTCGGTATCAGCTTTGTCGTTCCCAGCTCGCCTCCAACGTCTGGTTACCGAAGTAACTGTTTTGATTTCTAGTCTAACCTACCCACGTCGTGATTTGATCTTAGGTAGACGAAATCAATCTATCGCCGGGCCGTAATGCAAGTCGAGACCGAACAAGGGCGATATCGCACAAGTATATGTAAAAAAATATAAAATAATAACTCGAAAAGTTCAAATGTGTTAAAAAAGGATAACAATATTTTATATCTGGTTTCTGAATACAGGACTGCGTCTTCTTCCCAACCCGCTATATGGATTCGGGACACTTTGTGTTTGTTAGGCGAGTCTTAACATCTTAAGTTGTTTGTTCTTTAAGAAACTGGTTCTTGGTGTATCTTCAGGCGATATTCGTAAGACTTGTTTTGGTGGTGTGAGTCTAAGTCGTTCTTCAAAATAAATTGTTCTTGGTGAGAAATTGAGTTCGGAATTGCGTGGGATATTTCAGCCAGGTCCCTGCTAGGCGAGCTCAACTCAATTCAACTCAGCTGCGAACTGCGAACTTAACTGAACTGGAACTCAATTGGAACTCAACTGGAACTGCTTTTCACTCGCTGCGACTCTGCTTATATGGACGCCGATCAAAACTGGGGTGGGCTTGTCAGGGTTTGAGGTTCCTTGATAATTCTAAATCCATAATCCACTTCTTTGTTTTCGGTCAGGAAAATTTATTATTTTCCATTTTTGGAAGTCTTTCGTCCTTCCACCTTCTTCTGTTCTCATATTGACATCTCACCATACCCTCAGATGGTGTCAACGCGTTTCCCCTCTCTCTCACAGTGGCATCTCATACCGATCCCTTCAGGAGGGTTGTCAGCAGGCCTCCCCTCCTTCTTCACATGCCGCTCACGCCAGTATTCAGTCAATGGGTGCCAGCAGTGTGGGTGTGGCCAGACTAGCCTCGGTTTAAAAATTCTTGCTCAAAGAAAAAAAAATTATGTTCCTTTTTTTTTTTTCTTCCCTTACTCTACCCGACAACAAACCTTAGACTCTTATCTTAACCGAATTTCATATGGAATTCGTCACTCGGGACCTTCGGCAAACAAGTGGGTGGTCAATTGGATGTATCGCACCTTGGTGCCAATTATTCGTTCTGATAAAATAATTTTGCTGTCATAGCCAGCCCTGACAATAAACAGGTGTTTTTCCCAAATGACATGGAGGTGGTTTCACGGACATTTTGGTTTCGGTCAAGCTTGACCTAATTAATTGTTATCTCCCAGCACTCTGTGGGAGGTCGCTTGTCTAACTTGAAATTTTTACCATTGCCATGGGTAGATTAGATATATCTTACTCGCCGCCCCGTAACATAAATCAGATTAAATCCGAAACATCCGCGACCTTACTTTCCTCGCTAATGAGAATAAAACCTTTAGCATTTTTCTTTGTTAAAAAGAAAAACATCGCTTAGTGTCTTTTTGTGATGGCTTCTTATCACATAAATTTAATTCTCGCCTTTCTTTTTTTTTCTTTCTTTCTAGCAACCTAAATAGTGTCACATTATTTCGTTTTAGTAATTTGTTTGAAAATTGAAAGTAAACCCAGAAAATATAAAATATATTGCAATTTTTGATTCCCGGGTATAAAAAATAATTTTTTAGTGATTACAGATTTGATTTCCTTATTTCATTGTTACTGAGCGAAAAGCGAAAGTCGCTATTATGATACGTATGGGTCTGTAGGAACCCTTCTACTCGTATTTTTTTGTTTAATGTTAAAATTTGGAGTATCGGGATTCCATACAATAACAAAATATCGTTACAGGATTGGTCGTAATTTGGCCGTTTAGAATAATCACACCATTTTTATTGAAGGAATAAAATTCAGTAGAAAAGACAACTTAGTTTCAACAAATAAACATTAATTTAATATAACGACAAGAATACAAGCAGTTGATGATAGATTGGTAGGTTCGTAAAAATATTCAACTTGTAAATTTACTTAACTAACATTTACCCACCAGATACATTTATAGTATTTCGTATTTTAATGCTCGTTTACATTTAAAGCCTATTTTTTAAAACATTTTCTTTCAACATATTTTATACACTCAAAAGTACATTTTACCTTGAAGAGGTACACACGGAAATTTCAATCACGAAACCGTGAATCAAGGATTTCTGACTCGCGAGTTTGACTGTACATGTGATCAAACATTAAAACAAATTATTAATTCAAGTTGTATCTTGTTTTGATTTTTCTTTGATTTGAAGTATTTTGACGTTCCTTGAGGAAAAGTAATTTTTGTTAGGTGTTTTTTAATTTTAGATTTTCTTTTGTTTTTTCTGATTTCTCAATGTTTATTTTCATTATGGTTTTAAATATTTAGGTTGACAGGGATCTGTATATGTAGTTTTCTTTAATTTTTCCTTAGTCCGGCCCGCGGGGTCGAATGAGTTGCCGATCCCTGCCTTAGAGTATTCATTAGTATTGTCTTATAGATGAGTACGTATCATGAGTTCTGTTTTTTTTTAGTTTGCACGAGTATGCTATGCTTCGATAATGTAGAGAGACATGATCGCCTACGTCCTGAATATGGCAGCCTTCCTGAACCCAAGACTGACTGACTCGGCTACTTAAGAGGAAGTCTCGTTTTGGTAAGGACTCTGGCTTGGTGACAAGTAGTTGAGCAGGAGTGGGAGTTTATTTATGGCCAAAACCTTTAGTTGTATATAAATAAATTTAGGTTCCTACTGTTGATTATATTATTAAGTAGTGAGGGATTTAAAAACAAGAGAGTTTAAAGTTAAAATAAATAACAGATTCTCATAATTTGTAACTTAGACACCCAATGGAATAAATCATGTTGTAAAACACATATACATACCTACCCACCAACTTACACATATACCTACATACACGGAGATATATATATATATATATATATATATATATATATATATATATATATATATATAGGTAACTCGACGAAATCGATAAAAAACAGAGCATAGTCTGATAAAAAAATATGACGTCGTCCCCCGGTCGCAGCGCCGACTGTGACGTTCTATCCTGATCTACCACGGCGCCAGTTGTGACGACCCTAAACAGCACCAATTGTGACGTCTTCGCCGCGGCATCAGCTGTTCGCTCCTCGCCGCTCCGTCCGGGTGTCGCCGCTCCAAACGTGACGTTCTAACCCTTTGGTGATTCGGGTAGGAATCTGGTTAGATTGATACCAGCCTCGCCGTTCCCAACCTGCTTCCAACGCCTGGTTACCAGGGTAACTGCACTGATCTCCAGTCTGCCTACCCACGTTGTGAATTGATCTTAGACAGACGAGATCAAACAGGGGTTGAGGCCGTAATGCAAGCTGAGTTCAACGGGGGTGATAACACACAAATATGTATAAAAGAAAATAAAATGAAAACTCACAAAGTTGAAGGTATCAAAGAAAAAGGTAACAAACTTTTTATGTCTATTTGTTCGGTACATAGGACTATGTCTACTTCCCGACCCGTTCTGTGGATTGTGGCACGACGCTTTCGCTAGGCAAATTCTAACGCTTCAAGTTGTCTACTCTCTAAGAAATTTGTGTTTCGGTGTGTCTTTGGACGAAAGTCGAAAAACCTATTTCTGTGGTCTGGTCCTAAGTCGCTCTTCAAACTACTTGTTCTTGGTTGAAGAAGAGTCCAAAAGTGTGCGTGAATCTTGGTCAGCTATCTTGATGCGGTTTCAACACTGGGCGCTCATCTCTGCTTGTCGTCAGGAGCTCAAAACTTCTCACCAGGGTTCGCGGCTGAACTCAAACTAACTTCTTCTCGCCAGCTTGGGTCGAACGAACTTCTTCACTCAGGCCAAACGAACTGGCCCCTTCTACCCGCTAGGAGGCGAACGAACTCTGCCCGCCGTCCGCGGCTGCACTCCGCTTGCCGTCCGCGGCTGCACTCCGCTTGCCGTCCGCGGCTGCACTGATTTCTCTCTGGTGGGGCTTCGTTTTTATTGACGCCGTCAAAACTGGGGTGGGTCTGTTTGGCGTCGGGGATTCTTCGATAATTCTAAATACTTATCTACCTTTCTTATTTCTGGTTAGGGATTTTCCACTCTTTTCCATTTTTGGTAACTCCTTTCTCACTCCCACTCTCTCACTGTGCCTCTAAGGGGCGTGCACTAACTTCCCCAATTCTTCGTATCGGCTTCTCCCACTTACACTCTGATAGAGGCGTCGACTGATTTTCTTCGTGCGTCACGTGACCGCTCTCGGCCAATGAGGTCCTGGTCGGGTATCTTTCCTCCTCCTTCGTGCGTCATGTGATCCACTTGGCCAATGACGTCCTAGTCGGGCGTGAATAACTCGTGGCTTTGTTTTGGGAAAGAAATACCTTGCTTAACAAAAAAAAAACTAATTAAATCGCCCTTATCATGAGAGGCCGATATGACACTCTCGGCTTTAACACGTGGCGTTCGTCAAGCAGTTTATCGCTAATTGGATATGATCTAAGAAAGAAATTTTCCTAGCCTACCTGGCGTTTCTAAAGCAAAAATAAATACATTTCATTTTCCTTTCAGCTCAAGGGTTGATAACAAAATCTTTATTATCACAGGGCGAACGTTTATTCTGTCAAAAGAAAAACTTAGCCAGTGAAACTACTTGGGTGGGATTTTAATTTTCCATACCCAGCCAAGACTGCCTGTGTTTCGTCAATTATCAACAATAGATTTCTTCTTTTGGGTGACATCCAACCGATAAAAAAATTCCATTTTTCGTGGACAAGCGGAAATCGGTCAGCGCTTGTTCGTAGGTGACCTAGATATTTTCGACATCTGATATCTATCAACAATAACCTTCTTCCTCCTCATTTCCGTCTCTTAAGCCGTGTGTGTGTGTGTTCGCCTATGACCCGTCTGGTATTACTTTTTCTTTCTTTCTTCTTCGTTTTCTCTTTTTTTCTCCCAAATCGCTTGAATGCAAAGAAAGAATTATTCTTAAAACCTAAAATATTTTTCGGCCTTAAATAATTATCAAATGGTTGATAAACCGTAAAAAAGCAAATCATATATCTATAAATATTTCTTTCAAATCGTCCGGATGCATGGTGCCACAAAAACGCCAAAGTTTATGAAAACAAAATTTTATCGTCAAGTTGCTTATGTTTTTATGAAGAGGATAGACCAAATTTTTTTTATTTATTTTTAAAAAATTTTCCATCTTTTTAGAATATTCTAAATTTTGATTTAAAAAACCTTGTTTCTCTTTGTTACAACGCGGGGTAGTACATAGATAATTTTTAGCGCGTTTTTTTTTTGTTGTATTACACACATTAATTTGGAAAATCTTGCAAAAATAAAAATAATTGTCAGATGTTAATGAAACTTTCAAAAACTATTCACAGAATATCGAAATTATGATATGTTTTTTTTTTATGTCATGGCAGAAATATTTTTTTTTATATTTATATTTTATATTTATTAATACCCCCATAACTAATTTTATGAAAAATTCTTGAAATTCGAGCCCATCGGGTTTAGGGATTACAATAGTTAAAAGCACAAGGCTTTGAAGAATGCAAATCATTTTTTTTTTTTTTTTTTTTTTTAATTGGAGCCAACGTACCTGAAAATCAGCTCTGAATTGTAACATACAAAACTCAATAAAACAAATATATTATTTAATTTCAAATGTTTTTAGTTGTTTTTATGAATATGGACAATATTTTCTGAAAGCAAAAACTTTTTCAATGAAAATTGAATTTTTAATACAATTATTTCTTATTTCTTTAATTTTAGATAGATTTTTAAAAAAAAATTACATTGAATTTTTAAAAATATTATAAAATTAGTTAAAAGCAACGTCAATCTTTCAAAGTGTCCGTGTGAGATTGTCATTGTCTAGCGCTTTGAAAATTGTATAATTTGGACCAATCAGAAGATCCACAGTAATTAAGAAATGTAATTTTTGTGTTTATAATCAGGCAGTAATTATCAAGTACGGAAGACCAACCAGAATACAATTTAGTTGCATTATTTGAGTTCAGCATTGTTCTCCGCTGTTAATGCCTTTACTTTTGCGAAAAACGTATGGAGAAGTTAATTTGATTTTTCAATTTCAACGGAGAAGGGTACCTACAAGTAACAGTATCATCTTATGAAATTTAACTACTGCTAAACTTTAATCTATATGATCTTATTTTTATATTAATCTCAGTTATGACATTTTTCAATAAATGAAATATCAAAATTAATAATAAAATGAATGGAAATACAAATAACACAGTAAAATGTAATAAATGTACATAAAATTATAGCATTTTATGTACACTTCTGAGAAAATTTCATAAGAAAGGTACCTATAAATTAATTAGATACCTTTTTCTTATGAAATTTAATCTCACTCTTAACAGTCTTATTTTTTAATTTCTTTATATTTTCCATAAAGCATCGTAAACGTAAAGATGAAAGCTAAGTACAAAAAAAAATATTAAAAATTATAGCGCTGAAAGTTTTCCTTAAAAGTAACGAGGTAAATAATTTGTTCACTTAAATTTAAATAATTTCACTTCCTTCCATCCGTAGAAAGAATTATCCTCCCGTAAGTTATCTAAACGTCATGAATCTGCCTTTCGTCACTTGTCAAACGACGCGCAAGGTTATGACCTGCTTTGTTTTATTTTCAAATTACATTTTTTTCGGCGCAGAAGCTAAGTTAAGCTTGGTTCAAAATATTTTAAATAAACATTATAATTTCTGATTTTATTAAAATCAGTTTTGAAAAAATGATAATTGATTTTTAAAAGAATATCAAAATCAGATTTTCATCTTTTTTATCAAATCGAAAAAAATATTGAAAATGATTATCTGTCCTTTTTTTTGACAAAAAAAAACAATATATTTAACGAAAATTTCAGACGTGCGAGGAACGATTAAAAAATGTAAAAAAATACCCCAAAAATACTTTGATCTTTCCTCTTTAATAATAATATGAACATTAGACGATAAAATTTTGTTTTCGTCAAGTTCGGCGTCTTTTTCATCATGCTATACTCTTTTGTTTACATTTTCGTAGAGGTACCTATTTGGTAGTTAGTGAATAATAAATTAAGATCTATATGTTTATATAAGTTTGGATCTGCTTCTATGCCTACATTTTAATACTGGCTCTCACATTTGATTTAATATTTTGCATTGATCATCGTATTTAATTATTCGAAACTAAATTATAATCCCTGTTAACTCTTAAACGTGACGGTTTCGCTTACATCATGTTGAAGCACCGGTTTCCTTGTGATTACCAAAGTTAAGAAACGTCGAGAATGATCAGTACGTAGATGGGTAACCGCTTCAGAAAACCAAATGTTGTACGCTTGGATGTGCAGGTAGTGTAAAGGAAAATGTCTCAGAATTGAAAATCGGAGAGCCGAGTTCCAATTCCTGCTGGGTTCGTTATATTCACTTACGCACATATATCCTTGGGAAAGATATAAATCCACCTCTTTTCCCTTAAACTATGGGTTAAGTAGTAACATTTATGTCACTAAACCATTATTATCTAAAAAAAATCTTACAATCGAAAAATATTTCTGACTTTAAATAACCTGAAAAGCGTTGATAAGCCGTAGAAAACGAATCAAACAATCAATGATATATTGATCAGTTATATAGGCATGTATTTTAGATCTATTTACATTTTCTAGAATACAAGTATATAGAAATTACATTGGTCACATAGTGAGGGATCCGTTTACATATTGATTGTAATAATAAATTGATACCCCACTTTATATCCACCTTATAAGTTCGTGTTTATTTATCAAATTCTGATTAGGTATAACTCCCCCTCTTCTACCTAGCACCTGCCGTGAATTAATTAGTAAAACTCTTATCACTAAAACCATTATTATCTAAAAAAATTCTTAGAAACTAAAAATATTTTCTGGCTTTAAATAACCTGAAAAGCGTTCATAAGATACAATCAATCAATCAATCATTCCTAAACGTAAAAGCGTCATTGATTTGGTATCAAAGATATAATGCCACAATACATGGGGGTGGATTGTAAGAACGAGGTGGGGTTTCCGGATCCCTGGGATCTATCAATGATATAATCGCAATACTTACATGTTGGCCTGATCTCCTCTCTAAGCTGGCAATCCTGGAATAGGAATGGAAAACTGCTATTGTCAGAAAAAGGAGGGTCAAACTGCTAATTATGGTGGAGTGCTTGAAAGGGATCTTTCTGGAAAGCTGTTGAACTTTGTCGGAAAGAGACATCGCGTTACAGAATCTGTGTTCGCTCCGGGCAAGTATTTCCTATCTGAGGAGAAAAACAGCCTCATATATAGCGAATGTCATTGCTTCACTGAGCATATTGTGTGCACTCGTTGTATATTTATTGTCTGACAAAAATACATACACACACACACACACTCTCATACACACACATACTAACATGCACAAACAAATACACACAAACTTACATACACACAAGTATATATAAAAGTTGTTTTACCACATTATAACTGCACACGCACATATAGATAGTTTAATATTTATATGTTTTATATATATATATATATATGAGAAACGAAAATTTTATAAATTTATATCTGTACCTATTTATATAAATGCATGATATATATATATATATATATATATATATATATATATATATATATATATATATATATATATATATATATGGGGAGGGAGAGAAATATTTTACAGTTGGAAAGATTTCAATAAACACTTGCACAATTATTTCGCTTGCCAGAAATTAGCCTTCTGAGAAAATTAATACACATGCACATATATACACAAATAAATATACATACACACACACACACACACACATATATATATATATATATATATATATATATATATATATATATATATATATAAAACCCGGATTTACTTTTTATATATATAATATATATTATAAAATTATATATATATATATATATATATATATATATATATATATATATATATATATATATACACACACAGAAAGAAAGAAGTGAAAAGAAAGAAAGTTTTTATATGTTTTATAGTTTATAAGTAATAAATATTTCAAATAGAAATAAACAGCTACGCCATTATTCAGCTAGTCATGAATTTAAAACCGAACCTCCATAGGAATTAAATACGCTTGCTTATCTTTTAACTCACAAGGGAAACTTGTATTTAAGATCTAGTACGTGTCAGCGTTTAATGTACTACGTTTGGCACAACTATATATATATATATATATATATATATATATATATATATTAAGTGTGCGATGGGTAATTTGTCGCCATTTTTTTTATTTCCCGCATTCGCATTGTTTGTTATTGATTTTGTGGACGACACATTATTGTAGGGTCAGTTGGGCACCATCCGTGAGGAAAAAGCAGCATGACGCAACTCAGTCCACCAGAAATTTGAAAACAATCTGCTGTACTGCTTAGTATTCGCGTCGGAATCTCCAGTACAAATATCGTAGTGTTTGGATCTTAATCTAAGATCAGCACATAGGATTCGGAATGAGTTTGATGAGTCTAATTGTGATTACGAAGGTGTTTGTGATGATCACTAGTGATGCCTACATTATGCCTGTATTCATCTTCCCACAGGGCGCCAGACACAACACGCATGCCTAGAGTATATAATGCTGGTCAAGAGAGTAACTGCATGGGGCCGAGTTTTATTGTCATAAATAATGTCTGACAATAAGACTCTGCCTCATGCCACACAAGCAAGAGAATCTAGTTATGGCTGTCAGACAATTTCTGCGACCACATCACTTCGCAGTTGAGTGAGTGTCCATATATATATATATATATATATATATATATATATATATATATATATATATAGTCTTTAAATTGGAATTAACATATATTTAGTTAATGATCATTTCCACCTACGAATTTTAATTTTGAAATTCGCAGAATGTTTTAAACAGTTTATGTTATCAGTGGGATACTGAATATTTGGGGAAAGAGAGAGAGAGTTAATTAGAGGGAGGCATAGTGGGATATATGGTCATATCTGAATTGGTCGTTATCTAAAGGTATCTTAATTCCAACTGTAAAGAAAATTTACTCTGTTTAATGAAAATAAATATTGAGCGCTCTTTTGTGAGTCTCTTTTGACATATCCCAAATTCTGTTTTGTTCTTTACAGTGATTTTTTTATTATCTAATAATATTTATCCTTATTTTAATAGTCCTATTTTGGCGTATATTATATTATCGTATATTATAATGCGCTAGTCGATATATGTTCGCATGAGTGACGCATTAACCTACGAGTTATTGTGGTATGTGTGTGACAAATGTAAGAATTTAATGTACCTGTTTTAAAATATTACTGTCATTTAAGATCCAATATCTGAACGGTCACAAGAATTCATAATTCCAATTGCCTTTGCATGAGTGTGATTTTTGAAAATTCCAACTTATTGGTAATGATTAGGCCAGTTTTTACAAAATGTTAAAATCTATGATAAATCTAATGTATTCATTGCAATTATTAAAGGATAGCTATCGGTGAACTATGTTAATGGATTTTTATCTTGTTTCTATGGAGATTCTGGTTATGATAGAATAAGTTAATGACATTTTCTATATAAGTTTGGTTGTTTCCGCAATTTTTCGTAATATTCTTTAAAGTTAGTCTTATTTGATCCCTGCCAAATTAGTTGGTGAATTTATTAGAGTGTTTTGTGTCACTCAGATTTTTCAAAAACTAATTTGTGCAGAAAAGAAATCATTGAATCGGTGAATCATTATTTTTTCGATAACTGCTATTTTATATCCGTGAAAACATTTATATGATTAAGTAGACATTATATTTTGCTTTAATTTTTTACATTGTGAAGCAATAAAATTATGACTACTGTTATTCAAAGATTCAAGGAAAGTAATTCGTTACAGTTACATCTAGTCATTTCAAATATAATATGATGAGAACTTGCTGCCAATCTTTTAAGGAAAGTTCAGATCAAATACTATGAAAATTTCTTTTTTGAAAATACACAAGAAATCTGCAAAACGATCAAATTGATTAAAGATGCGACGTTAGGTCAGAACCAGTGGCATTGCAGATTCTTCTTTGGATTTTACCAGGATCTCGAGATAGCAGGAGTACCAGACCATCCATGCCAGTAATATTCAAAGCAGGGATAAATAGTAGACATGAATATGTAAGATAGATGCAGGCGAGAATAGTTGTTTAGCATTACACAATGAACCAGCAACTGATCTAGCAGTTGATTCAATATACACTTTCCACATCCTATCAGAGGAAAAATTTATCCCGAGAAGGAGCTCGCCTGGAGGTTAGCATCAGCCATACTTAATTTTGGAAGACAGAAAGATAGGTTCTATTAGACGATTTATAGACAACAATTTCCTTTTTTGGAGGCGTTAAAATAAACAAGCCATTTCTTAGTCCAGTTAAAAAAAAATATAGATCCTTTTTTAGAGTATCTGAATAGGACAACATTGACCTGATCGAACCGATCAGACGTTCAATATTATAAGGATTTTGGGATTAAATAGAAGTTGTGTCGAATAATCCGAACCAATTGGTACTGATTTGAGAACTGATTTAATCAGAAAGGTCATTGATGAAAATTAGGAGCAATGTAGGTCCAAGAATTCTGAGGGACGCCTGCATTAATGCAAAAAATGATTGGCCTCTAAAGAAAAACAGTTTTCATATCGTGATTGGATAAAAAAGACACACCCCGCGATGTTATTTTTTAAAAAAAAATTCTTCTAGAAATACCGTAATCTCGGATCTGTCAGAATTAATTTTCAACGCGGTGAAAACCAGTATGCTAAACATTAAGGGCAAGAAAATCAAATGTCTTCGAGATAATCAAATCAACAGCACCTAATCGTTTCAAATATAATAAGCTGCACCATCCTTATTTTTTAATATTTTTTTTTTTAGCCAAATTTTCACGCGTTTTGACCTGGAGAGAATTTCTGTTCAGGGGACACTGTTCAAGATTCCAGGGATAATTTGGATACGAGAATAGTTGTTTATGGTCCCATTAATCTCGAGATAATTGGCATCAGGACGGTTCCTCAGCGCCCGGAGTCGAATAGAATTTTAGTAACGCCACCTAAGTTACCAGGTTTAAATGTTTTGTCCAAGAATATTATTTACTTTCATATCATGATTGGATAAAAAGGTCTAGAAAATTAACCTTTTAAGAAATACAAATTGTATAGTATAACATTGTCAAATGTCTTCGAGATAATCAAATCAAAGGTAATTAACAAAATTAAAGACCAAGATTCCTGATAATTTGGAAACGTAAATAATCTCGAATATAATAAAACAATTTAATACCAATTCCTGTAAGTTGGTATGTGAAGGTAGTATAATAGATAACGGCTCGGAAATTGGAAATCGAAGTGCCGAGTTCTAATTGCGGAGTTCTAATTCAGGTTCATTATATTCATTTACGCACAAATACACTTGGGAAAGGTATAAAGAACAACTTCTCCCCACAGCTATGGATTAATTAGTATGACTTTTATCAGTAAAACATTATTATCTCCAAAAATATACTTACAATCTAACAATATCTTTCTGGCTTTAAATAACCTGCAAAAGGTTGATAATCCGTAAAAAACAAACCAATACTATCAATCAACGAAATTGGTATTCGTGGCTAAATTCGTCTCTCAGTTATATTTTCATTTATTTTTTGAATAAATGAAAATATTCTCTAGTAAGGAAAATGCTCCTCCTTTCACATTTGTGCTGTGGAGGTACTGCTACCTCTTGCCCCCACCTTGCTAAACACAGAACCGAGATGCATACGGTGTATATACGCCCTTGGATCTTTATCACTTATCTCTACTCATTTCGAATGAAAAAATCTCAGCGTATTTCTCTCTGGATTTTCTACGTGGGATGCTTTCATGCGGTCTTGTGTGAGTGCGTGTGTATATGTTTATACGTATCTGTAAATGTGTTAGCTTTTATCTGTGTCTTTGAACCCCTACTCTCCATCTCGACAAATGTGTGTTCCATAGAACATTATGTTTACTTGAAATGCAGGAGCAGCCCCAATGTCGCGTGCACTAAGCTTCGGTGGTACATGGCCGTCGGTGGCTGGAAAAGCTGTTTCAAAAACAATTGCAGTTCACGCCCTGTATCTTTTGGCATCGTTCGTGACGTGCAAATTATGCGTCTTTAATGTCTATTGAATTAAACCAAACTGGATCTATACCGCATCAGTCGAGGCTCTCCTTCAATTAGTCCTATATATATATAACATATATATGCCGGTTTGAAATGAGTTCACTTTTTTCTATCTATCTATCTATCTATCTAGTTAGCTAGCTCAACATCTTTCGTCCTCAGTTCATATTTATTTAGCTATCTGTATATATCAGCTTCATCTATCTATCTATCTATCTATCTATCTATATATATATATATATATATATATATATATATATATATATCTTTTTGTTTTATTAACTTTTTCTTCCATCTTCCTTTCTTGCTAACTTTACTTCTTTTATTCTTTTATCTTTCCCCATCTATCCCTGTCTACCCCATCTCTCTCTCTGATATATATATATATATATATATATATATATATATATATATATAAATTAATTGATTTAAAATATGTTTTTTTTCGCTACACAGTTCTACCCATGTTTCAAAAATGGAAGCTAAAAGCTCAGAATTTAATTTTGTAATTAAATTAAAGACATTAGTTCCATTTCATCGTCAATACTTTTGGGGTAACTTAAAATTACTGGGTTTTAAAGACACAGCTAAAATCATAATTCACGTTTCAAAGGTTACAGATAAATACACTTCCACTAGACAAGGGGTGCCTGCGTATTCATTATATCTGTATTTTGATGTATCAGTTATTAGTTACGTTTTGGTAGGGGGTAGGGATGTATTTTTCAACGAAGTCTGACATCCGTTGAATGCATCTCGTCTGGATTTTTTAAAATTTGTTAACGGCAAAAATTCTTACGACATTTTTTTCTATTTGTATATTTAAAGATTTTTGGTTGGTGTTTAAATTAGAATACGGTTTATTTAACTACGATTTAAAATATTTTCACTTTTAATTTTTAATATACTATATTTCTTTTAAGAACAATTAAATGTATTAGAATCCCTTACAGTATGTAGAATTATTTTTACATCAAGTATAAGTATGTAAATTATTAGGTTACAATTTTTTTTTTTAAATATTATTTAAGTAAAATTTATCACAATGACGGCAAAAATAGCTACTTAATTTCACTGATTTAGTAAACTTTTATTTTTTATATAAATTTAAAAATATATTGTTTCCTATGTAAGTACAAAGGACATGGGACATTCAATTTTTACATCTAGCATTTCATATTAATTTTATTTTACTGAATATTTTTTATAAAATTTTAAAAAGTGCGTGTTGTACTACTTGGGGTCTTTGGAAAAAACGTTTTATTTAACTACAATTAAAAATAATTTTTAGGTTAAAATTCATTTTTATTTAACTAACAATTTTAATTTTTAAACTTTAAAATATTTTCATTGTTAGTTTTAATAGACTATATTTCTTTTAATAGAAGTAAATCTTTTTAAATTACTTAGAGTAAATAAAATTATTTTTCCATATCAAGTATATGTAATTACGATTTTTAAAATTTTATATTTAAATATTATTTAAGTAAAATTTATGACACTTACGGCAAAAATAGCTAATTCATTTCTCTGATTTAGTAAACAATTTATTTTTTAAATTTTTTTAATATATAAACTTAGTAATATATAGTTTCACATGTATGTACAAAGGACATGGGTCATTCAATGGCCTACATCTTCTAGCTTTTCGTCATAAATGGATTCATTTAAATGCCGGTAATAATTTAAGTGCCAAAATAATTCTACATACTGTAAGGGATTCTAATACATTTAATTGTTCTTAAAAGAAATATAGTATATTAAAAATTAAAAGTGAAAATATTTCAAATCGTAGTTAAATAAAACGTATTCTAATTTAAACACCCACTAAAAATCTTTAAATATACAAATAGAAAAAAATGCCGTAAGAATTTTTGCCGTTAACAATAAAATTTTAAAAAATCCAGACGACATGCATTTAACGGATGTTAGATTTCATTGAAAAATACATCCCTACCCTCTACCAAAACGTAAATAATAACTGATACATCAAAATACAGATATAATGAATACGCAGGCACCCCTTGTCTAGTGGAAGTGTATTTATCTGTAACCTTTGAAACGTGAATTATGATTTTAGCTGTGTCTTTAAAACCCAGTAATTTTAAGTTACCCCAAAATTCGCTTGATGATGAAATGGAACTAATGTCTTTAATTTAATTACAAAATTAAATTCTGAGCTTTTAGCTTCCATTTTTGAAACATGGGTAGAACTGTGTAGCGAAAAAAACATATTTTTAATTAATTAATTTATAATATTAATGTTCTGCAAAATGACATTGATCACTGTTTTGTAAAATAAAAATATCTATAAGAACACTGGATTATATATCTTACTGTTCTTTCTTTTATATATATATATATATATATATATATATATATATATATATATATATATATATGTAATTATTTATTCGAAAATTATAACATAAGTATGTTATAAAATCACTACTAAAATGGTCATTTTGTTTCAACACCACTGGTATCTTATGAAGTGATGATGTTGAATGTAGAATAAAGGGTTTTTAAAAGTTCAAATTTAACCACCCCTCGCAAGGGGACACGCTGTTATATGAGCTGGAATGACCAATCAAAATACAAGTATACGAGAATTAAAAAAATTGACAACGAACTAAGTTTATAATAACTATTTAATGCCTTAATGTTGGGGTTAGACTAAAATAGAATTTATTCTAATAAGTATTAAATTATACGTTAAAATTTGAAATGAAAAATTAAAATTAACCATTTTAAGAATTAATCTCTATTAAGTTTAAAATTATAAAATTACTGTGGAAAAAAAATACATGTTATTCTATTTGTTTTGCTTTTATTGAAATTAAGTTGGAATAAACGTTAATATCAACTGTTTTTTAGAGCTTCATGACAACATAGAAACATTTGAATTCTAAATATAGTTAGTGAAAGATGGCATCTTGCAAAAGACAGTACGTACACAATCAGATTATAATACATACGCACGCAAGCAACAAATTTCGATTTCGATATGTAAACAGAGAGAGAGAGGGAAAAGAGAGAAATAGGAGAGAGAGAGAGAGAGAGGAAAACTAATTTAAATATAATCGGGCATAATCGAAATTTGCAGGTTTAAGTTTGCATTGATGCAAGACAAAATGTGTGAATTTGCAATGAATACAATATCTTAGCAATTTGTATTTCTATCACAACGTTTATTAAAGTATATTGTTTGAATTGTTCTATTTTATTATTAGTTATTGTCGTTAATCTCTTCTTGTGTCTAATAAGATCTACGGTAGGAACGAATCTTCTATCCGTAATATAACTTTTATTACAGTATATTGTTAGAATTGTTCTATTTTATTATTAGTTATTATCGTTAATCTCTTCTTGTGTCTAATAAGATCTACGGTAGGAACGAATCTTCAATCGGTCATATAACTTTTAATACAGTATAGTGTTAGAATTGTTCCATTTTCTTATTAGTTATTGTTGTAATCTCTTCTTGTGTCTAATAAGATCTACGGTAGGAACAAATCTATCCGTCATATAACATTTATTACAGTATATTGTTAGAATTGTTCTATTTTATTATTAGTTATTGTTGTAATCTCTTCTTGTGTCTAATAAGATCTACAGTAGGAACAAATATTCTATCCGTCATATAACTTTTATTACAGTATATTGTTAGAATTGTTCTATTTTATTATTAGTTATTGTCATTAATCTCTTCTTGTGTCTAATAAGATCTACGGTAGGAACGAATCTTCTATCCATCACATAACTTTTATTACAGTATATTGTTAGAATTGTTCTATTTTATTATTAGTTATTGTCGTTAATCTCTTCTTGTGTCTAATAAGATCTACGGTAGGAACGAATCTTCTATCCGTCATATAACTTTTATTACAGTATATTGTTAGAATTGTTCTATTTTATTATTAGTTATTGTCGTTAATCTGTACTTGTGTCTAATAAGATCTACGGTAGGAACGAATCTTCTATCCGTCATATAACTTATATTACAGTATATTGTTAGAATTGTTCTATTTTATTATTAGTTATTGTCGTTAATCTGTACTGTGTCTAATAAGATCTACGGTAGGAACGAATCTTCTATCCGTCATATAACTTTTATTACAGTATATTGTTAGAATTGTTCTATTTTATTATTAGTTATTGTCGTTAATCTCTTCTTGTGTCTAATAAGATCTACGGTAGGAACAAATCTTCTATCCGTCATATAACTTTTTAACAGTATATTGTTAGAATTGTTCTATTTTATTATTAGTTATTGTCATTAATCTCTTTTGTGTCTAATAAGATCTACAGTAGGAACGAATATTCAATCCGTCATATAACTTTTATTACAGTATATTGTTAGAATTGTTCTATTTTTATTATTAGTTATTGTCGTTAATCTGTACTTGTGTCTAATAAGATCTACGGTAGGAACGAATCTTCATCCGTCATATAACTTATATTACAGTATATTGTTAGAATAGTTCTATTGTCTTATTAGTTGTTGACGTTAATCTCTTCTTGTGTCTAATAAGATCTACGGTAGGAACGAATCTTCTATCCGTTATATAACTTATATTACAGTATATTGTTAGAATAGTTCTATTGTATGATTAGTTATTGTCATTAATCTCTTCTTGTGTCTAATAAGATCTACGGTAGGAACAAATCTTCTATCCGTTATATAACTTTTATTACAGTATATTTTAGAATTGTTCTATTTTATTATTAGTTATTTGTGACGTAATCTTGGTCCAGGGTTGATCCTGGTCGCGGCGCCGATTGTGACGTCGCCCCCCCTGGTCGCAGCTTCGATTCTGTCGTTCGATCTCGTTCGTGGTTTATGATGACGTTCTAATTTTGGTTAGATGATTACCATCTCGCCGTTCCCAACTCGCTTCCAACGCCTGGTTACTAGGTAACTCCGTGATCTCCGGTCTGCCTACCCACGTTGTGATTAGATCTTAGACAGACGGGATCAAATTAGGGATTTGTCGTTAATCACTTGTTGAGTTCGACGGGGTGGTAAGAACGACTTAAAAAAAAAACTCACGAGGCCAAAAATTACTGATAAAAAAGGGTAACAACCTTTTATATCTAAATGTTCGTTACATAAAATTATTCCAACTTCCCGACCCGTTTTGTGGACTGGAAACTAATCTTCTATCCATACAACTCATAAAGACTTTGAGTTGCCTACTCTCTAAAATTTGCATGTCGGGGTGTGGTTTGGTTTCGACACTGGGCGCTGATCTCTACCTGTCGTTCACGGCTGGTTCTTCTCGTAAATCAGCGCGAATCGACTTCTTCTCTTCAGCTTGAGTTGGACGAGCTTATTCACTTCGGCTTGAGTTGGACGAATTTCTTCCACTTCGATTTGGGTTGGACGAATTTCTGTTTCTTAGGTTTGGTTTGGACGAATTTATTCACTTCGACTTGTCTTGGACAAATTTCTCTTCATAGGCTTGGTGTGATTCCAACTCCAACTGCAACTTCTTCTTGCCAAGGTCCGAACTCTTCTCTCTAAGTCGTCGGGGCTGAACTCTTCTCTCCGTCCGGGGCTGAACTCTTCTGCCTGTTTGGCCTGCAATTCCAACAATTCTCATCGACTTTCGGGCTGCAGCTCGTTAACTTCTCATCGTCTTTCGGGCTGCAGCTCCAACTCTTCTTAGGCTTTCGGCAATCTTCTTCACTTCGACTTGGGCTGGACGAATTTCTTCACCCGGATTCTCTTGCCCGCAAAGGGGGCGAATACCGGGCCCGACGCCCGCGTTCAAGCTCCCTCGCTGTCCACGGCGTAGCTGCAACTGATTTCTGTCGACTGGGGTCCTGTTATTTTTATTGACGCCGCAACAAACTGGGGTGATCTGTCGGCAAATTTTTTATTGATAATTTCAGAAGTCGCATTATTTATGATTTTTATCGCTCTTACTTTCCTTACTTCCCTCACAGTGCCTCTGGGGGGTTAATCCCTTTTCCTGGTCTCTCGTATGTAAGGTGACCGCTTTCGACCAACGAATCCTTGTATCCGTCATTCCCCTTTCGTCGCACATCACGTGACAGCTCTCGGCTAATGAGATTCTGGTCGGTTATTGTCTCCCTCTCTTCGTGACGTCTCCAATCGGGCGTGGTCAATCCGGGGCTTTGTTCTGGGGAAGAAACACCTTGTTTGAAAAAACAAAATAAATTGTCCCTTTCGTACGCGGTATCTGTCAAACTAGCCCGTTCTAATTAGATGTGACTTCAGGAAGAATTTTTTCGTTCGCCCTGCTGGCGCCCTCTGTGAGCTAAAACAATTGCTTTCACCTCTTTTCTTTCAGTCAGGCCTGTTAATAAAATTTTAATTATCTGAATTGAAAATATCTTCCACTCATCATTTTTGGGTGGTCCTTACCTTCAACTCTAGAGCTGGTCAGGATTTGTATACTAATGTATACAATTCCAGCGTTAATCTTATCAACTCAATGACACCCTTTTCGTTTGTCATCTTATTAATATTTCTTTTTTTCCATTGTTCTTAAAATCTTATTGTTTCAGCCAACTTTAACAAACTTCCATCTTTCGCGGACACGGAATTAGTTCAAGTGCTTTGACCTGATAATTTTGACAATTGATATGTGCCTATCCGCTTGAATTCCGTCTTGATATCATGTCTTTTCCTTTCTTGCTTTTTTTAATTTCTAAACTCTATTCTTTCAAATAACAATTTCTATTCCCTGGATTTCTATATTTTGACCTGGATATCTTTTGACACCTGTTTTGCTTATGACCGGGTTTTGTATTATCTATATCTCCTTCTTTTCCCACTTTCTTTCTTCTTTCCTCCTCCTTCTTCTTTTCGGATCGCCTAAAAACAGTTAGAGAATTATACTCAAAACTCAATTATTTTATTCTAAATAAATATTAACTGGTTAATAAACCGAATAAAAATTAAATCATATTTCTATGATTATCTCTTTTTAGTTTTTCTAATAATGCAGGGTGCCACAATTGTCGTTAATCTCTTCTTGTGTCTAATAAGATCTACGCTAAGAAAGAAACTTCTATCCGTCATATAACTTTTATTACAGTATATTGTTAGAATTGTTCTATTTTATTATTAGTTATTGTCGTTAATCTCTTCTTGTGTCTAATAAGATCTACGGTAGGAACGAATCTTTAATCCGTCATATAACTTTTATTGCAGTATCTTGTTAGAATTGTTCTATTTTATTATTAGGTATTGTCGTTAATCTCTTCTTGTGTCTAATAAGATCTACGGTAGGAACAAATCTTCTATCCGTCATATAACTTTTATTACAGTATATTGTTAGAATTGTTCTATTTTATTATTAGTTATTGTCATTAATCTCTTTTTGTGTCTAATAAGATCTACGGTAGGAACGAATATTCAATCCGTCATATAACTTTTATTACAGTATATTGTTAGAATTGTTCTATTTTATTATTAGTTATTGTCGTTAATCTGTACTTGTGTCTAATAAGATCTACGGTAGGAACGAATCTTCTATCCGTCATATAACTTATATTACAGTATATTGTTAGAATAGTTCTATTGTCTTATTAGTTGTTGACGTTAATCTCTTCTTGTGTCTAATAAGATCTACGGTAGGAACGAATCTTCTATCCGTTATATAACTTATATTACAGTATATTGTTAGAATAGTTCTATTGTATGATTAGTTATTGTCATTAATCTCTTCTTGTGTCTAATAAGATCTACGGTAGGAACAAATCTTCTATCCGTTATATAACTTTTATTACAGTATATTGTTAGAATTGTTCTATTTTATTATTAGTTATTGTGTGACGTCGCTTGGTCCAGGGTTGATCCTGGTCGCGGCGCCGATTGTGACGTCGCCCCCCCCCCTGGTCGCAGCGTCGATTCTGTCGTTCGATCTCGTTCGCGGTTCCAAGTGTGACGTTCTAACCCTTTGGTTAGATGATTACCAGCCTCGCCGTTCCCAACTCGCTTCCAACGCCTGGTTACTAGGGTAACTGCACTGATCTCCGTCTGCCTACCCACGTTGTGATTAGATCTTAGACAGACGGGATCAAACAGGGATTTGCGGCCGTATGCAAGCTGAGTTCGACAGGGTGGTAACACACAAGTAAAAGAAAAACTCACGAGGCCAAAAATTACTGATAAAAAGGGTAACAACCTTTATATCTAAATGTTCGTTACATAAAAATTATTCCAACTTCCCGACCCGTTTTGTGGACTGTGGCACCAAGCTTCTACCATACACTTAAAGACTTTGAGTTGCCTACTCTCTAGAAATTTGCATGTCGGGGTGTGGTTTGGTTTCGACACTGGCGCTGATCTACCTGTCGTTCACGGCTGGTTCTTCTCGCCGTCAGTGCGCGAATCGACTTCTTCTCTTCAGCTTGAGTTGGACGAGCTTATTCACTTCGGCTTGAGTTGGACGAATTTCTTCACTTCGATTTGGGTTGGACGAATTTCTATTCTTAGGTTTGGTTTGGACGAATTTATTCACTTCGACTTGTCTTGGACAAATTTCTCTTCATAGGCTTGGTGTGATTCCAACTCCAACTGCAACTTCTTCTTGCCAAGGTCCGAACTCTTCTCTCTGTCGTCCGGGGCTGAACTCTTCTCTCTGCCGTCCGGGGCTGAACTCTTCTGCCTGTTTGGCCTGCAATTCCAACTTAACTTCTCATCGACTTTCGGGCTGCAGCTCCAACTTAACTTCTCATCGTCTTTCGGGCTGCAGATCCAACTCTTCTTAGGCTTTCGGCAATCTTCTTCACTTCGACTTGGGCTGGACGAATTTCTTCACTCCGGATTCTCTTGCCCGCAAAGGGGCGAATGAACCGGGCCCGACGCCCGCGTTCAAGCTCCCTCGCTGTCCACGGCGTAGCTGCAACTGATTTCTGTCGACTGGGGTCCTGCTTTTATTGACGCCGCAACAAACTGGGGTGGGTCTGTCGGCGCCAGGGTTTCCTTGATAATTTCAGAAGTCGCATTATTTCTGATTTCCCATTATCGCTCTTACTTTCACTCCTACTTCCTCACAGTGCCTCTGGGGGGCATACCCGTTTCCTGGTCTCTCGTATGTCAGGTGACCGCTTTTCGACCAATGGGGTCCTTGTCGAGCGTCCTTCCCCTTTCGTCGCACATCACGTGACAGCTCTCGGCTAATGAGATTCTGGTCGGGCGTCTCTCCCTCCTTCGTGACGTCTCCAATCGGGCGTGGTCAATCCGGGGCTTTGTTCTGGGGAAGAAACACCTTGTTTGAAAAAACAAAATCCAAATTGTCCCTTTCGTACGCGGTATCTGTCAAACTAGCCCGCCGCTAATTAGATGTGACTTCAGGAAGAATTTTTCTCGCCCTGCTGGCGCCCTCTGTGAGCTAAAACAATTGCTTTCACCTCTTTTCTTTCACTCAGGCCTGTTAATAAAATTTTAATTATCTGAATTGAAAATATCTTCCACTCATCATTTTTGGGTGGTCCTTACCTTCAACTCTAGAGCTGGTCAGGATTTGTATACTAATGTATACAATTCCAGCGGTCACTTATCAACTCAATGACACCCTTTTCGTTTGTCACTTATTAATATTTCTTTTTTCCATTGTTCTTAAAATCTTATTGTTTCAGCCAACTTTAACAAACTTCCATCCTACGCGGACACGGAATTAGTTCAAGTGCTTGACCTGATAATTTTGACAATTGATATGTGCCTATCCGCTTGCGGCCCGTCTTGATATCATGTCTTTTCCCTTTCTTGCTTTTTATTATTTCTAAACTCTATTCTTTCAAATAACAATTTCTATTTCCCTGGATTTCGGTCAGGTACTTTGACCTGGATATCTTTTGACACCTGTTTTGCTTATGACCGGGTTTTGTATTATCTATATCTCCCTTCTTTTTCCCACTTTCTTTCTTCTTTCCTCCTCCTTCTTCTCTTCGGATCGCCTAAAAACAGTTAGAGAATTATACTCAAAACTCAATTATTTTTCATCTCTAAATAAATATTAACTGGTTAATAAACCGAATAAAAATTAAATCATATTTCTATGATTATCTCTTTTTAGTTTTTCTAATAATGCAGGATTGCCACAATTGTCGTTAATCTCTTCTTGTGTCTAATAAGATCTACGCTAAGAAAGAAACTTCTATCCGTCATATAACTTTTTTATTACAGTATATTGTTAGAATTTGTTCTATTTTTATTATTAGTTATTGTCGTTAATCTCTTCTTGTGTCTAATAAGATCTACGGTAGGAAGGAATCTTTAATCCGTCATATAACTTTTATTGCAGTATCTTGTTAGAATTGTTCTATTTTATTATTAGGTATTGTCGTTAATCTCTTCTTGTGTCTAGTAAGATCTACGGTAGGAAAGAATCTTCTATCCGTCATATAACTTTTATGACAGTATATTGTTAGAATTGTTCTATTTTATTATTAGTTATGGTCATTAATCTCTTCTTGTGTCTAATAAGATCTACGGTAGGAACAAATCTTCTATCCGTTATATAACTTTGATTACAGAATATTGTTAGAATTGTTCTATTTTATTATTAGTTATTGTCGTTAATCTCTTCTTGTGTCTAATAAGATCTACGGTAGGAACAAATCTATCCGTCATATAACTTTTGTTACTGTATATTGTTAGAATTGTACTATTTTATTGTAAGTTATTGTTGTAATCTCTTCTTGTGTCTAATAAAATCTACAGTAGGAACGAATATTCTATCCGTCATATAACTTTTATTACAGTATAGTGTTAGAATTGTTCTATTTTATTATTAGGTATTGTCATTAATCTCTTCTTTTGTCTAATAAGATCTACAGTAGGAACAAATCTTCTATGCGTCATATGACTTTTATTACAGTATAGTGTTAGAATTGTTCCATTTTATTATTAGTTATTGTTGTAATCTCTTCTTGTGTCTAATAAGATCTACGGTAGGAACAAATATTCTCTCCGTCATATAACTTTTATTACAGTATATTGTTAGAATTGTTCTATTTTATTATTAGTTATTGTCGTTAATCTGTACTTGTGTCTAATAAGATCTACGGTAGGAACGAATCTTCAATCCGTCATATAACTTTTATTGCAGTATATTGTTAGAATTATTCCATTTTATTATTAGTTATTGTTGTAATCTCTTCTTGTGTCTAATAAGATCTAAGTAGGAACAAATATTCTCTCCGTCATATAACTTTTATTACAGTATATTGTTAGAATTGTTCTATTTTATTATTAGTTATTGTCGTTAATCTCTTCTTGTGTGTTATAAGATCTTCTGTAGGTACGAATCTTCAATCCGTCATATAACTTTTATTACAGTATATTGTTAGAATTGTTCTATTATGTGATTAGTTATTGTCGTTAATTACTTCTTGTGTCTAATAGGATCTAGGGTAGGAACGAAACTTCAATCGGTCATATAACTTTTAATACAGTATAGTGTTAGAATTGTTCCATTTTCTTATTAGTTATTGTTGTAATCTCTTCTTGTGTCTAATAAGATCTACGGTAGGAACAAATCTATCCGTCATATAACATTTATTGCAGTATATTGTTAGAATTGTTCTATTTTATTATTAGTTATTGATGTAATCTCTTCTTGTGTCTAATAAGACTTACGGTAGGAACAAATATTCTCTCCGTCATATAACTTTTATTACAGTATATTGTTAGAATTGTTCTATTTTATTATTAGTTATTGTCGTTAATCTTTCTTGTGTCTTATAAGATCTACGGTAGGTACGAATCTTCAATCCGTCATATAACTTTTATTACAGTATATTGTTAGAATTGTTCTGTTATGTGATTACTTATTGTCATTAATCTCTTCTTGTGTCTAATAGGATCTACGGTAGGAACGAATCTTCAATCCGTCATATAACTTTTATTACAGTATAGTGTTAGAATTGTTCCATTTTATTATTAGTTATTGTTGTAATCTCTTCTTGTGTCTAATAAGATCTACGGTAGGAACAAATATTCTATCCGTCATATAACTTTTATTACAGTATATTGTTAGAATTGTTCTATTTTATTATTAGTTATTGTCGTTAATCTCTTCTTGTGTTTAATAGGATCTACGGTAGGAACGAATCTTCAATCCGTCATATAGCTTTTATTACAGTATAGTCTTAGAATTGTTCCATTTTATTATTAGTTATTGTTGTAATCTCTTCTTGTGTCTAATAAGATCTACGGTAGGGACAAATATTCTATCCGTCATATAACTTTTATTACAGTATATTGTTAGAATTGTTCTATTATGTGATTAGTTATTGTCGTTAATCTCTTCTTGTGTCAAGTAAGATCTACGGTAGGAACAAATCTTATATCCGTCATATAACTTTTATTGCAGTATATTGTTAGAATTGTTCTATTTTATTATTAGTTATGGTCATTAATCTCTTCTTTTGTCTAATAAGATCTACGGTAGGAACAAATCTTCTATCCGTCATATAAATTTTTTTACAGTATAGTGTTAGAATTGTTCCATTTTATTATTAGTTATTGTTGTAATTTCTTCTTGAGTCTAATAAGATCTACGGTAGGAACGAATCTTCAATCCGTCATATAATTTTATTACAGTATATTGTTAGAATTGTTCTATTTTATTATTAGTTATTGTCATTAATCTCTTCTTGTGTCTAATAAGATCTACGGTAGGAACAAATATTCTCTGCGTCATATAACTTTTATTACAGTATATTGTTAGAATTGTTCTATTATGTGATTAGTTATTGTCGTTAATCTCTTCTTATGTCTAATAGGATCTACGGTAGGAACGAATCTTCAATCTGTCATATAACTTTTATTACAGTATAGTGTTAGAATTGTTCTATTTTCTTATTAGGTATTGTCGTTAATCTCTTTTTTGTCTAATAAGATCTAGGGTAGGAACAAATCTTCTATCCGTCATATAACATTTATTACAGTATAGTGTTAGAATTGTTCCATTTTATTATTAGTTATTGTTGTAATCTCTTCTTGTGTCTAATAAGATCTACGGTAGGAACGAATCTTCAATCCGTCATATAACTTTTATTACAGTATATTGTTAGAATTGTTCTATTTTATTATTTGTTATTGTGATTAATCTCTTCTTGTGTCGAATAAGGTCTACGGTAGGAACGAATCTTCAATCCGTGATATAACTTTTATTGCAGTATATTGTTAGAATTGTTCCATTTTATTATTAGTTATTGTTGTAATCTCTACTTGTGTCTAATAAGATCTAAGGTAGGAACAAATATTCTCTCCGTCATATAAATTTTATTACAGTATATTGTTAGAATAGTTCTATTTTATTATTAGTTATTGTCGTTAATCTCTTCTTGTGCCTAATAAGATCTACGGTAAGAACGAATCTTCTATCCGTCATATAACTTTTATTACAGTATATTGTTAGAATTGTTCTATTATGTGATTAGTTATTGTCGTTAATCTCTTCTAGTGTCTAATAGGATCAACGGTAGGAACTAATCTTCAATCCGTCATATAACTTTTCTTACAGTATAGTGTTAGAATTGTTCCATTTTATTATTAGTTATTGTTGTAATCTCTTCTTGTGTCTAATATGTTCTACGGTAGGAACAAATATTCTCTCCGTCATATATTTTTTATTACAGTATATTGTTAGAATTGTTCTATTTTATTATTAGTTATTGTCGTTAATCTCTTCTTGTGTTTAATAAGATCTGCGGTAGGTACTAATCTTCAATCCGTCATATAACTTTTATTACAGTATATTGTTAGAATTGTTCTATTATGTGATTAGTTATTGTCGTTAATCTCTTCTTGTGTCTAATAAGATCTACGGTAGGAACAAATCTATCCGTCATATAACTTTTGTTACAGTATATTGTTAGAATTGTACTATTTTATTGTTAGTTATTGTTGAAATCTATTCTTGCGTCTAATAAAATCTACAGTAGAAGCGAATTTTCTATCCGTCATATGACTTTTATTACAGTATATTGTTCGAATTGTTCTATTTTATTATTAGTTATTGTCATTAATCTCTTCTTGTGTCTAGTAAGACCTACTGTAGGAATGAATCTTCAATCCGTCATATAACTTTTATTACAGTACGTTGTTAGAATTGTTCTATTTTATTATTAGTTATTGTCATTACTCTCTTCTTGTGTCGAATAAGATCTACGGTAGGAACGAAACTTCAATCCGTCATATAAATTTTATTGCAGTATATTGTTAGAATTATTCCATTTTATTATTAGTTATTGTTGTAATCTCTTCTTGTGTTCAATAAGATTTTACGGTAGGAACAAATCTTCTATCCGTCATATAACTTTTATTACAGTATATTGTTAGAATTGTTCTATTATATTATTAGTTATTGTCGTTAATCTCTTCTTTGTGTCTAATAAGATCTACGGTAGGAACGAATCTTCAATCCGTCATATAACTTTTATTACAGTATATTGTTAGAATTTTCTATTTTATTATTAGTTATTTCAAAATTAATCTTCTTGTGTCTAATAAGATCTACGGTAAGAACAAATATTCTTCCGTCATATAACTTTTATTACAGTATAGTGTTAGAATTGTTCTATTTTATTATTAGTTATTGTCGTTAATCTCTCTTCTTGTGTCTTATAAGATCTACGGTAGGTACGAATCTTCAATCCGTCATATAACTTTTATTACAGAATATTGTAAGAATTGTTCTATTATGTGATTAGTTATTGTCGTTAATCTCTTCTTGTGTCTAATAGGATCTACGGTAGGAACTAATCTTCAATCCGTCATATAACTTTTATTACAGTATAGTGTTAGAATTGTTCCATTTTATTATTAGTTATTGTTGTAATCTCTTCTTGTGTCTAATCAGATCTACGGTAGGGACAAATATTCTCTCCGTCATATATCTTTTATTACAGTATATTGTTAGAATTGTTCTATTTTATTATTAGTTATTGTCGTTAATCTCTTCTTGTGTTTAATAAGATCTACGGTAGTTACGAATCTTCAATCCGTCATATAACTTTTATTACAGTATATTGTAAGAATTGTTCTATTATGTGATTAGTTATTGTCGTTAATCTCTTCTTGTGTCTAATAAGATCTACGGTAGGAACAAATTTTCTATCCGTCATATAACTTTAATTACAGTATATTGTTAGAATCGTTCTATTTTATGATTAGTTATTGTCGTGGCTCTCTTTCTTTTGTTAATAAGATCTACGGTAGGAACAAATCTTCTATCCGTCATATAACTTTTATTACAGTATATTGTTGAAATTCTATTATATTATTAGTTATTGTCGTTAATCTCTTCTTGTGTCTAATAAGATCTACGGTAGGAACGAATCATCAATCCGTCATATAACTTTTTTATTACAGTATATTGTTAGAATTTTTCTATTTTATTATTAGTTATTGTCATTAATCTCTTCTTGTGTCTAATAAGATCTTGGTAAGAACAAATATTCTCTCCGTCATATAACTTTTATTACAGTATAGTGTTAGAATTGTTCTATTTTATTATTAGTTATTGTCGTTAATCTCTTCTTGTGTTTAATAAGATCTGCGGTAGGTACGAATCTTCAATCCGTCATATAATTTTTTATTACAGTATAGTGTTAGAATTGTTCCATTTTTATTATTAGTTATTGTTGTAATCTCTTCTTGTGTCTAATAAGATCTACGGTAGGAACAAATATTCTCTCCGTCATATAAGATTTTTATTACAGTATATTGTTAGAATTGTTCTATTTTATTATTAGATATTGTCGTTAATCTCTTCTTGTGTCTAATAAGGTCTACGGTAGGAACGAATCTTCTATCCGTCATATAACTTTTATTACAGTATATTGTTAGAATTGTTCTATTTTATTATTAGTTATTGTCGTTAATCTCTTCTTGTGTCTAATAAGATCTACGGTAGGAACGAATCTTCCACCCGTCATATAACTTTTATTGCAGTATATTGTTAGAATTGTTCCATTTTATTATTAGTTATTGTTGTTAATCTCTTCTTGTGTCTAATAAGATCTACGGTAGGAACGAATCTTCTATCCGTCATATAACTTTTATTACCGTATATTGTTAGAATTGTTCTATTATGTGATTAGTTATTGTCGTTACTCTCTTCTAGTGTCTAATAGGATCTATGGTAGGAACGAATCTTCTATCCGTCATATAACTTTAATTACAGTATATTGTTAGAATCGTTCTATTTTATGATTAGTTATTGTCGTTAATCTCTTCTTTTGTCTAATAAGATCTACGGTAGGAACAAATCTTCTATCCGTCATATAACTTTTATTACAGTATATTGTTAGAATTGTTCTATTATATTATTAGTTATTGTCGTTAATCTCTTCTTGTGTCTAATAAGATCTACGGTAGGAACGAATCTTCAATCCGTCATATAACTTTTATTACAGTATATTGTTAGAATTTTTCTATTTTATTATTAGTTATTGTCATTAATCTCTTCTTGTGTCTAATAAGATCTACGGTAAGAACAAATATTCTCTCCGTCATATAACTTTTATTACAGTATAGTGTTAGAATTGTTCTATTTTATTATTAGTTATTGTCGTTAATCTCTTCTTGTGTTTAATAAGATCTGCGGTAGGTACGAATCTTCAATCCGTCATATAATTTTATTACAGTATAGTGTTAGAATTGTTCCATTTTATTATTAGTTATTGTTGTAATCTCTTCTTGTGTCTAATAAGATCTACGGTAGGAACAAATATTCTCTCCGTCATATAACTTTTATTACAGTATATTGTTAGAATTGTTCTATTTTATTATTAGATATTGTCGTTAATCTCTTCTTTGTGCCTAATAAGATCTACGGTAGGAAACGAATCTTCTATCCGTCATATAACTTTTATTACAGTATATTGTTAGAATTGTTCTATTTTATTATTAGTTATTGTCGTTAATCTCTTCTTGTGTCTAATAAGATCTACGGTAGGAACGAATCTTCCACCCGTCATATAACTTTTATTGCAGTATATTGTTAGAATTGTTCCATTTTATTATTAGTTATTGTTGTTAATCTCTTCTTGTGTCTAATAAGATCTACGGTAGGAACGAATCTTCTATCCGTCATATAACTTTTATTACCGTATATTGTTAGAATTGTTCTATTATGTGATTAGTTATTGTCGTTAATCTCTTCTAGTGTCTAATAGGATCTATGGTAGGAACGAATCTTCTATCCGTCATATAACTTTTATTACAGTATAGTGTTAGAATTGTTCCAATTTATTATTAGTTATTGTTGTAATCTCTTCTTGTGTCTAATAAGATCTACGGTAGGAACAAATATTCTATCCGTCATATAACTTTTATTACAGTATATTGTTAGAATTGTTCTATTTTATTATTAGTTATTTATGTTAATTTCTTCTTGTGTCTAATAAGATCTACGGTAGGAACGAATCTTCCACCCGTCATATAACTTTTATTGCAGTATATTGTTAGAATTGTTCCATTTTATTATTAGTTATTGTTGTAATCTCTTCTTGTGTCTAATAAGATCTACGGTAGGAACAAATATTCTCTCCGTCATATATCTTTTCTTACAGTATAGTGTTAGAATTGTTCTATTTTATTATTAGTTATTTTCGTTAATCTCTTCTTGTGTCTAATAAGATCTACGGTAGGAACGAATCTTCAATCCGTCATATAACTTTTATTACAGTATATTGTTAGAATTGTTCTATTATGTGATTAGTTATTGTCGTTAATCTATTCTTGTATCTACTAAGATCTACGGTAGGAACAAATCTTCTATCCGTCATATAACTTTTATTGCAGTATATTGTTAGAATTTTTCTATTTTATTATTAGTTATTGTCATTAATCTCTTCTTGTGTCTAATAAGATCTACGGTAGGAACGAATCTTCTATCTGTCATATAACTTTTATTACAGTATAGTGTTAGAATTGTTCTATTTTATTATTAGGTCTTGTCATTAATCTCTTCTTGTGTCTAGTAAGATCTACAGTAGGAACAAACCTTCTATCCGTCATATAACTTTTATTGCAGTATAGTGTTAGAATTGTTCCATTTTATTATTAGTTATTGTTGTAATCTCTTCTTGTGTCGAATCAGATCTACGGTAGGAACGAATCTTCAATCCGTCATATAACTTTTATTGCAGTATATTATTAGAATTGTTCCATTATATTATTAGTTATTGTTGTAATCTCTTCTTGTGTCTAATAAGATCTACGGTAGGAACAAATATTCTCTCCGTCATATAACTTTTATTACAGTATAGTGTTAGAATTGTTCTATTTTATTATTAGTTATTGTCGTTAATCTCTTCTTGTGTCTTATAAGATCTACGGTAGGTACGAATCTTCAATCCGTCATATAACTTTTATTACAGTATATTGTTAGAATTGTTCTGTTATGTGATTACTTATTGTCGTTAATCTCTTCTTGTGTCTAATAGGATCTACGGTAAGAACGAATCTTCAATCTGTCATATAATTTTATTACAGTATAGTGTTAGAATTGTTCCATTTTATTATTAGTTATTGTTGTAATCTCTTCTTGTGTCTAATAAGATCTACGGTAGGAACAAATATTCTCTCCGTCGTATAACTTTTATTACAGTATATTGTTAGAATTGTTCTATTTTATTATTAGATATTGTCGTTAATCTCTTCTTGTGTCTAATAATGTCTACGTTAGGAACGAATCTTCTATCCGTCATATAACTTTTATTACAGTATATTGTTAGAATTCTTCTATTATGGGATTAGTTATTGTCGTTAATCTCTTCTTGTGTCTAATAGGATCTACGGTTGGAACGAATCTTCAATCCGTCATATAACTTTTATTACAGTATATTGTTAGAATTGTTCTATTTTATTATTAGTTATTGTCGTTAATCTCATCTTGTGTTTAATAAGATCTACGGTAGAAAACGAATCTTCAATCCGTCATATAATTTTATATTACAGTATAGTGTTAGAATTGTTCCATTTTATTATTAGTTATTGTTGTAATCTCTTCTTGTGTCTAATAAGATCTACGGTAGGAACAAATATTCTCTCCGTCATATAACTTTTATTACAGTATATTGTTAGAATTGTTCTATTTTATTATTAGATATTGTCGTTAATCTCTTCTTGTGTCTAATAAGGTCTACGGTAGGAACGAATCTTCTATCCGTCATATAACTTTTATTACAGTATATTGTTAGAATTGTTCTATTTTATTATTAGTTATTGTCGTTAATCTCTTCTTGTGTCTAATAAGATCTACGATAGGAACGAATCTTCCACCCGTCATATAACTTTTATTGCAGTATATTGTTAGAATTGTTCCATTTTATTATTAGTTATTGTTGTAATCTCTTCTTGTGTCGAATAAGATCTACGGTAGGAACGAATCTTCAATCCGTCATATAACTTTTATTGCAGTATATTGTTAGAATTGTTCCATTTTATTATTAGTTATTGTTGTAATCTCTTCTTGTGTCGAATAAGATCTACGGTAGGAACGAATCTTCTATCCGTCATATAACTTTTATTGCAGTATATTGTTAGAATTGTTCCATTTTATTATTAGTTATTGTTGTAATCTCTTCTTGTGTCGAATAAGATCTACGGTAGGAACGAATCTTCAATCCGTCATATAACTTTTATTGCAGTATATTGTTAGAATTGTTCCATTTTATTATTAGTTATTGTTGTAATCTCTTATTGTGTCTAATAAGATCTACGGTAGGAACAAATATTCTCTCCGTCATATAACTTTTATTACAGTATATTGTTAGAATTGTTCTATTTTATTATTAGTTATTGTCGTTAATCTCTTCTTGTGTCTAATAAGATCGACGGTAGGTACGAATCTTCAATCCGTCATATAACTTTTATTACAGTATATTGTTAGAATTTTTCTATTTTATTATTAGGTATTGCCGTTAATCTCTTCTTTTGTCTAATAAGATCTACGGTAGGAACGAATCTTCAATCCGTCATATAACTTTTATTGCAGTATATTGTCAGAATTGTTCCATTTTATTATTAGTTATTGTCGTTAATCTCTTCTTGTGTCTAATAAGATCTACGGTAGGAACGAATCTTCTATCCGTCATATAACTTTTATTACAGTATATTGTTAGAATTGTTCTATTATGTGATTAGTTATTGTCGTTAATCTCTTCTAGTGTCTAATAGGATCTACGGTAGGAACGAATCTTCTATCCGTCATATAACTTTTATTACAGTATAGTGTTAGAATTGTTCCATTTTATTATTAGTTATTGTTGTAATCTCTTGTGTCTAATAAGATCTACGGTAGGAACAAATATTCTATCCGTCATATAACTTTTATTACAGTATATTGTTAGAATTGTTCTATTTTATTATTAGTTATTTTTGTTAATTTCTTCTTGTGTCTAATAAGATCTACGGTTGGAACAAATCTTCTATCCGTCATATAAATTTTATTACAGTATATTGTTAGAATTGTTCTATTTTATGATTAGTTATTGTCGTTAATCTCTTCTTGTGTCTAGAAAAATCGACGGTAGGAACGAATCTTCTATCTGTCATACAAATTTTATTACAGTATATTGTTAGAATTGTTCCATTTTATTATTAGTTATTGTCGTTAATCTCTTCTTCTGTCTAATAAGATCTACGGAAAGAACGAATCTTCAATCCGTCATATAACTTTTATTACAGTATCTTGTTAGAATTGTTCTATTTTATTATTAGTTATTGTCATTAATCTCTTCTTGTGTCTAATAAGATCTACAGTAGGAACGAATCTTCTATCCGTCATATAACTTTTATTACAGTATATTGTTAGAATTGTACTATTTTCCTATTAGTTGTTGTCGTTAATCTCTTCTTGTGTCTAATAAGATCTACGGTAGGAACGAATCTTCAATCCGTCAAATAACTTTTATTACAGTATATTGTTTGAATTGTTCTATTTTATTATTAGTTATCGTCGTTAATCTCTTCCTGTGTCTAATAAGATCTACGGTAGGAACAAATCTATGCGTCATATAACTTTTATGACAGTATCTTGTTAGAATTGTTCTATTTCATTATTAGTTATTGTCGTTAATCTCTTCTTGTGCCTAACATGATCTACGGTAGGAACGAATCTTCAATCCGTCATATAACTTTTATTACAGTATATTGTTAGAATTGTTCTATTTTATTAATAGTTATTGTCATTAATCTCTTCTTGTGTCTAATAGGATCTACGGTAGGAACAAATCTTCTATCCGTCATATAACTTTTATGACAGTATATTTTTTGATTTGTTCTATTTTATTTTAGTTATTGTCATTAATCTCTTCTTGTGTCTAATAAGATCTACGGTAGGAACAAATCTTCTATCCGTCATATAACTTTTATTACAGTATATTGTTAGAATTGTTCTATTTTATTATTTAGTTTTTGTTGTTAATCTTCTTGTGTCCAATAAGATCTACGGTAGGAACGAATCTTCAATCCTTCATATAACTTTTGTTACAGTATATTGTTAGAATTGTTCTATTTTATTATTAGTTATTGTCGTTAATCTCTTCTTGTGTCTAATAAGATCTACGTAGGAACGTATCTTCTATCCGTCATATAACTTTTATTAGAGTATATTGTTAGAATTGTTCTATTTTATTATTAGTTAATGTCGTTAATCTCTTCTTGTGTCTAATAAGATCTACGTAGGAACGAATCTTCAATCCGTCATATAACTTTTATTAGAGTATATTGTTAGAATTCTTCTATTTTATTATTAGTTATTGTCGTTAATCTATTCTTGTGTCTAATCAGATCTACGGTAGGAACAAATCTATCCGTCATATAACTTTTATGAGAGTATATTGTTAGAAGTATTCTGTTTTATTATTAGTTATTGTCATTAATCTCTTCTTGTGTGTAATAAGATCTACGGTAGGGACGAATATTCAATCCGTCAGATTACTTTTATTACAGTATATTGTATGAATTGTTCTATTTTATGATTAGTTATTGTCATTAACCTCTTCTTTTGTCTAATAAGATCTACGGTAGGAACGAATCTTCTATCCGTCATATAACTTTTATTACAGGATATTCTTAGAATTGTACTATTTTACTATTAGTTGTTGTCGTTAATCTCTTCTTGTGTCTAATAAGTTCTACGGTAGGAACGAATCTTCAATCCGTTATATAACTTTTGTTACAGTGTATTGTTAGAATTGTTCAATTTTATTATTAGTTATTGTCGTTAATCTCTTTCTTTTGTCTAATAAGATCTACGGTAGGAACAAAATCTATCCGTCATATAACTTTTTTATGACTGTATATTGTTAGAATTGTTCTATTTTATTATTAGTTATTTTCGTTAATCTTTTCTTGTGCCTAATAAGATCTACGGTTGGAACGAATCTTCTATCCGACACATAACTTTTATTACTGTATATTGTTAGAATTGTTCTATTTTATTATTAGTTATTGTCGTTAATCTCTTCTTGTGTCTAATAAGATCTACGGTAGGAACGAATCTTCTATCTGTCATATAACTTTTATTACAGTATATTGTTAGAATTGTTCTATTTTATTATTAGTTATTGTAGTTAATCTCTTTCTTGTGCCCAATTAGTTCTACGTAAGAATGAATCTTTTATCCGTCAGAACATTTATGACAGTATATTGTTAGAATTGTTCTATTTTACTCTTATTATTGTTCATTTTTTTGGGATATCTTGTTTCTCAAACACCAGTATTTGTATTTTTATTTACTATTCAATCATTAGGCGTCTAGATTTTAAGATATCAGTCATTTTTTCTATTGTTTTTCTAACGCACGCCATATGCCTCGAATAATAAGAAAATTTTTATTTAGATTTTACACTTTTATTAGGATTATACGTTTTATTCCTTCTTTATTTCTTCCTGCTGACTGGGAGATTGATAACGCTGGCTAGTTTACTGCAGACTGCGCATGTCAATTCTCTATTTTGAACGTAAGGTGGGCAACTCAAGGAACCACAAGACGCCTGTACTGGGTAGAAGAGAGCACCGTTTTCATCTCTGTAACCGGCAGGATCAGCCTCAGGGTCTTTGTCAACACAATTGTAGGTAGTTCTACCCTTGTGGTTATAATGACTGGTCATAAGATACCCGGAATACTCCAGGATCCACCCAGGATAGCAGCGGTTTCTAGCTGGGACCATTATTACTGAGCCAGGATCATTCGTTTGACAAACGGCACAAGGTACGTTGTGGTCGTGAAGGGATTGCGCATTTTTGGATGAAAACATTCCATTTTTGCCCAATGATCGGTACAAGCTGAGTTCATATTCTATGCCGTAGATATAAGCGGACCCTTCTCCGGCAGAGGTGAAGTTTTCCCAGATTGGATTCTTGGGTAAACAGAGAATATCACTGCTGCCTCCAGTGTGGGTGTAGTATTGGCCTCCACTTATACCTAAGAAAATTGAATAGGAAAGGGAAAAATGGGGTTATGTGAAAAAATACGCAAGGAAAACTAGTGTTAAAGTATTGTTTCGTTATGAAAGAAAGAAAGAATGAAAGAAAGAAAGAAAGAAAGAGAGGTTAAGATAACGTGGAGAAAGAAAGAAAGAAGTCATTTAAATCAAAATCTGGAATAGAAAGGAAGAAATTAGAGATAGAATTAACATTTTTAAAATGAAAATGTAATAAAAACGTAATGAAAACTGGAAAAGAAAGAAAGAAAGAAAGAAAGAAAGAAAGAAAGAAAGAAAGAAAGAAAGAAAAAGAGAGCGGGAGAACTCGGGCGAATAAAAAACTGAAATAGAAGAGAAGGAAGAGAGGATGAAAGAAAAGGAGGGGTTTATTGAAAATTAGAAAAAACCAAGAAAGAGAGAAGGAAAGAAAGAGAGAAGGAAAGAAAGAGAGAAAGAAAGGAAAAATTCGGTTAAATTAAAAATTGGAATAGAAAGAAAAAAGAAAGAAAAACGAGGTGTCCAATGATAATTAGACAAAAAAGAAAGAAAAGAAGAAAGAAAGAATAAGGGAATTAATCTATCGTGAAAGACAGAGGGGTCGTAGGAAGTTTCAAAAAAGAAAGAAATGCTAGTACAAAGGCCAACTGATGGAGAAAGCAAGCACACAAGCGAGAGAAAAAAGAAGCAACCAAACAAAGACTGTGATCAAAGCAAATTTGGAGTAATTGTGAAAAACATAAAAATTGCCAAACCAGATGCAAAAAGGAAAAAAAAAAAATGAAAGATAAAAAATGAATGTTCTTTTAATGGGAGACATTTCGGAGAAAAGAAAAAAGAATTATGACAGGAGAAATAACAACTCTAGACGTGATGTTAGAAAGCAAAATAGGTAATAGATCAAAGAAAATAGCTGGGAACGAGCACTCAACTTTCTAAAAGTCATCGTCGTTTGCACAAAACAAATAACAGTATTTCATAAAAGACATTGTCAAGGTACATTTATTAAGTTTAATAATGTTTTTTTCTTAAATATAATAAAAAATCTATCTATTTACCCATCTATTTCCCTCTCCCTACATATATATATATATATATATATATATATATATATATATATATATATATATATATATATATATGTAAGCAAATGTAAATGGATATAAATCCGACAGAATTTCTTCATATATATATATATATATATATATATATATATATATATATATATATATATATATATATATATATATATATATATATATATATAAGAGGAATATCAAAACCGTATGTGAAAAGGATAATCCAAGTGGTTCTTTTTAATATAAAGTATTAAAAAGATAGATCTGTAGAGAGCTCAAGGTATAGACCACAGACCAATAAGATATACACCATCAAGGAAAAGCTTAAGACATTACGGAAATACGGCAATCAATCATGATTTATTTCGAACAGTATCATCACACCGAAGATTTAAATTGTATAAATTTACATACAATGGTTCAAGTTATCCAGACAATGCACTAGATGGTATATTAATATTTTTGATTTATTTTTAAATTAGATTATCCGAATAGTTTCCACCAGTATGTCCATCATCAGAATAAAAAAAAAATCCTGCTTGTTAGTGAACTACAGGGGTGAATGACTGTCCCCGAAGAAGTGAACTTTGCCTGTAGGGTTCATTTGTCTTTTTATCGTTAATTTTTGGTCAGTTCTTGTATTGGTCAAAGGCCTTTTTTAAGTTATCTTCACACACACACACACACACACACATATATATATATATATATATATATATATATATATATATATTGTCATCGACAGACTGATTAGCTGTATCACAGCTCATCAGTGTGGCTAGACATCCGATTGCCAGGATCGAAACACGACTGATTTGGCATCAGTCGGATATTTTCCACCTAAGCTATAGGGTTTCGAAGGTGATTTTTACGTATTTATTTTGAATAAACACGCCAATGACTCGATTCATAGAAGAGCTTTGCATTATCAGCAGTAGCAGTCACTGTTTACAAATTCTCGATCGAAATTTTATTTTTCTGGCCTATATATATATATATATATATATATATATATATATATATATATATATATATATATATAATTTATTCAAATATCATAACATAAATATGTTATAAATTCACTACAAAAGTTTTGTTTCAACACTTCTGGGGTCTTATCAAGTGATGGTGTTGAATGTAGAATAGAGAGTTTTAAAAGGTTCAAATCGATCAAACGCTTTTAAGAATAATATTTTTTGGTTATCGGAATTTATTCCTTATACACCAACCATATACTTATAAATACAAATATAGGTAACAATACTCGTTTCGAAAAACCTTCGAATTTTTGATTTGCCAATAATCAAATCAATCTCGAGGGAAAAAAAGGTTTTAAAAAAAGAGAAAGAGCTAGAAACATGAAAGTCTGTCGAAAAAAATCGCAAAGAAAAAAAAACCCGATAAGAGTAAACAACTAACAAAAGAGCTCAATACAACCGTAGGCTCACTAGGTTTATCTATCTATCTATCTATCTATCTATCTATCTATCTATATATATATATATATATGTGTGTGTGTGTGTGTGTGTGTGTGTGTGTGTGTGTGTGTGTGTGTGTGCGTGTGTGTGTGTGTTTGAATTAAAAATATGATCAACCGATTTACCCAAAACATCGACTGAGGATCTGTCAGAATACGGATTTAAATAAGATAAATGAACGTTTTTATACAAACTATATCGATATAGAATGTCAAACAAAAAGTGCGTCTTCTGAATGGATAGATAGAGAAAAAAGAAGAAGAAGAAGAAGAAGAAGAAGAAGAAGAAGAAGAAGAAGAAGAAGAAGAAGAAGAAGAAGTTCTTAGGGACGTACCGTCATAGATAAGGGTAGATGTCTTCGGGCAGACCGAACGCCCCCACCGAATATATATTGCTCCGGCTGCTACAACTGAAATGAAAAATATGACGAGCGATACACTTAGACGGTCAAACATTTGATGTGAGGCAATTGAAATCAATTATACAAAAAATAAACTCACAAGCCAGTGAATTAGGCCGTCAGATGGTGCACAGCTATTTTAGGCTTGTCAGAATTAATCTGAAGCTATTTATTTCCTATTGAGAAAAAAACTAAATAAATGTCAGAAATTAGGCGGAGACGTTAGACGTAGAGTTGGAGTAGACTTTACTCGGGAGCAGAAACCCAATCCTAAACATGGAAAAAGTGATAACCCTCTACAACTGTTCCAAAGCACCGGGAGGATCATGAACTGGACGATAAGGGAACCTATTTCTTCTACTGAGGAAAAAAATATATATAGTAAATGATATATAAGAGTTTAAGCGGAGACGTTAGAAGTACAGTTGAGTTGAAGTAGATTCTAGAAGGAATTGAATACCAAAATCCTAATCAGGTACCGAGTGAAAACCCTCAACTCCTGTTCAAAAGACCAGAGAAGATTGTGCACCAGACGATAGACGAACCTGTTGAGGAAAAAATAATTAAATGATATATAAAATAGTAGAATTTAGTCAGAGACGTTAGAAGTATAGAGTTAAAAATTTCATTTATGTTAATGATGATGGCGAAAATATCCCTTTTCCTTAGAGGACACTTTCTGCATTTACTGACCGATCATTTATCCTTGTTGCCTATTGGAATTCATAAAATGTTTATAGGACTGTTTATAGGATTGTTTATAATCTTTACATGACACTTACTGCATTTACTGACCGATCATTTAGTCTTATTGCCTATTGGAATTCATAAAATGTTTATAGGACTGTTTATAGGACTGTTTATAATCTTTACATGACACTTTCTGCATTTACTGACAGATCATTTAGTCATTGCCTATTGGAATTCATAAAATGTTTATAGGACTGTTTATAGGACTGTTTATAATCTTTACATTAAACTTTCTGCATTTACTGACCGATCATTTGCCTTATTGCCTGTTGGAATTCATAAAATGTTTATAGGACTGTTTATAGGACTGTTTATAATCTTTACATTAAACTTTCTGCATTTACTGACCGATCATTTGCCTTATTGCCTATTGGAATTCATAAAATGTTTATAGGACTGTTTATAGGACTGTTTATAATCTTTACATGAAACTTTCTGCATTTATTGACCGATCATTTAGCCTTATTGCCTATTGGAATTCGTAAAATATTTTTATTTAAACAGTTTTTTTCAGGATGTTAAACTACTTAATTCCTGTTATCACTCGTTCTAGTAATGATAGGACTTTCCTTCCCAAACTTTTGTTTAAATATCTGTCTGAAGTTAAGAGCTTTGATTATATCTTTATTTTCCTTCTATTTCCATCTGCTATTCAAGTGATATATTTTTTGTTTGTGATTATGTCATGCCAGTCTTCTTTAATAAATCGTTCTATATGATTTGTGTATACATTATTTAAAATCTGTTTTTTCTGTGAAAGTGAAAATGGGGTGATCTTTTTCATCTGATGCTCTTGTATTTTCTTAAAATTCTCTGTAAACAGCAGGAAAATATGTGTGGTTTATGGATATGGTGTGATTTCTGAGAATAGAGCATATAAATGTTTCACTGGGTTAGGAAATGAAAAGTTTCATCTAGCCAATTCAATTGTAAATTGATGAGACCTTGCTGCCAATCTAGTACTGCGCTTAAATTTATAAACTCTTGGTATTACAGTGAAGAGTTCATCTGAACAATTACCATGTAAATATTTATTTACAATAAAAAGCACAAGGTAGCTACATTATGGCTGTGGGAAAAGTGATAGGAGCTGTGATGTCAGGTCAGGACTAATAATATTGCTGATTATTCTTTGGATTTTATCAAGAATCTTTAAGTATACAGCTGGAGTACCGGATCATATGTGCCAACAGTATTCAAAGTATGGACGAATGGTAAACTTATAAATATACAAGATAGTTTCTGGAGAGAAAAATCGTTCAGCACAAATCAATGACCCAACTTTCTTAACAGTAGATCTAGCATTGGATTCAATATTGTCTTTCCATTGAGAATGTTAGACAAACAAGTCGTTACGAGTCACTTTCATAGAACTTACCGTCAACCATTCTGATGAATATGTGAAACGCTACCATATTTGGTTACTTCACGATTCAAAAAGCAACAAAAGCGACCGATTATAAAAGATCCTGAGGCGATGAAAAATAGCTTGTTTACAACAATGTGAAACATGAAAGGTCTTGCAGAAAGGAAAATGAGCCACGGTTAGTCTAACAAAATTCTGTTTTGCACCCGAAGAAAGCAATGCTGTATATCATTGTGTATTACGTGTTCCAAAAAATCAGGCGTTGAAGTACTGTTCCCAACTGGACTGATAAAAGGTGACAAACAAAGTGAACTTGTCTGGAACTGTCCAATGGAGTCAGTGTCGTCTTCCATCAGAACAAAGATAAACCACCCGACATTTTGTGGGCCCGAGGGAAATTGGTACAGCTTAGTTTGTATGACCTATTCCACCCACTGTACTCACCTTGACATTTCGTAGTACCACTTATTTTTCTCCCTATTAAATTTTCTTATTGCAAGTATTTCAACTCTGACATCAGTTCATCTGGGAGGAAGGAATCATGAAACTGTCTCGAAGATAGTGAAAGGTATAGGAACAAAATGACACTTTTATGGTTGAATGAATCTATGTACAAATACTGAAATATTTTCTTTAAAAACTTTTCTTCCGACCCAATGCGTTGAATTGGTTTTGTTTGCTTAAGTTCCTAGGAGTACCAAATCTCGCTGAATACCGGAGTTAAGCAGCTTCGAGTCCGGTCAATACTTATGGGGGACGGCTCAGGAACACAGGGTACTGTAAGCGACATCCTATAATCCAAAATATGTTTCAGTTTTACAATAACCCACAAAGGGTTGATAAACCGTAAAAAAATAAAAGCAACTCTAATCGGAAATCGTTGAAAATCTGTCGAATTGTTGCTGCTTGCAAACCGACCTATTTAATGTGATAGTTTGTTGCCATGTCTTACTTTTAAGATAGATACATATGATATACAATAGTAAAATAAAAATAGTGTCTATTGTATGAATGTAAATAAACTTACTTGCTTTGCCTCCAACATTTTTCTTGTCACTGGATCTCTTCAACAATTGAATATCCTGAAATAACCAAATCAACTATATTAAAAATATCGATGTAGATAACATTCTCATTCACCCACACGACGTTTCAATCTTCCTATGAACTTCTTCAGGAACATTCTCCAGCCGAAAAGCGGCCCGTAAGATGGAACGGCCTTAATAACGCGCTAGTGTAAACAACGTCAATAACACTAAGAGATTCTTTTTCTACGTGCCATTGTCATCCACGTTCTGAAAGGACACCCCCTTCAGACAATGGGCGGCATTGGCTCTTCACGACTTCCTATATTTCTTATCTTAGCAATGTTTGTAACGTTGTCAAGCCTTACACACCCCGTTTCAATATCCATTCACAAATCTGGCCAGGTATGAGGGTCGTTTGAAAGGTACATAGGCTGACCAAGATACTTTCATAGAATAAGAAGATTATTTTTCAACATAGTCCCCTTTTTTTCCATAATCTGTTAAACTACTCTACAGATATCTAATCTTTTGCGCCTGTTTCAAGTCGCCATCTTTAATTCGTTTTTCGCATCTTAAGCTGTTCCTTTTTCATTCCGTCTTCTTAAGATTGATGGTTAGTCCTTTCTTCTCACTTTCTTTCACTAGCTTGTCTTAAACGTCATGTCGTGTTCCATCTTTGTCTGCCATCAACGGAGTGTCATCTTCGTATTTGATATTGATAAGAATTTACCCACTGATGAGAAATCCTGGTTGGGTCTTCAGCTGGAAACGCCACAATTGGAAATTATCGTTATTTCTCTATGAATGACAGGCGAATAGGAATACAGGAATATGGAACTATGCCAAATATTGAAAAATGAAATTTTATTTGCAGTCCTACAGTTAATGTCTATTGACAATGTCTCGTGCAACTAGGAATCTGTACATTAGTGAATTCTCATTAGGCATTAATATTACGTCAATCTTTTCTAGTTTAAACATCAAGTCTTGAATTCTTCCTTCTTGTAGTTAAGAATCCAGTCGTAGAATTTCAAGTAAACCATTCTCTTAGCTCAGAAGCAGGCAAAAGTTTTATCTACAACTTTGTATTATCTTTTGAATTTATTCTAATTTTTAACTTTGATTTTTACCTGAACGTTTTACTTATGGATGCTATGATTGTTTCTTTGTCTATTTCTGCCGTGTTATAACAGTTTGGACGTATTGGCTTTTAGTAAACTACAGTAAAAGAAGCTTGATTTTCGTTTTGTGACTGTGGAAGGCACAGAATTAGATGTGCGTCTCAAGTGACGTTTTCTAAGGGTACAATTCATGTTGAGAATTCCCACAGAAGAACGCGTTTACAAAGATGAAGTTTTAAGAAAAATGAGAATGAAAAAGACAATTATACTTACTGTGAGAAAGAGACATTTGAAATTACAATTTGAACGCATAATGAGAAAAGACGGCTTGAAGAATTCAATCCTCACCGGGCGTATTGAAGGTTAGAAGAGCAGAAACTAGTTAATAACAAAAGTAACAAGTTTGTGTAATTGAAAGACAGATCAAGGACCGGGAGGTATGTTATCGGGACGTATGTTGTTTAGTGCTGAAAAGGAAGAAAGCTGTGGAGAGTCATTATCCTCCACGTCCTGAAAGGATACAGCACGTAGAAGATTTTATCCTATCATTTATATTATTAATAATTTCATATGATTAATGACTAATTTTATTTATTTCATTTACTCTTCTAGATGAAGCCTTTTAGTATTATTTTAATTGCCAAGTTAACGCCATCTTCTTTTATCTCTTATGATTAATACTTTTTAATTCATTCTTATTGCTACTTGTATGCGCCTTTATTTATTTCTTAGGTGTTATAAGATTTTTAATGTAAGAGCTTTTAATAATCAACAATAAAAATTGGTCATCGTTTAGTGACCATAATAAACAAAACCTCTTCTTGATTGCCTTTCACAAGTTGGTATGGTACTCACCATTGATGGTTTGGTCCTATTGAAGGCAGTCAATAAAAACAATGCATTTTAAATCCCAAACACTAAGGCCATCATCTTTCTTTTAGATGAAATGACCCTGGCCTTCACTTAGGAGGGGTGTTTCTATTGTATGGATGCTCAATAAACACAATGCGCAGAAGTAAACTTGCTACTGAACTGCTGGTTTTAAATAATCAAGTTAAATGTTTCTGATAAGACGTAGTTATTTTCATTGTTGACAGAAATAACACTTTTCGGACGCAACGAAATCGCAACGATAGAGCACGTATTCAGAACGGTTGTCAAGAGTTCACTATAATTTTAACAGTACAGGGAAATAACTTAGAAGGGTGCATCCCTGTTTTTTTTTTATATAGATTATGCTAAATGATTTAATAAGTGTTGAAACTTGACTAATGCATGGAATAATAATGCAACACAAAATGTACTTAGAACAAAATGTATTGAAACAAGTAAGTGTACACAATATTTACATATAGTCTTTTGTATATTCCTGGTAAGACCGTTCCTGGAGAATGTGTTGGCTGAGTCGCAGTCGGGCAGAGTCTCTGGTTGAATCTCTTGATTCCTTCCTCTCTTCCCGGTACCAACCATATTTATATGGTCGGTACTCCACTATGCAAATTAGGTGGATCCTACCACAACAATAAGGCAAGACACAAAGTAATGTTTGAAATACTATGAAAATTTGATTTTCCTGGGAAACATATTAGAATAATCCAGAATTTATAATGGTAGGAATACATATAGAAAATGTATGTAGCAAATGCAAACAATGATGTGTCTTTTCAGTAGATTTATTCAGGCGGTTCCCATACGACCACCGAAGTTAAGCAACATCGAGACTAGTCAGCAACTAGATGGGTGACTGCTTGGGAATAACAGGTTATGTAAGCTTGGATGTGTGGGTAGTATAATGGATAATGGCTCGGAACAGTTAATCAGAGAACCGAGTTACAGCTTGGTTCGTTGTATGAGCGTTTGAAGGCTGTCCAGATGTTATATGGACCGCAGATCTTTTGTATTTTCTCCAACAGGCAGACTGTTTTCTGAGTGTTGTTGTCCTCCTCTTGTACCCGCCTATCGCACATTATTGGGGCTGCTGTCATGTATCCAGGGTAGTTGTTACATTGTAGGGTACTGCTTATACTGACCAATTCTTTATCTAATGTCTCTGGGTCGCCACTTATGACTTTTGCTCGGGGTTGTAAGCAGCGGACGATCCCTTTCTTTACGCTATATGGATGGTGTGAGTTGAAATTGAGATACTGTCCGGTGAATGTCGGTTTGCGGTATACGGATGTCTTGAATCCATGCTCTGTTAAGTTTTGGAGAGCCATGATTGAAAACCTCCTGAAGTAACACGACACATAGGTGAAAAAGTATAGATCAAAATTTGTAAGTGAGAGTCCTACTGTTTCTGGGGTCTGACGAGAAGTAATTTTTTTTTGTGTGTGTGTGTGTGTGTGTGCTTGTGGTTTATTACTGAAGCTGGATTGAAATTACCAACCAGAGTATAACTGTTTTTTTCTATTGCTTCGTATACTGTACTCGGCTCTTATTGCTTTTGCGATGATCGGTGATATTATGTATGAGCACGGTCGTAGGTTTGTTGTTGCCAATCGCTTAAGTAGCGAACTCTCAATGCATTTTCTTAGATCCACTGACAACCCCCGCTCTACTTCTTCTTCACCCCCCACTGCTCTATCCGAATCATAATCTGACATGTCCACAGAGAAAGACAGTCTATACAGCAAACAATCGAGGTTGGGAAACAAAACAAGGTGTCCTACCTTACAGACGATTCTGTTCTTTCTTTTCCTTTGGTCCCGGTCGTTCTGAGTTCTGTCTGAATTTTCAGCAACGGCGGTCGATCGGTCTTCTCAGGGTTGAAATCCTCGGTTACCACGGCACCATATGTGACGTGGTTGTCTCCAGGGTTGATCCGTTGGTCACGGCACCACTTGCAGACGGTTACACACCCGGCCCAGGCTCGGATCCTTTGATTACGGCGCCAACGGTGACGTCGCTCCTCCTGGTCGCTCCTCCTGGGTCCAGCGTGCCGCTCCAACCCCTTGGTCAGATGATCACCAGCCTCGCCTTTCCCGACTCGCTTCCAATACCTGGTCACTAAAGCAACTGTACCGATCTCCGGTCTGTCTACCCACGCTGTGTTTAGATCTTAGACAGACGGGACCAGCAGGATTGGGGGCCGATATAAGTTGAGTCCGACGGGGTGGCAAAACACAAATAAAAGGGAAAATAAACTCACGAGACAAAAAGATTGCTGATGAAAAAATGGGTAACAACCTTTATATCTTAATGTCCGTTACATAAAAAACAAAATTGTTCTCTTTCCCGACCCGCTCTGTGGACTATGGCACCAAGCTTCTATCACACAACCTAAAAGATTTCGAATTGCCTACTCTTTAGAATTGTGTATGTCGGAGTGTGGTTTGGTTCGACACTGGGGCTAATCGATCATTCGCAGTTGATTCTTCTCTTCGACTTGAGTTGTATTTCTTCTTCTTCGTCGACTTAGGCTGGAAGTTCTCTTGTCTTCGACTTGGGCTGGAAGTTCTCTTGTCTTCGACTTGGGTTGTATTTCTTCTTCTTCGTCGACTTAGGCTGGAAGTTCTCTTGTGTTCGACTTGGGCTGGAAGGATCTCTTGCCGCAACTCAGCCGCAACTCTCTGTCGTCCGAGGTGATTTCGCTGCCGTCGGGGCTGAATTTCTGTCTTCGACTTGGGCTGGAAGGATTTCTTGTCTGAGGATTCTTTTCGTTCAGGGCTCTATCCCTGCCCGCGGTCCAGCTTTCCAACTCAACTGATTTCTGTCGACTGGGGTCCCTGTTTTTTATTGACGCCGCAGCAAACTGGGGTGGGTCTGTCGGCGTCAGGGTTTTCTCGATAATTCCAAAAGTCGCATTATTTTTGATTTCTCATTATCGCTATTGTTTTCGCCCCTACTTCCTCACAGTGCCTTTGGTGGGGAGGTGTACACCCATCTCTCTTAGTCTCTCGTATGTCAGGTGACCGTTTTTCGACCAATGGTTCCTGATCGGGCATTTCTTTTCTTCTTTTCTGCAGATCACGTGACCGTTTCCGACCAATTGTTATTGATCGAGCATCCTTTCTCCTCCTTTCGGGCGTGGTTACATCGTTCTTGTTTTTTAAAAAAAAAAATCCAATTTTGCCTTTTCTGCACGTACGAAAAAATGACCTCACCTGGGCTCTGTCTAATTAGTTGTGACTTCAGGAAAGAATACTGTCGCCATCCGTGATCCGAGACAATCGCCTCCTCCACCTCTTTTTTTTTTGTCAGACCCGGCAGTCAGAAAATCTTAATTTATCTGAATTGAAAATATGGGGGTTCTAATTTTAACAGGTCAGAATCTGTATACTAATCCCCTCAACCCAAAAGACACTTTTCTCTGATAAAAAAAAATTTCGTTTCTATTGTTCTAAAAAGAATTTCCCTTTCTCCAATTTGATAAGGTGTCTTTCACGCAAAAGTAGGCTAGATGCTTTGACCGATATCTGGTTTTCATCAAGCGGCCTGTTTTGATATCATGTCTTTTCCTTTCTTTTTTTTATTATTTCTAATTCTATTCTTCCAATTGTCTTTAAAAAATTCGGTCAACATAGCTAAGATATCTTTCTGACTCGTGTTTTTGTTAATGACCGTTTTTTTGTATCGACCTCTCTCTTTCCCCTTCCTTCTTCTTCCCTTAGGATCGTCCAGGTACAATCTTAGAATTATTCTCAACTCAATTATTTTCCGTTTTAAAAAAATCAACAACCTGTTTAGTAAACCGAGTAAGAAAAATTAAATCATATTTCTATGAATATTTCTAATAATGCAAGGTGCCACACATATTTGTTCTAGTGCTTCTGCTATTCATCTAGAGGTTCTTGATAAAATGCAAAGAAAGTTATTTGTCTTGACCAGCTATTCACAATTATGTAGATATTCTTTTATTGGCTCTTTTAAAGTTAACTACATTTAAATATAGGTATTATCGAAATTTAAGTTCATTTATAATAATTCTTTTTAATCTAACGAATGGAGACAATGCAAAAGATTCAATTGTTATTTAAGCAATAAATGACATTATATATTAGGCAATAAATGACATCATTATATATTAGGCAATAAATGAGACCATTATATATTAGACAATAATGACATAATTATAGATTAGGCAATAAGTGGCATCATTATATATTAGGCAATAAATGACATTATTATACATTAGACAATAAATGCCATCATTATATATTCGGCAATAAATGACATCAATAAATTACCGAACTTGCCGTTCGCTATAATTTACCTTTCCTTACGTAACTCGCTTTAAAATATTTTAGAGTTTTCTCAAATTTGAAAACATAACGATATTTTCTTCCATTTCTGTGCATAAATACAAATTACGAAATAAAATCTCCACATTTAACTTGATATCGTTTATCGAGTGACGAAACTTTTTTTCTTTTATTTATAAATTGTTATATTTACTTTATATAATTTTTTAGTTTAATAAACTAGATGTATTGAAGCAAATCTTGAATATGAAAATAACATTTTTTTTTATATTATCACTAATACAATTCATCTGCAAAAATAAGTCTTCAGTTTTTATAAGATGGGTACACTTATAAGACAAGGATCATATCATTTCGGTTGATGCATTCTATAACCTGTCTCACGTCTCTGATGTAGTCAGTAATATTGTATGGATTTTGTATGCTGAAGATGAGAAAATCTCATTGATTTACAGTGTATCTTGAAGTCGAAACAACTCTGATAATAATGAAGATTATCTATTATAAAAGATTTGGTTCCCAGTACTTTGTGGTTACAGTGACGCAGAGAAGCGATACGTGGTTTCAGTGCTTGCCGCAGAGAAGGGCTCAGCAGCCTACGACCCGCGGACCTGATCCGATCCGCGAAGGGATTTTGATCCGCGAGGACTTATGCCCATTGAATCGACACAACTCATTAGACTTTCGTGTCGAGTCATGACGAAAGATTGAAGTTGGATTCTGTTAAACTGAACCAGTTCAATCGGACACCAAAATCTACTTGAAAATTTGGACCAAGTTCGGTCGAAAAAGTCCAGGCCAATCGTCTACCCCTGACTAGTACCTTGACCGAAGATGCATTCAGTCAGGCTATTTTGTGCTTCAGTCTTCACAGGAATAAGATAAAACCAAAGAGAAGAGAAGAAGAAACAATTTTAGAACCAGTTCATAATTATTTGATCATATGTTTGCTTTGCAATGAATATACTTTTGTCTTTTCATTCTTAAGAGAGTATGCATTGTTTACCTTAAATTCAAAAACTGGAGAGCGATAAAAAATATAAAAGTTCGTTTGCATCATGCATGGAAAAAGAAAAGTAAATACCTTTCTGGCAAATGTGACTAAATAAAAAAATATTTGAAGGATAAAGTGGAAATATACAAGATTTAGCGGAAATATTAGGCTGGATTCATTGGAAAACGTCAAGACAAAGATAATGACAATACTAGCTGTTTCCTTATAAGAAAATATTTGGCATTCATTGACCAAATAGCTAGTCCAGTTTACGGTTGAAATTTATAAAATCTTTCTCTTAAAATCCATTTTTATAGGAAAAAAAAAGGTTTCTCAAGTTCGATAGCTGTTGTCGCTCTTTTTCAGTATTGATGGCGTTTCTTTCTTATGTTCTATTTGATGTGGTGTGGAATGTTAATATCTTGATTATAAACAGAATGAAATATCTATATCTATCTCAGTCTGTTCATCTTTCTCTGTTTTTCTCTGTCTCTCAATGTATCTATATAGCTAGCTAGTTATCTTGCTAGCAAGATATCTACGAATAGATGGAGATATATATGAATAAAAATAGATCGCCGGATAGATAATGAATAGGCTAAGATAAATAAATAGATATTAAAACTGCCTGGCCTTAGAGTATTCATTAGTATTGTCTCATAGATAAGTACGTATCGTGAGTTCTATTTTTTAGTTCGCACGAGTATGCTATGCTTCGTAAGGATAAAGTGGAGAGACATGATCGCCTACGTTCTGAATATGGCAGCCTTCCTGAGCCCAAGACTGATTGTCTCGGAATGGATGTTTTGAATTTAGTTTAAATAGCAATCGGTGAAAATATACGCGGCTACTTAAGGGGAAGCCTCGTTTTGGTAAGGACTCTGGGTTGGTGACAAGGAGTTGGGCAGGAGTGGGAGTTTATTTATGGCCAAAACATTTAGTTGTATATAAATGGATTTAGGTTCCTGCTAGTTGATTATATTATTAAATGGTGAGGGATTTAAAAACAAGTCAGTTTAAAGTTAGAATAAATTATCTAAATAATAGATTCCCAAAATCTGTAAGTAAAACCTAGACACCCAATGGAATAAATTATGTAAAACGCATATACATACCTACCCACTTACACATATACCTACATACACACACACAGACATATATATATATATATATATATATATATATATATATATATATATATATATATATATTTGGTAGTTAGTCAAAAATAAATTAAGATTTATATGCTTATATAAGCTTGGATCTACTTCTATGCCTACATTTTAATATTAGTTCTCACATTTGATTTAATTTTTTTTGAATTGATCATCGTATTTAATTATTCGAAACTAAATTATAATCCCTGTTAACTCTTAAACGTGACGGTTTCGCTTACATCATGTTGAAGCACCGGTTTCCTTGTGATTACCAAAGTTAAGAAACGTCGAGACTGATCAGTACGTAGATGGGTAACCGCTTCAGAAAACCAAATGTTGTACGCTTGGATGTGCAGGTGGTTTAAAGGAAAATGTCTTACAATTGAAAATCGGAGAGCTGAGTTCCAATTCCTGCTGGGTTCGTTATATTCACTTACGCACATATATCCTTGGGAAGGATATGAATCCACCTCTTTTCCCCTAAACTATGGGTTAAGTAGTAAAATTTGTGTCACTAAACCATTATTATCTAAAAAACATCTTACAAACGAAAAATATTTCTGGCTTTAAATAACCTGAAAAGCGTTGATAAGCCGTAGAAAACGAATCAAACAATCAATGATATATTGATCAGTTATATAGGCATGTACTTTAGATTTATTTACATTTTCTAGAATACAATTATATATAAATTACATTGGTCACATAGTGAGGGATCCGTTTACATATTGATTGCAATAATAAATTGATACCCCACTTTATATCCACCTTATAAGTTCGTGTTTATTTATCAAATTCTGATTAGGTATAAATCCCCCTCTTCTCCCTAGCACCTGCCGTGAATTAATTAGTAAAACTCTTATCACTAAAACCATTATTATCTAAAAAGATTTTTATAAACTAAAAATATTTTCTGGCTTTAAATAACCTGAAAAGCGTTCATAAGATACAATCAATCAATCACTCAATCATTCCTAAACGTAAAAGCGTCATTGATTTGGTATCAAAGATATAATGCCACAATACATGGGGGTGGATTATAAGAACGAGGTGGGGTTTCCGGATCCCTGGGATCTATCAATGATATAATCGCAATACTTACATGTTGGCCTGATCTCCTCTCTAAGCTGGCAATCCTGGAAGTTGAATGGAAAATTGCTATTGTCAGAAAAAGGAGGGTCAAACTGCTAATTATGGTGGAGGTCTTGAAAGGGATCTTTCTGGAAAGCTGTTGAACTTTGTCGGAAAGAGACATCGCGTTACAGAATCTGTGTTCGCTCCGGGCAAATATTTCTTATCTGAGGAGAAAAACAGCCTTATATATAGCGAATGTCATTGCTTCACTGAACATATTGTGTGCACTCGTTGTGTATTTATTGTCTGACAAAAATGCACACACACACATACAAACATGCACAAACACATACGCACAAACATACATACACACAAATATATATAAAAGTGGTTTTACATATTATACTTGCACACACACACGCATGTATATATATAGATTAATATATATATATATATAAGAAAAATTTTTTTATAAATGTATATCTGTATTTATTTATATAAATGCATGACATATATATATATATATATATATATATATATATATATATATAGAGAGAGAGAGAGAGAGAGAATATATATATATATATATATATATATATATTTATATATTTTATATGTACATATATATAAGACATATATATATATATATATATATATATATATATATATATATATATATATATATATACACAGAGAAAGAAAAAGTGGAAAGAGAGAGAGTGTGTGTTTTACAAGTTTAATAGGTGTAAGAAACGAATATTTGAAGAAGACAATAAACAGTTAGGCCATTATTCAGCTAGTAATGTATTTAAGACCGAACCTCTATAGCAATTAAATACGCTTGTTCACAGACGCGCACACCCACTAGATAATAATACATTTTTTGAACGCGCAAGAGAAAATTGTACTTAAGATCCGGTAAATGTATCCCTTTCTTTTTAATCTTTCGAGTAATATTATCGTACGACGTTAGAACTTTCAACAAAAGCTAGATGTTCATTGTTTTCCTATAGACTTGTCTTTATTTTTCCAATTTTTAAAACAATATTTAAATGCAAACACACCTAGATACATATATTTGGCCCAATCACACACACACACACACACAGACACACAGACACACACACACACACACACACACACATATATATATATATATATATATATATAAATTGTGCTATGGGTAATTTGTCGACATTTTTTTTATTTCCCGCATTTTCGTTGTTTGTTTTTGATATTGTGGACTACACATTATAGTAGGGTCAGTTGGGCACCATCTGTGAGAAAAAGAGCAGCATGACGCAATTCATTCCGCCAGAGACTTGGAAACAACCTGCTGTACTGCTTGACATTCGCGTCGGAAGCTCCAATACGAACAGTGTAGTGTTTCGATGTCAATCTGATGGCAGTGCCCAGAATTCCGAAAGAGTTTGATGAGTCTATTGGTGATTACGAAGGTGTTTGGTGTGATCACTAGTGATGGCGACATTATACCTCCATTCGACTTGCCCCAGGGTGCCAGACTCTACACGGAGGCCTACAGTAGATAATGCTGGTTAAAAGGGTAACTGCATGGTAGTCTGACACTACCCCATGCCACACAAGCAAGAGAATCCCGTTATGGCTGTCAGACAGTTTCTGCGACCACATCACTCCGCAGTTGAGAGAGAGATCAAAATATATATATAGTCTTTAAAATTGGAATTAAGATACCTTTAGTTAATGACCATTTTCACCTACGAACTTTAATTTTAAAATTCGCTGAATTTTTCAAACTGTTTTTGGTATCAGTTTGTAGTAGGATAATCGTTAGTTGGGAAAAGAAATAGAGTAAGGGGACATAGTGGGATATATGGTCATATCTGAATTGCTCATTTACTAAAGGCATTTTAATTCCAACTGTAAAGAAAATTTGCTGTATTTAATGAAAATAAATACTGGGCAGTCTTTTGTGAGTCAGTTTTAACATATTTCAAATTCTATGTTTTGTTAATAGGACTCGCCTAAATTATATATATATATATATATATATATATATATATATATATATATATATATATATATATATATATATAAAGTCTTTCACATATCTTGGTAGCAAAGTCAATTACAGTAGAACTTTAGATGATGCATCGGATTGCTAAGGCTACCAGTGCTTTCAGCAAACTTCGCCATCGCTTGTGGAATCAGCGGGGTATTCTACTGGATAAGGAAATTCGGGTTTACAGAGCTGTTGTATTTGCCATCCTTTTGTATGGCTCAGAGTCATGGACTCCATACAGGTACCATATACGCCAGCTAGATGTTTTCCATAAAAGCTGTCTGCGTGCAATCTGTTCAGTTAAGCTTCAAGATAGGACATCTAACGTAGACCTAATATTGGAGGAATCGAGACTTTTATCATACAGTCTCAGTTATGCTGGACTGGTCATGTCTTGAGAATGTCTGATGACAGGATACCCAATATCCTAATGTACAGCCAGTTAGATCAGGGCTACGGGAATGTAGGACTCCCATGGCTAAGATACAAAGACAAGCAAAAAGCAACTTGTCAGCAGTTAATATACCACATAACACCCTTGAGCGCTTAACCTCGGAACGGGTAGAATGTAGATCAACGTATTTTAGTGGAATCAGCAATTTTAAATCTGCTTGTCTGAATCATCTTCAAGAAGCGAGAGCAAGTTCTAAAAGGTCAGCCAATCTAACAGTGATCTCATCTCACAATTCTCACATCTGCTCCATATGTGGTCTCCTTTGTAAATCCCTAGCGGGTCTTAAATGCCACTTAAGATTATCGCATAAACTTTCATAACTGAATCAATAAGCTGGCAGATTCTCATACGTCGAAACCGACGGGAGAGTCCATTATATATATATATATATATATATATATATATATATATATATATATATATATATATATATATATATAGGCATGCCAGATGTAATGACAGTTTCCCTTAATGGACACAGGTTCGGAGGGCACAACTTTTTCTAGCACGATTTCTCGAATATTCGAATATCCAGGCCGGTTGATGGAAATAAATAAATATACTTACAAAACAAATAAAAATAAAAACAGAGTATCTACTCATATATAAGTATCCATTTAAATAACAAATAAATCAAATTAAACAAATAAATCAAATATGTCGGAATAATAAATGAAAAATACATTCATAATATATATATATATATAAGATATCGCACATTGAGTGCTGGTGTTAACTTATTAAACAAGGAGAATGAAATGACTGTTACATGTAGGCCTAAAAGAAATTTCTGTTGAAATACGTCGATCCAGATTAATTTCTACTGTAAATTATAACTTTTCCTTTTTTAATTTCTTCTGTTCACTTGTCTTATCTCGAGCATATATAGTTTGTTAGTCCCGTTTATTTTAATGCAAAAATGAAAAGAATATAATTAATCCCCGTTTATTTTAAATATAATATAAAATTAAGCCTTTAATTGCAGTTTATTTTAAAACAAATCTAGCCATTCTTAGATACAAAATATTTTTTTATCACAAATAGATTTTACTAGTAAATATTTTTTAATGGCTTTAGGTCCGCTTATTTTATAATTTTTACAAAATATCCACTAAATATCATTTAGGCCTAATATAAAATAAAAATCTCTAATATTTTTAATATTTTATATTTTTAGGTTCGTCTATTTTAATATTTATTCTTTTTAAAAAATACCATTAAACCCCGTTTATTTTCAGTATTAAATAAAATATTAGTCCCCGTTTATTTTAAATGAAAAATATAAATCTCGTCTATTTTAAATATAATATATATATATATATATATATATATATTTTATAATTTACATACATGCGTTATATAATTTAAATTTTTTAAAAAATATATTTTTATTAAAATTCAAATTACGTAACGGCCAGTCTCTACTCAGCACCTTGTGCATGAAACTCCGAGTCGTGTTTTTGTTTTTGGGAAAACAAATGCTAACCTTAACCCTAACACTAACCCCTACCCCTATCCCTGCCCATACCCCTATCCATGCCCCTAACCTTAACACTAACCCTTACCCTGACTGTCTCTGGTTCAACAGAATTTGTCAGACGGTTTTCTGGAAATTTGTCTGTGAGAAGTTGATCGTTACACCTCTTATATGTCTGATAGTGGAGGTCCTCAATCATGGTGGAAATTTATTTCCTACGCCAAAGCCTGAATTCCCTTCCCTGGGTCTTCCATTATTTTCTCCTGTAGTTGTCGGATGAATTCTGGTGTACGGAGGTAATCAGAACGTCTGCTATGTCCTTTTTTACAAGCCACGGCCTTTAGTCTCCTTTACTGCTCTCAATTCCACGTGTTTTTGTTTGCACGGTGTTCAAAAAGCATTGAGCTGTCAGGATTACGGCATTTTGATGCGCAGTACGAATCATCTTGATGCCTTAGCCAATATTCAGTTGGCTTCCAATCGTCAATGTTTGTTAATTTTGACACCTCTAAACCTGTAGGTTTGACTAGGTTTCACAAAATCAGTCACTGTTTACAGATATTTCAAATCAATCTGAAAAAACCCAAAAAAACATTAATTTCTGTCAAATTTAGCCCTAACACCCTGTAGATACATAGATAGATAGATAGATAGATAGATAGATAGATAGATAGATAGATAGATATTATGAATGTTCGTTTGAAAACTAATGAAGGATTTTTGCTTGATATTTCTTTCTTATGCAGTTTTCCTGCAATTCGGACTATATCCTATTTACCATAACATAAGTTTTCCAACTTCTTTTTTTATTCAAAACGCCTTGTATGATAATAGCTTCGAATATTTGGAGACGTTTTTTTTTTTTTTTTTTTTTTTTTTTACTGTGAATTCTTTACAGTGATTTTTCTATTATCTAATAATATTTATCCTTATTTTAATAGTCGTATTATGGGTGTTTATAATGCGCTAGTCGATATATGTTCGAAATAGTCTGTTTCCATGAGTGACGCATTAACCTACGAGTTATTGTGGCATGTGTGTGATAAATGTAAGAATTTAATGTACAGTGTAACTCGGATATAAGAGAGTTGTCGGGACCGGAGAAGAAGTCTCTTATATCCGGGTTTCTCATATATCCGGGTTTGGTCTATTTTATATACATTAACACAGGCTCTAATTTGGGACCAGAGAAAATCTCTCTTATATCCGGGTTTCTCTTACATCCGGGTATCTTACATCCGGGTAACACTGTACCTGTTTTTAAATATTACTGTCATTTAAGATCCAATATCTGAACGGTCACAAGAATTCATAATTCCAATTGTCTTTGCATGAGTGTAATTTTTGAAAATTCCAACTTATTGGTAATATTTAGGCCAGTTTTTTTTTTTCAAAATGTTAAAATGAATGTTAAATCTAATGTATTCATTGCAATTATTAAAGGTTAGCTATCGTTGAATCTATGTTAATGGAATTTTATCTTGTTTCTATGGAGATTCTGGTTATGATAGAATAAGTTAATGACATTTTCTATATCAGTTTGGTTGTTTCCGCAATTTTTCGTAATATTCTTTAAAGTTAGTTTTATTTGATCCCTGCCAAATTAGTTGGTGAATTTATTCGAGTGTTTTGTTTCACTCAGATTTTTCAAACACTAATTTGTGCAGAAAAGAAATTATTGCTCGGTGAATCATTATTTTTCTATAACTGCTACTTTATATCCATATGATTTAGACGTCGTGATTTTGCTTTAATCTTTTACATTGTGATGTAATAAAATTACGACTACTGTTATTCAAAGCTTCAAGGAAAGTGGTTCCATTAATAATGTTAATTTTAGAAGTAAAGTTTACAATAGTCTTTTTTCTAAAAATTCTTCTATGATGTTTTTGTTTCGATTTTTTCCCTTAATTTGCATATAGTAACGGAAATTGTAATATTAGTCGTTTTCTTATAAAGAAACATTCATCATTCATTGATAGAGCTGCCAGTATTACTGTAGGTTAAAATTTATAAAGTCAATCTTTTAAAACAATTTTCCAGGTAAACAGGTTTCTCATGTTCATTACCTGATATAGCTATTTCTAGTATTAACGAGTAATCCCTTTCTAACGGTTTATTTGAAGTAATTTGGCACATCGATATCTATATTATGACATTATTTTCTCATCGAGTTCTATGTGCTAGCCATTTTAATCATTGCTGCTGTTGAATGTCCTTAATTGATATGGTCTCTGTTATTTCATACAGTTCATTGTAATTCTGCAACGGCAGGCCATGAGGTTCAAATAAAAATGATCCTTACTAAGACCTACATGTTCCATTCGCTGGAAGCCATTTTTAAATCATGAGAAAGCGATTTAATCTGAGAAAGCGGTTTTATACAGCTGACAGTTTAGATATCTCTAAACGAGCTTGGTGCCAGTGTAGATCTGACGAGGCTATTTAACAGCATGGCTCGAGTTTTTAGGCTATTGTTTTGGTTCTGGGGCAACTTGCGGTGTTGAGCGAAACTACCACTAGCTCAGCTATGTTCAATTTCCTTATCTCCTATACTAAATTTGTTGGAGCTGATCTTTACTTCCTCTGAAGTATTTAATATTTACAAATTCCACGTTCTGAATTTTTATGTTGAATTCAGATTACGTGATATTGCTGCCTTATTTTCAAATTCAGATCATTGCTTTGGAAAGGTTTATTTTGAGTCATATTTTTTTTTGAATACTTGGTACAGGATGCTGATTTCTTTTAGCATCATTATTTTTCCAGCTATGAATATTTTGTCATCAGTATAGCAGCTCCTCACAATCGTTACATTGGCCTCTGGAGGAAAACCAGGGTCGCCGTTTTCTATTCGGAGATGCTGTTGATATGTCGAACATATATCGCAAGTTTTGATATTAAAGTAATGTAGAAATTAGAAGAAGTAAGACCAAGAGGTGAACGCATAGCTATCTCGTCTTAATGTGTGGAAATATTGCCGAAATATTATAAAAAAGTACTTGTCTCGTCCAAGGTATCAGTTTACCTAGAATTGTTACTTTAATATTAAGTGAACAATATATATATCCATTTGGTGTTAATATATTTATAGTTTCTTTGACAGGTGAAAAGATTTTCAATCATTTTTCAGCCAAATCCTCGTAGCTGATCTCTCCTCTGACCGAGCTCTAAGATCTCAATGAGGAAGTGGGGGACTCGCTTATAACATTGAATACTTCCAAAACCAAGATAGTAACGTTCCATCAACTCTAATCAGATCCAGAGTTTTCTCACGTCATTATAAACAATTGTACTCTAAATCAGGTACCATGGTCTGCTGTGAGGCTATACAACAGGAGCTGGAGATCCTACCAGTACTTATTATTGGGAGTGGGGGAGGGCAATCTTAACAATATAAGATATGCAGATGACTATTTTCAGTGATACTTACGAATAATGGTGTCAAGATGGCTAAAGGCCTCAACTGAAAATCTGGGTCATTTTAGATATTAAACATCTTGTGGGGTGTATAATTACGCTGTTACACGATTTGGACAATTTTACTGTTACAACCGATATATATATATATATATATATATATATATATATATATATATATATATATATATATATATATATTGTTCGTTATCGAACACCTCATGGGGTTTTGGAGATAGACACGCATAAATATCTATATTCTGAAACTACATTACTTGGATAAGTATATTTCATTTTGATCATAGAGAGCCCCCGAGGGACACAAACAACGCACTTAATTTTTCCCTTTGATTTCCATTAAATTTAAATTTGAGCAAGGGAATAACTCCTCTCCAAAATATAGAAGGAGAAAACCAGAAGATGGAGGTCACATCGGCAAGATGATTGAGTAATATTGAAATGCACCATTTTTCTCTACAAATTATAACAATGATTTAAATATATTTAAGCATTACACCCCGAGCAAGGCGTGAAGCCACTAGGATGCAGGGGGCTTGCAGAAGATTTGGAGCGAGAGCAGATAGGAGTTATAGAAGAAAGGGTGAGGAGAAGTATAGTGGATAGATCAAGGTAACTGTAGAGGTCGATTGACATTACATTTGAATAGTTGGAGATTATAGCTTTCAGGGAAACAGTAATAGGGAAGGGTGTTCCACAGGCGAGAGGTGCGAGGTATGAAGCTAATAAGTAGAAGAGACGGCTACATTTAAAACTTTCTACAGTAATAACGGTGAGAGCGGGATGCCAGCCTCGTAGGGCGCTTGAATTCATGAAGTCTAGGAACCAGTGAAAGCAGCTCATCGGAGCAATTACCATGAAACTAATAGTTTTAAACAGAGTCTCAACCAGAAGCGAAGGTAACTTTCTCATTTTAATTTCTGAGATTAAGCATTTCTTTTACTATCATTACGCAGAACATTTCGGTCATTTGTGTCAACCATTTTTTCACAAATTTCAACTGCTGTACCCACTTACCCTCCACGAGAGCCTTTCAGATAAAGAATAAAAGAAGCTTTTTATGTGTTTCTTGACCGCATTGTGTTCAGTATCAAAGCTGAAGCACTCTTTGTTTCTTGAACTCGTTGCAATGTTAACGGCGCTGCAAACAGCAAGATATATTGTATCATGTGTCATGAAACGAAATCACGTTTCAACGGTTCTAAATTTTTAAACGAAATAGAAAGCATCTACCCAAGCGTACACCCGATAGTTCGTGACCTACCAACCCGGATACCATGTTGACATATCCACATGATCAGTCGAGGTTGCTCTCTGTCCAATGACGTAACAAGGCCAATAATTAATATTTTCCATTCATCTACGAAACTTTTTTTTTCTTTGATAATCCTCCGATGCATTAGTATTCTGGGTGTTATAAAATAGTCGGCTAAAAGAGGTGATTGTTCATTATGAAAGGAGGGAATAAAAGGTGCCGAACTGCTATCAAATATCAATCCTCTTACATGGCAGTAAATGCTGGACAATTTCTTCACAGACGAAGAGAAAACTGGAGCCAATAGAAATGTGGTTCTACAGAAGGATGATGAGAATACCACGGACAGATTATGTAAGCAAAGGATAACTCCTAAGGAAAATGGAAACAAAAAACAAAAAAGAACGTCTATACTCAGAATCAGGAAAAGACCGTTGAAACTTCTTGGACGCATAATGAGGAAGGGGCGTTTAGAGAATTTGACACTCACTGGACATATCGAAACAAAAAAGGACAGGTGAAGGCGACATGTCAACTAGCTGACGAGCTTTTGCGAATGGATGACGGAATGGAGGTTTAAGGTGATGGTAGAGGGACAAATGTTACTTAGAACTACAAGGGACAGGAGCTTGTGGAGAGTCATGATCACCACTTGACATTCAATAAGCCACAACTATCTTGTTTGTTACAAGGGACAGAGAAAACTACCACAGAACTTTACAGACGCAGACACCTTAAACGTTTTCAAAAACGGGGGACATATTTTCAGCTTCTTAAACTGCCAGTGTAACAGGCAGCTGGCAAAATCCTCGTAAGAATTATGTTAAAGAGAGTAGCAGCTAAGGTTAGCCTGCATCACCTCTTGGGAGACAAAGTGTACTTTAAATGAGTTCTGTTACCTTGAACATGGTAATGATTATGATAATGACGAAATTGACCGTTGCCATACAGCAAACATTCGCCCCCCCATTGACCGAAATGCTAGAGCTGATGTTGTATCATTTTTTTTAATTAACCTACTATGTTGATTATTATCTCCTTTTCTAGTATTGATGAAAGTTTCTTTCCTAACCTTTTGTTTAAGGCATTGTGGAATATCAAAATTTTGATCATATCATAATTTTCTCTCTTTAATTACAAGTACTACCCATTTTTGTTCTTGCTGTAGTTGAAAGTTTTCAACTGATGTAATGATTTAGTATAGGTCTTTTTTTCTGATTTTATAGTACCAGTCTATAGGAACTGATGAAGGGTCGTCGTCTTTACGATTTATAGGATGTGCAGGAATATGCAGAAGACGTTTATTTCTCTTTGGTGAAGATAAGTCACGTGGGTTACATGACAGCAGTGACGAGGGCGACAGTCAAAAACACTTTTCCCTTTTCATTTTTTAGCAGCTAAACCGCAAGGTGGCTTTCTTTAGCCCGGGTCTCCCATCGCCCGGGCATAGGCTATATCTGCCTCCCCTGCAGCTTACAAGTCCATGGCGCCTTTTTTTCCTTTGGAAATGTACCTTTCCCAGATATAGAAAGAAACTTCAGCTAGCAGTTCTAAATTTGGGAAAACACATGACTCGCTCTTTACCGTTCGTTAAATATGTCCTCACCTGGGACATAGATGAATCCGGCCCGTTTGAATCTGGAGTCCTAAACATGGTTTGTCCAGACACAGGGCTATCTCCATATTATATGTAAGAGACTTCTTTTTTTTCTCTTTTCTTACACTCTTCCTTGCTGTGTAGATATATGTGATATATTATTCTCCGCATGGGATATGTGCATTTGTGTATATACATGTTTGTGTATATCTTAGTATTATAAAAGTCTCTCTGAGAATAAAGTATATTTGTCATTCCTTTTCTTTTCAGCCATAGTTTGTGCCACTTGCACACCTAAAGATGATCTTGGAAGAAAATCGAAAATACTTGGGAAATGAAAGTAAAAGAAATGTAAACAGCACTATGTCATCTGGATATCTTATGTTGTTAAAATTGTGACTATTACTTGAAATGATGCATACAACGAGGTTGTGACCACTAATGATGACTTCGTCGTGTCAGTTGTATTATAATATTCATTAGAATTTGGATGATGAGTTTTTCTGCAATTGCTTTGTCTTAGGGTCCCCGATCTGTAATTTGGATTTTGGGCTCATATTTTTGCTGTTGACCCCCTAATAGTTTGGAATCGCTAGTTTGGAATCGCTAGTTTGGAATCTTTTTTTTTTTTTTTTTCATTTTTTACACTATTTATATTCGTACTATTGTCCTCATCGTTGTTGTTGTTATTACTACGTTTAAGTTATGTTCTCCGGCTTAACCCAGATGTATATTCTTCTGGGTGTTACATAGTCCCACGGTGGGCGTGGCCTCATCTCGTCTTCTCTTGGCCAGCAATCGCTAGTTGTTTTAGTAAGCAATGAATGACATCAAAAATGAACACGTCTAGATTGCCTGACGGTTAAGACTTGACTCGCTGAAACCTTTATCCTATCTCCTTTCCCACGCTAGATCAGCCAATCAAAATCGACTTCCCATTTTTCTTTCCTTTAACATCAATATACGGAAAGTTATTCGTGAGTATGAACGGATTTTATTAAAAATTAGCTTATATAATGTCTGTAATTTATTCAATCATATATATATATATATATATATATATATATATATATATATATATATAAATAAAAATATTTTTAAAGTATGCAAATTGAGGATTAGAAATACAGAAATCAACAGGTGCACCAAGAATATCTGGGAAGCGTTTTAACGGAGGACAGAAAATACGACACCGAAATCCGAAGTCGGACTGGGATAATGAAAGATATCTTCCAAAAAGCTGTGCAAAGTATTAAGAAATAAAAAGATATCATTAGAAACAAATAAAAGAGTACTGAAATGTCATGTGTTATCAGTCCTCCTTTATGGCAGTGAATGCTGGACAATCTCCTCACAGATGAAGAAAAGACTTGAAGCAACATAAATATGGTTCTACAGAAGGATACTGAGAATACCATAGACCGAATATGTGAGCACAGACGAAATTCTAGGAATAAAGACAACAAAAAGGAAACTTATGCTTAACATCAGGAAGAGACATTTTAAAATTCTGGGGCACATAACGAGGAAATAGGGCTTGGGAAATTTGATACTCACAGGATAAATTTAAGGTAAGAGGAGAACAATTCATAACCTACCTAGCGAGGGTTTCGGAGAGGTGACAAAAAGACAAAAATCATTAAGACTTACAAAGGAAATTGTGGAGAGCCATGATCGCCAAAAGAGACACGAAGAATATATTTATGGATAAAAAGTAATTAGTATCCAGGATAGGGCTTGTGTATATATAAGAGAGGACACTGGAATCAACATCCAATAGAGACGATCTGTTTAATGATTTTGCGCAATTTTTTGCCCAGGGTTCTTCCTGCAGTTTCGAATTCTGGGATTTTCTTTGTTGAGTTTTCTCGAGTACGCTGACCATTAGACGAAAGAAATACTGTTTAAAATAAACGGGGCATCTACGCAAACACGGGTATCCTCTAAAAATAACGTTTGAAGCAATACAAATATCATGGATTAAAAAGTAAAATCCATTAATTCTTTAGAAATTGCTTTGTTTACGTTTCGGATAGGGAACTAGGCAGACATGCGTTTCGAGAAAAATCTGAAAGCAAAATAGAACACGTCCTTATTGTGAATCTCTTCCTAGCCGAGCAGTAAAAGTACGCTGGATCAGACAGTTGTTCATTTTTGTAAAGAGATTCTGGTTCGAATGTTAAAAAGTAGATTTCACTTAATTAAGTTTTCTTGAGTAGCTAGGCAGATAAATATAAATGATGTTTAAAATGAACGGAATGTCTAATTATTGACGGTTATCCAATAAATATAACACTTGAAGTAATATATATATATATATATATATATATATATATATATGTAACTGTTGTGTATGATACACCTAATTTACATAAGCGGACTACCGACCATATAAATATGGGTTGGTACCGGAAGACGGGGAAGATAGTAGAGATTAAGAAATTGAATCCAGAGACTCTGCCCGACTGCGATTTAGTCAACCCATTATGCAGGAACAGTCTTCCCAAGAATATACCAAACTAACTGTAAATATTGTGTACCTATTCTTTGTTTCAATACATTTTGTTAACGTACATTTTGTGTTGTATTATTCCATGCTTATTTAAGCTTCAACAGTAACATAAGATGTATTTTATTTGTGAGGTTAAATCTTAATAGTTTAAATTGTCTAGCTCAGGTTTCAGTGCGATATGAATAACACTCGTCTCGATAGTGAGATTCTCAGAGATTGTAACAGATAAAGATATGTCAAGGGAGTTAAGGCATAACGACAGCTGATATAGGGAAAGGTTTACTTTAGAAAATCAAATTGATATTTGTTTGTTTTTTTTTTTATCTTAGATTTACGGATTTGTTTTGGATGGTTTTTGAAAATGATTTCAAAGAAACAGTGAAGCAGTGTATTGTTGAGTTAAATAAACCGTGCAAATTGTAGGCTATATTAAGATATTCGGAATAAAAGAATGTGCTCCATGGTAAAGTAGGCAGCAACAAATCGACAGAGAGAACTGGTGAGATTTATACGCCAACCCATTCGGCCGAAGAGTCGTTTAAAGTCCAGGCGTATATGGAGTAGGGGAAAAATCGTCGGGTGGGGTTGGACAATAAGTTTTACAATCAGAAAAAAAAATCTTTTTTTTTTCATTTTTTACACTATTTATATTTGTACTATTGTCCTCATCGTTGTTGTTGCTATTACTACGTTTAAGTTATGTTCTCCGGCTTAACCCAGATGTATATTCTTCTGGGTGTTACATAGTCCCACGGTGGGCGTGACCTCATCTCGTCTTCTCTTGGCCGGCAATCGCTAGTTGTTTTAGTAAGCAATGAATGACATCGAAAATGAACACGTCTAGATTGCCTGACGGTTAAGACTTGACTCGCTGAAACCATTCTCCTATCTCCTTTCCCACGCTAGATCAGCCAATCAAAATCGACTTCCCATATTATGGCTTGTATCTGAATCTATGGACAACCTTAGGAAGTCCGAGCAATGATACACTTCCACTAAAAAATAATAGTGCACTAAACTATTATTTAACATAGGTAGGGAATTCTGAACTGAACCGAAGGGAGACTTCGTTCCACTGCCCATGTCTAGGGATATCTCGTCTAATTCTTATTTATAGTACTGCTCAGTTATTCCTCACCCGTTTCCACGGAGGTCCAAGTACACACTGGCCGATACAGAGATTGAACTCGCAACAACTTTTTTATCATATTACAATAAATTATGTAATCCCGACAATAAAATGAAAAAAAAAAAAAATTTAAAAAGCTAATGCTATGTAAATTCATTGTAAATTGATGCCTCTACGGAAACCAAAACAAAATTTCTGATTTCTTAAAATTAAAAACAAAATAAATTGGTAATCTGGAGTTCTTTTTCATATAGTACAATAAAATCTGTAAAGGATAATTTAAAAATTCCCGGCTTATGAGAAAATTTGTTTTGGCTTCTGTAGAGGATCAATTTACAAAGTTTTTGTTATCTGTGAACTTATATAAGTTCTTGGGAAAGATGTTGGTTTCTTGTTAACTTCTCTATGGTCGAAAAACACTATATTCGTATTAAGAGTGGTTCTTAACTTATCTAGCTGCTATCCACGACAGTAGAACTCAGTCTACCCTGCTATTTAACCCATAACCGAGACGGAGAAAGTGTGAGAAGAGATGGTTTCATCTCTTTCCTCAAGTGTATTTGCGTGAAAATAAGTCCAGCAGACTAGACTAAGTTTTGAACATTTCTCGCTGATTTCTCTTCTAGCGCAGATAACCATAACTCTACCCTCACATCCCATGACCCAATGCATTTTACAGCTTTCCCTATACTGTTTGTGTTTCATTCAGTCAACTGAATAAATATTATGTCCTGCCTGTGAATCAACAAGTGCGAATCAACTGAGAAGTTGTCCTATAATTATTATGCATTATTTTTTAACGTAACTGATAGATATTTTATAAAATAACACCAGAATAATTGTGCTAAATGCATCAAATCTCACGACATGTAAAATAGACTACTTCTATAGGAATCAGCATAATAGATGAAACACTTTAAAACGAGAACCGTCCTGGTATGACGATAAACTACATCCAACAGCAAGGCCTCTGATCATGAGGTTTTGAGGAGAGTGGAACCACTTCTTAATTGCTGGTGTTCCCAGGTTCACCCTGACTCGGGGTGGTAGCACCTGTTAGGGTCCCAGCTATAGGCAAATAGTTAACCCGAAACTGGGTTCAAAACACTACGAAAGTGTAAAAATAAGTTTTAATACCAGAAATACTTTGTAAAAATTATTGAGGAAAATATATTACCAGTTATACAGTTTTGAGAAAACAAAATATTCCCAGTAATCAAAATTTTGTCGGCATTAAATAACCCATTGTGATTGATGTGCCGTAAAACAAACCAAACTCAAAACGAGAAAGAAGACGATCGGAGAAGATATCTTCTTCTTCTTCTTCTACTTCTGTGCCGAACTTTCAAAGCGTCGGCGATTATGGCTCCCCACAACCTGCCACCCTTTATAATTCTTATTAATGTTTGTCTTTTTGTCATCGAGCCCAACAATTGTTCAGTCATCCATTCACAAAAGGATTGTCATGAAAGAGGACCGTTGTCTTTCTATGTCTCTTTTGCCTTCGATATGCCCTGTGCGTTTCAAATTCTACAAGCCCTCTTTCTTCAATATGTGTCAGCTTTTTCTGTTTCTGGAGATAAATGTGCTTTTCGGTGCCATTTTGCATAAGACTTCTACGTTGATTACACGCCCTTTATATGGTATCCTCAGCATCCTTCTGTAGAACCACGTTTCTGTTACCCCCAGTCGTCTCTTCATCTGTAAACCTTCATTGCAATAGAGAATTGATATTACATCAGAAGTATTTTCTTAGTTTCTAACGACATTTTCCCGTTTCTTAGTACATTACTTAGCTTTGGAAATGCATATTTTGTTAATCAAATGCGCGTCTGGATTTTGATCTCCCATTTTCCATCCTCTGTTTAAACATTTCCCAGATATTTAGACTTGTGAATAGGCTTGTTTAGGGCAAAAGAGTTTAAAACAATTGTTTTACATAGAGGTTTCGATAGTTGATTTGTTTTAAGCAGAATAGATTGACGGCTAGTGTTACTTTTAGAATTATGTAGCCATTCTACTATAGATACACCATCATTTTCTTTAATCCTCTAGAATTACAGAAGTTGTATTGGTTTCAAATCCAACATTCCACGTCTGGATTTTAATTCCAAAATGGTTAAACATAAATATGTCTTCTGTCTTGTACTGAGTAACAGAATTTTAAATGTCATATTTTTTTATATTTTATATTAATATGAATTATTTTCAGGGTAATTGTTCTAATGAGCTTACCAGTTTGGTATTCTATGAATTTAAGCCCAGTACAAGATTCGCTGTAAGGTCTCATCATTTTACAGTTGAAATGGCTAGATGTAAGCAAAAGTTTTACGATAACAGTCTCTTCTCTCGCACTTCTCGCTTGTGGAATGCTCTTCCGGATTCTTGTTTCTCAGTCAACTTTGATCTTCAAAACTGTAAATGAAACGTCAATTGTCATCTGCTCTTTGCTTAATTCCCGTTCTTTTATTATTCTCTCTCTGTATTCTTTTTCTCATATTCTCACACACTCTGTATCCCCTTGTGTCTTAGTGGCTTTATTTCCTTGCTTGGAGTGAGATGATCAGAAAAACAAAAATCAAAAACAAAACTCGTTTATTGTGTAATACGATACATTACAGTGTATTTTTGCCAATCGCTTTACAGTTCAAACTCGTACGCTACGGAGTTATGCATTAATTATTCTGTTTAAATATTTTGCGAATTTCTACGTTTTGAAAAGACACGTATTTTATTTTTAGATTCTTTTACCGATCACAAGAGAGAAGCAGAAATTGAAAGTAAACATGAATTCAAGGAACGATGAGAAAATAGTTCCTTATTTAAGCATGTAAGAAAAAAAAATGTAGATTGTGAAAATGTATTTGTGCACTTAAATTTGTCTTTAAAAAAGAAATCATCTGAATAGACATTATAAAGCAAAACCTAAAACAGAAACAGAAGGAAACCGAAAGTCTTTGATCTGCTTTACGGAAATTTTAAGAAAGGTGAAGAAATCGAAAACCATTAATAAGAAAATAAAAGAAATTCTCAGAATCATATCTTCCATTTTAGAACGTCGCAGAGAATTTTAATTTTTACTCTCTGAACCGATGCAATGAGTGGAGCGATTATATGGAATCAGTTGTTTGGTCTGCTGTAAGGAAGGTTGGTTTTAGTGTAGCTTTCTCTACCATTCGTCTGTATATTGAATATTATTGCCATATCCTGTCTGGTGTATCTGCTATATATCTCTAGTTTGTTTTAAAAATCTAAAGAAGGGTTTGTAAGATTATGGATCCTGACCTGGCATCTCGACTTCAATCACTTTCTTACTGCCGTGACGTGGTTATCTCCTGTTTTTTTTTTTTTAATGAATATTTACATGGAAATTGATCCGATGAGCTCTCCTTTTTGATACTTCGACTGCATGAATTTACTACAGTGTGGTCCGAATGTTTTGTCACCCCATAAATAATATAATTTTTCTATTTCAGATGGCTAACATGAAAATGATTGTATTCATACAGATCTTCTCGATGTGTGACAGCGTCAATGAAAGCGAATAAACTGAATCCAATACATGGAGTTTGTATTACTGTATTTCCTGTTGTTCTATTGTTCTCATTACTTTTTGGTAGTTGGCGACAAGACTTTCGGACCACCCTGTAGATTGGCAACAAGGTTTCGCCGTTTTACTGTTGAACTAGCTAGCTTACAACCGTAGGTTGCCTTCTAATAGTTTCTTTTCTCGTCTGTAGTGTTCTCTTTTGATTTCTTGATTCCCTGTCATCTACAAATCTTGAAAGATTTAAATGCAACACCAGTCGCCATCTTCTGTCTTTCTGAAATCTTTCAATCTCACTAACCCCTTGTGTTTTTGTGGCATTATAGCGTTTTTTAAAAATAATAAATTTACCGTAATTTCCAAGCTACAAACCGACTCGGGGTAATTATCTCAGAGCATTCAAACTAGCACGGTTTAATTACATTTTAAACATTGACAAAATACTATTAAATGAAAAGCATTGAAATAAATCGCTGAAAATATGCAGTTTTTATTGTAACTGAATCAGTTTTCGGTATTAAATAACCCATAAGGAGGTGATATGCTGTTAACAAAGCTAAGCAAACTGATATGGTTGTTAGAATAATACATAAATCAACCAAGAGAGACAATGAGTCTGCCGATGATCGTTACAGAACTCTCGGATAGTTATTAGGAGAAATTAAAGGTTTTTAAAGGCAAGACTGATTCCTGTCGCTGGATTTATTTAACCATTACAGCGTGGCGAGCCGAAGAGAACTAGAAGTCCTACCAGAATGTATTATCAGTAGACACAGGTGTTACGAACTGGTAAGATTATATTGAATCAATTGTTAGGACTGTTGCCAGGTTAAATGGTTTCCAGTGTCGCGCTAGACATTTTTCTCGCCAGAATCTATCTTAAGATTTATAAGTCTATCACCCGTCCATGCTTTGGATATTGCTGCCTCATCTGGTCTGGTGCTTCTGATATGTATTTAGAGATTCTTGATAAAATACAAAGAAAAAAGAAAAAATCTGCAGCGTTATTGGTCCTGACCTGGCATCTCGACATTAATGACTTTCCCACCGTCGTAACGTGACTCCCCGGTAGCTTTTCTATAATTTTTTTTATGGTAATTGTTTAGATGAGCTTTCCGCTTTGGTATTTTGATTTTATGAATTTAAGCGTACTACTAGATTTGTGGCAAGGTCTCATCATCTTACAGTTGAAATGGTTAGATGTCACCGTAAATCCTATGCAGATAGTTTCTTCTCTATCACTTCTTGTGGAACTCCTTTCCGGGTTGTCGCTTTCTAATCAACTTTGATCTTCAAAAGTTTAAATGCAATGCCAATCATTATCTTCTGCCTTCTTAATTCAAGTACATTTATTGTTCCCTCTCTTTAATAATGTTTTTTCTTCTCATATTCTCTCATACTGAGTAACTCTTTACAAGTATATGATACGTATAGCAGGCACAGAAAGATCATTTACAAGAACTAGACAAGCTCGTAAAGGAAAGCGGGAAGAAATGACTAACAATTTGAATAAGATATGGCCATTACCAAGGGAGATAACACAGAGTGCAAACTACAAATTTGAAATCTCAAAATCAATGAAGTACAGAAATCTGGGAAGTTTTATAACAGACGTTGAAAAATGTGACAGAAATCCGAAGAGGCATTGGAATAGCGAAATATACCTGCCAAAAAATAATATTTAAAAGAAATGAAAATTCCTTTAGAAAAAGAAAGAGTGATGAAATGCTCTGTAATAACGATCCTCTTATATGGCAGTGAATGCTGGACAGTTTCCTCTCGAATGAAGAGGAAACGTTGCATAAGAAGGCTAGTGGGAGTGCCATGGACAGAAAATCTAAGCAATAAGAAAGTTTTAAGGAAAAAGGAATAAAAAAGAACAAAATCAGAAACACTGTTAAAATTTATCTGACAGATAATGAAAGATGAGAGCTTTGGGAAATTTATCACTCACAGGAAATTTTAAATCCTTTAGCTTTCAATTAAAGCTAAAATGAAGATTTCAAGAAAGCGTTTTCGTTTTTTAAAAATTCATTTAAACCTTACATATACCGAACTAGTGGCGACACCTATAAAGGATTGAAAATTTACTATTTTCAGTAAGCAAATTAATTTGTGATGTATTTTAAACAGAAATTACATTGATCGGAATCGATTTCTTATCAATAAAATCGATAAAATTCGGCCATTTTGACACATTTGTAAACTAAAGGTAATTTCTCATTTTTACAAATGTTGCAAAAATAAAATGTCTTTCTGAAACCTTATTTGAGAAAAATTAGCAAATTTAATGTAAAATTAATCTGATTTGAAACAGATATCACATATTGTTGTATACAAGCATTTCTTGACCACGGAGTTTTATTTTTTTCTGTCGTGTTAATCGATTTGTTGACAGTGAAATGACCACCGTACATGTTCATAATTAGATAATCTCGAAGCCCTTCCACAAGGTGTGGCACAAAGGTTTGCTACACAAGCTCTCCAGCTATGGAATCTCTAGAAGTGTTTTCTATATTATAAAATCCTTCCTAACAGGTAGACCCGTGAATGTAGCCATTAAGGGCCAGTCCTCCGTGACTCTGGCGGTCAACACAGGCATCCCCAGGAGTCACTTCTCGGACAATCCTTCTTTTTGGTTTATATAAATGATCTACCTAAGAATATACTCTGATCATTTGTAAACGTTTATGCCGATGATACGATGATATATGGGTGCACCTTTAAAGGTCTTCACGATTGGAGATTGGAAGCTGACCTCTTTTCCGACCTAACACTAACTTCCCAGTGGGGAGAGAAAACTGGCTAGTTGCATTCAATGCCTCTAAAACCAAACTGGTTACATTCCATCACTACAGCCAGTCACGATAAACGTGTATCCCCTCGAGGAGGCTCCGTGCCTCGAGAGAATATTGGGCCTCAAACTCACACCTGACCTCAAATGAAACTCCTATATACGATCCACCGCTAAAGATGCAGGTAAAATGATCGGCTCCCTGTATTTCTCCAGTAAGTATCTGACCCCTCATGCTATGCTCTACCTTTATAAGAGTGAGATCAGACCAAAAGTAGAGTATCGTTGCCATATTTGGACAGAAGCTGTCCAGACCTCACTTTCCAATCTTGATAGAGTTCAAAAGCGTCCCCAAGTCCTTTTGGGATAAGAATTATTTTCCACACTTCAACCTCTCTCTCTCTCTCTCTCAGTGGGATGTGGCGGGTCTCTCACAGCTCTATCGCTATTACAATGAATGTGCTCAGACAAACTGTATCTCCTTGTTCCACCAGGTAAGAACTTCACGGCTTGAAGCCGCCACATCACTTACACAGTAGCAAATCACCTACATTTGCTCCGTATTCCATCGGTGAGAAGTTCCACTCAAACAGCTTCTTCCTTCGAACCACTACCCTATGGAACAGACTCCCTATGGGATGTTTCCCCGGTCGCAACAATTTTTGAGTTAGAGTCAACCGTTATCTTTCCTTCGTATCCATATAAACTACACCTTATTGTAGCCCACTACTTCGAGTAGCTCACGGGCCTTGTACAGGGTAACCTTACTGTAAAAAAATGTATGGTGGAACAGCCGGTAAATTTCATACAAAGGTATTTTTTCCGTGAGGGCCAACAACCCTTAAAACACGTGACCTTTTAATGGTAACGTTATAGGTTTGGACATCCATAGTTTGAAATTCTTCACGTATATCACATATACAAAAACAAATCGAAAATCTTTTAAAAGTATTTGGATCATCAGATTGTAATAAGCTTTACCATATACGATTAGTACATATTTTCTAAGAGTTGTTTCATTGAAAATGAATTTTAAAAGACTTAATAAATTATTCAATTTAAAATTGTAACAAAAGAAAACAAATATTATAAAAATTCCTTTTGATTCGACATTTATTTTTCTTCAGACAATATTTTCTTTAATATATATCATTCATAAAAGCAATTAAAAGCTTCTCTAATTAAATAATATGTTAGTTTTCTTGCGTCTTTTTGTTTTTCGATTCAGAACAGATTTTCTGTAAGACGGGGGTTGGTTGATTTTGAAAAAATATCGGTCATTTAAATTCTTCAAAGAATTATGTTCTTATCTAATATAGCCACTAAAATGATCATGTTGAATTTCTCAAGTTTTCATAAAATTATCTGGGGGCAACATATTAAAAAAAAAAATTTTTTACCGAGATTTTCTAAAAGAAAAAAATTCAAAAATGATTTCATTCATTTGCGAACAAGTCCTAAAAATTTCATTAAAATGCGAGAATTATTTGATTTTTGCAAGAATTTCCAAATTAATGTTTCTGTCACCACAAAAAAAGAGGTTAACATTTGCTATGCTAAAAGTTTGTACAACCACTAACACAAGAAAAAAGGTTTTAATCAAAATTTCGAATGATCTAAAAAGGAGTAAAAAATGTAATTAAATATTTTAAAAATATTTTGATCCTTACTCTTGATAATAACATAAATATTTTGACAATAAAACTGTTTTCATTACATTTGGAGCATGATTTCATCACGGTATGCTAATTTTTTAGCGTTTTCGTGGAGGTAGCAACTTAAAAAAGTAAACTTTTAACTGACGTTTCCTGAAAAAATGGTTTTCACACAAAATTTTCATCAAAAATGATATTTAATTTCATTTTACTAATATTTTTCTGTGGCATACATGAACTTTCCTGTGTGACATTATTATGGCATTTAAAATATTTTGAACTTTTTTCTCATTTATCCCTACTTGCAGCCAAATGATATGCATCTGTTTCGGACTTCAATTATGGCAAGTGTATCCAATGCCAAGAAGAAAAGTTTATTTTGGAAGTTTTTAATATTTCTGATGATAGCCAAAGTAAAGTAATATGTCGACTGTAGCGAGGTACTTAAGTAATTTACGTAAAGAAATTGTTCTCTTTATTGATTAAACATTTACCCAATTTTTGAAATAAAAAGTATATCTAACTTTGTTTCATAGTCTTTTATGTTAATTTACTACTAAATGCTTTATTAATAAATGTACTCTATTTATTAAGTTTACCAAACCAACGGAAGAGCCTGAAAATAATGAATTTTAATCATTGTTGGTATCGTAATCGGAAATTTAAAACAATATCGGGAATTGTATTGGAATCGGTAAAGATATTGATATCGTCCCATCACAAATATATATATATATATATATATATATATATATATATATATATATATATATATATATATATATATATATATATATATGTGTGTATATATATATATATATATATATATATATATATATATATATATATACTGAGCTCACTGGGAGGAAGTGTGGGTTTGTAAACAGTGATTATTTTGCTAATAATGCAAAACTTTTCGATAAATCAAATCGATTTATCTCAGTCACTGTATGTTTATGTAAAAATAAATACGCTTAAATCATCTTCATCCGTGCCGTGCGCCAACGGCTTAGAGGTAGAATCCCGACTGACGCCAATTCAGTCGGATTTCGATCCTAGCTAGAGGCAACCGGACGTCTCGCCATACTGATGAGCTGTTGAGCTGCGATATAGGAAACAGTTTGTCTGCGGATGTTAATATATATATATACATACATATATATATATATATATATATATATATATATATATATATATATATATATGAAGCAATATAGTCTTATGGGATTGTGCTCAATATCAGAAATAGCGACTGTGTTGTGAATATAAATATAAACTGACGATTGCATCTAGCCTGAAACAGACTGTCGCCTCTAAGTGTTGACCTATGTTCTATATATATGTCATATATATATATATATATATATATATATATATATATATATATATATATTATATATATATATATATATATATATATATATATATATATTAGTGATGCCATGTATGTATATATATATATATATATATATATATATATATATATATATTGATGCTACATTAGTTAATGGGTTAGGCTAGAATGTTTCTACGTCGTCTCCTTTATTTCCTTTTCTACTTAATATCTGCTCTGTGATTAAAATGTGGACTCAGCATGTCGAAAATCCTCATTTATATTGTTTTGATCATCAAGTGTGGGCCGATACATTTCTTAGGCTTCCATGTAGAAATGAAATCAACGACGATGAGAATCTTCTTTAAACGACATATCTTAAAAACTCATAGCATTTCACTGTGTCTTTTTTTTATCCCTATGAATTGGCTTGATTTCTTGGGTAAGAAGATCATTGCCTAGTTTCTCGTAACCTTCCCCACGATTTGGAATCCAGCTTTATTTTTTTCTCCCAGTGTGACAGCCACTCCCATCTTTAGTTGGACAGAAGAAGAGATATATGTTAATGTCCGAAGTGCACACAACAGACTTGGGCTCAGCTTGAATTCACTTCGCCGATTTTATTTCTAAGAAGATTTTCTTAAAAAGATATCGAGAAAATAATGGATTACTTCCCTTAGATTCTTATTCATTCAAGGGAAGTAAATCTGTAATTCCAGCTTAAAATAGAATTAAAACAAAAATGTTCTAGGTGATATTAGCGATAGTTTGTGAATTTGGTAACATGGTGGTTGTGAGTTCAATCCCTCGTAGGGCAATGTCTACATGCACTCAGTGAAAACGGACAGGCAATGACTGAACAGTATTAAATAAAAATAAGAACTAGACGATATACCTAGACATGGGCAGTGGAACGAGAATAGTCTAACTCCATAGATTTAATAAAGGATTCAATTTAAAATTCTGTGTAAATTAAAATATTCACATGAGACATTTCGGAGGCAACAGTTCCCGAAACTTTGTGATAACAACAACAAAGACGAGGAAAATAGTCCGAATATAAATCCTGTAAATAAAAGATTACAGACACCAGAGAATTTTGGGATTTTTAAAAAATAAATTTTCTTTCACTACAAAATCTAAGAGACAGAGTGGTAACATATGATATTGTTACATTGACACAAGTGCTCATAGTAAGTACAGATTAAGAGGATATTTAATATATACAAGAGTTGACCCTTGATTTGAAAAGGGTAAGATTGTAGTGTTCATGGAAGCATCCTCTCGGGAGCATGTTCTACAAAGTAATGTTTCTTGCGAAGAAGATTTTCGAACAGAAAATGGAAAAATTAACTTCATCCTTACTAAAGTAATACGAAGCGAATGCAGATTATTTAAACCTATATATATGGCATGGCGAGTTTTAACTATAAATTGATTCATTCATTCCTTTTTTTATGGCCTGTGAAGGTTACTTAAAGTCAGATGATTTTTTGAGACCATAATCTTTTAGTGATATAAGTCTTACTTATTAATCCATATCTGGGATGAAAATAGGAGGATTCCTGCCTTTCCCGAGGGCATTTGCGCTTAAATAACTACAACCGGAACTCGGCAAACTGATTAAAAATTCTGAGCCTTTTTTTCCGTATCACTCGCACATCCAAGCTTACAGCACCTGGTATTCTCAAGCGGTTACGCATCTAGATATTGACCAGGCTAGACGTTGCTTAACTTCGGTGATCGTACGGAACATTCGTCATGAAAATAGCGATAAAGTAGTGACCGGTTTACGACTTTGTGGGGGTAGGGGGAAAGTTTGTATTGTAGAAAAATAATTCATCACACACACGCTTGCGTCAAAACCTTTGAACTCTATCGAGATTATAACGAAAAGATCGGGCATCTCCAGATATGGCAAAAACATTCCATTTGTGATCAGATAAAGCATGACAAGAGATGTCAAGCATTTTCTATAAGCGGTACCGAGAGAGCAATTACCTCCCTTAGATTCGTATATTCTCAGGGTAAATAATTCTATATTTCCATGTGGAAGACGATCAATATTTTTTTCTGCGTGCTTTGCTGCATTCACATTATCCCATACGTATATCTATGTGTTTAAAGTAAGCTTCCCTTGGTAAATATTTATTGTCATTAGATAAATATTTTAATATATATAAATCACATGTCTCTACATCATTGAAGCAATACACATACAAGCAAAACAACTATCAATTCATAAAAACAATAATAACTTTTAAGAAGCTTAAATAAATAAATAACATACGCTGCAAATAGCTTATGTCACAACACTCTTACGTTATAACATTCAATTGTTCAACGACTTTAAATCCCCAAATGCTCCCCACGCGATTACATCACATAATTCTAACAAATTATTCAAAGTTAAAAAATTGCGTTGTTAAACCATTTTAAATCTTTACTAAACTCACCAATTGTCTCTAGCTACGCTGATGATGGTTTACGAAAGTCGAAAGCTTGGATCATATTTCCTGGAATATTTTATTTTATTTATTTATTTATTTTGAAATGAACTTCAGATAATTTCCGGTGGAATATTCTTCTTTTTCTGAGAAAGATTATTTTTAACTTGGTAAAGTCGATTATTAAAATCAATCGATGCAATGTCTGTCGATGTTTTGTTTTTTGCCATAGAGAAATATACGACTTTTTTCTATGACTTTCGTAGCATACTATTCTTGTATGAATAAAATTTACTTGATTATATATAAAATCAGCTAAATACAATTCATTGTTTTTATTGCATAAAACCAATCCGTTTTTATTAAATAAAACCAATCCATTATTTTAATACAGAAAACAGATAAATTATATTTTATTATATTAAAAAATTCATTATTTTTATTAATAATGAAACCATCAGTTATTTTATTGTACAAACAACAATCCATTGTTTTTTTTTTATTATACAGTGTAACCCGGATATAAGAGATGTGTCGGGACCGGAGAAGAAGTCTCTTATATCCGGGTTTCTCTTATATCCGGGTTTGGTCTATTTTGTTTAGGTAAGTATGGGAACACTTTGGGACCAGAGCTCTCTTATATCCGGGTTACACTGTATAAAATCAATTCATTATTTTGGATTACATTAAAACAATCACTTATTTTTAATTATCTAATGTCAATGCATTATTTTTCGTTATATCAAACCAATCAATTCTTTATCATTACATGAAAATAGGTACTTCCTTAAAAAAGTAACACTTAAAATTTAAAATGCATCTTTAAAAAAATAAAACGTCTTTCCTGAAGGTTTATTATAGTTTTAATTCCAATTGATTTATTTTAACATTCTCAATAATTAAAATCCTTTGCTGTATTTCAAACCGAATTTAAATTGATTGTGATGATTTTTTCTTACTATCAGTATAATCTATAAAATATTCATATTGACAAATCCCTCAACGCAATATAATTTTGTTTATTAAAAAAACCTTCCAAAAATAGAATATAGTTTTGTCAAACATTATTTGGGAAAGATTTAATCGATTTAAAGTTTAATTAATCTGAATCGAGAAAAATATTGCACATTTTTAGATGAGAATATCGCGGAAAAGTATATTTTTAACACGTAGTGGGTGTTTTTAAGGTGTTAGCAGATCTATCGACAGCTGAGAAAATGGCAGAAAATGATCAATAAGTTTTAGATTTGCTACAAGAATCCATCTTATATTCTGAAAAAAATTGACAAAAATTGGCACGTTTATATTCAAAAAATATATTCAGTGCTTTTTAATATACTCGAGACGTTATATTATAGTAAGTTTTTTTCATTTATGATGAGTAAATAAAGTTTTAATTTAATATCAATATCACTTGAGTGATACAAATTACTATAAAATTTTAAAAGATTTAAAACTTATTCTAATATTTAAAAAAGGGAAACAACTCAGTATTCATTAAAAAATGTTTCGTAAGACAATATCTATAATATATTTATTCATAAAAGCAACTGAAAGCTCACTTTTATTGCACTTTTTTTATTTTACGATTCAGAGCAAACTTTCTTTAAATGCGGTTCCATTTTGACTAAAAGTATTTGACAATTTGAATTCTGCGAGGATTTTTCCTTATAGTTAATATAAACATTAACCGCTACAAAAAAGAATTTCTCGAAATTTAATAAAGTGGAATGAGTGAGGGGTAATAAATGTAAAAATAAAATCTTTTCCAAAGATTTTCTAAAAAAAAAGAAAAAGAAACAACAATTTCATTAATTTCTGAAAAAGTCCTGAAAATTTTATTACAATGTGACAGTTGTCTGATTTTTACAAGTATTTCCAAATCAATTTTGTTTTTCACTGCAGGAAGACTTTAATATTTCCAACGTTTTGCGTTGATGCCAGGAAAATATTTTCAACCAAAATTTCCAAAGTTCTTTATTTCTAAAGATTTTTTAAATAAGTTTAAAAAATAAAGTAAAGAAATAGAATAAAAATAAAATAAAAATAAAATAAAAAAATAAGGTAAAAATAAAATAAATAATAAAATAATTTGAAAAAAATCCTTTGGCCTTCTCTTTTTATAACACAAATGTTTTAACGATAAAATTATTTTTTAATTATATTTTGTGCATTTTTTGTGTTCTATTTTTAGAAAATTTTGGAAGTACCGATATAAAAACGACCCAAATATTTTTTTATATATATATATATATATATATATATATATATATATATATATATATATATATATATATATATATATAAACAAACCATTATGCATTCCTGGTGGTGACTAAAGATGTATCTTTCAAGGAAATTATTTGAATAATCTTTTTGAGTTATCTCCCATGTGTTGTAATCCCTGACAGAAATTCCCTGATTAGAAATTTTCAAAATAAAAAACAAATCCAAATTGAAACAGCGATGACTGTATAGCGCCAATCTTCAATATCAGACTACTAGTATTAAATAATCACAATTATAAATCTTGTATTTACTCAGACATCATCGCTGACCTCAAAAACCTTAGGGGATTTTTTAATGACAATCATGCATTTTTACATAGATTCCGTATTTTTATGATCTATGAAATGCCATGACCACTTGGGGAAGATAATCGAGTCATTTCCTGTTGTCTCTCAGCATCTTAGAATTCAGAGTTTAATTTCTCCTATACCGGATACCAATCAAGGATAGTGAGTCCAGTCTACCCTGCTGTTCAGAAAAGATAAAATGATGTTTTTTTTTTCTAAAGACACTTTTAAATCTGCGAGAATTTAAATTTGAATCGCCGATCCCACTTATAGTGTCAATAACTGTTACGCTTTTAGTACTTACTTTAGTGGGGTGTAAGGAACTCTTTCAATTGTACCCTCGACCGCTGTTATTTACGAGCAATTTATAAAGTCAGAAGAACTGTACATGACAGAATTAATATGTAAAATTAAGATAGAAAAAAGAAGAATTATTGTAATCTACTTTTACAGATGCTATACTTTCATCGCTTACAATTGGTCTGCCAGTCCGAGGTTTATCACTGACAGAACGTATATCTTGAAACCTTTTCATCCATTTACACTTTTTTTAAAAATGGGTATCACCCCATGCAGGGCAGTAATGCCAGTAAGACACAAGTGGTGACAGAGTGTGGAAGAATTAGGAACGGAAAAAATAATGACGAGCACAAAGAAAAAAAAGTAATCAGGAGGACATTAGATAGCGATTGACATTGCATTTAAATTTTGTAGATTAAAGTTGGTCGGAAAACATAGAGCTGGGAGGGAGTTCTACAAACGAAATGTGCGAGAGAATAAACAGTTAGCATCGAAATTACGGCAACATCAAGCCAGCTCAACTGTAAATTGATGAGATCTCGACGACAGTCTAGCACTGCGCTTAAATTCAAAAACTCTAGTTACCATAGCAAAGATCAATATTTATTTTGTAATAAAATACAAAAATGTGGCATAAGGCGAAACGGGGGAAAGAGAAAGGATGGTCTTCTCATATCTAATAATTAAATTACCATTGCGAAGAGATCATCCGAAAAATTACCATGAAAACATTTATAGAAAAGACATAAGCAACATTACGGAGGTGGGAAAGTGACTGAAGCTGAGCTGCCAGATCAGGGCCAATAATATTGCTGATTCTTCTTTGGATCTTATCAAGGAGCTCTAGCTAAATAGCAGGCTCCCTGGACCATATGAGGCAGCAATCTTCTAAGCATGAATGAATATGTAAGATATATTCTGGAGAGAAAAATTGATTCGCCTGACACTGTGAACCGATTTTCTTGGCAGCTGGCCTAACAATGGATTCAACATAGTCTTTCCAATTC
>CAHIKZ030000490.1:1207500-1212500 GCA_903632075.3 Acanthosepion pharaonis
ACAAAAAAAGAAGAGTACTGAGCTGTTATGTGACATCTGTCCTCCTTTACAGCAACGAATGTTGGACGATTTCCTCAAAGATGAAGAAGAGATTCGAGGCGACGGAGATGTGGTTCTACAGAAAGATGCTAAGGATATCATGGACCGAGCGTGTGAGCAACGATGAGGTCTTAGAGAGGATGAAAACAAGGAGGAAGCTTATGCTTAACATCAGAAAGAGTCAGCTGAAGTTTCTGGGACATGTAATGAAGAAAGAAGGTCTGGAGAATTTGATACTCACAGGTCGAATAGAGGGCAAGAAAGACAAGGGAAAACAACGCATGACATACCTAGTGGCTTTAAGCAAGTAGATGACAGAACGTGGTCTGGGGGAGGTGGCAGAGGGAAAGATCTTGAGGGCTGCAAGTGATAAAGAAAAGTGGAGAGCCATGATCGCCTACGTCCTGAAGCGACACAGCACATAAGAAAAAAAGTCTTATGAAAACTTTTGTTGAGGAAATGTTAGAAAATTATCAATAAATTTTAAGTTTACTATAGTTTACACTATTTGTTCCGTCATCATAGTAAAGGAACTATACTGTTTATTTCCCCTTTGATTGTCCTTTTTTTTTTAGGTAAGGTACTTTTTAGATTGGTCACTGTTTTGACTACTTCCGGTAAGCCCTTAGCACGTGTAACCCGACAAAATAAAAGCATTACACCAAGCACGATGTCGACAGTTTTATCCTCCTGGTTTCACACCCAAACTTAACCATTATCAGTTTCCAGCATTTGATAACTTTCTCTCTGTATTTGTCTGTTTCATTTGCATGTTATTATTTAAACATTTGTTTAATGTAGCCTTATTTATATAGGTTTATTTATTTTTTTTTGTTTCTCTGTCTCTGTGTAGAACCCTTTCAACACGTTCACGTACACTGTTGCAAAATGTAACATTCTTCTACAGTGTAACCCGGATATAAGAGAAACCCGGATATAAGAGAGATTTTCTCTGGCCCCAAATGAGAGCCATACTTACCTAAACAAAATAGACCAAACCCGGATATAAGAGAAACCCGGATATAAGAGAGATTTTCTCTGGCCCCAAATGAGAGCCATACTTACCTAAACAAAATAGACCAAACCCGGATATAAGAGAAACCCGGATATAGAGATTTTCTCTGGCCCCAAATGAGAACCATACTTACCTAAACAAAATAGACCAAACCCGGATATAAGAGAAACCCGGATATAAAGAGATTTTCTCTGGCCCCAAATGAAACCATACTTACCTAAACAAAATAGACCAAACCCGGATATAAGAGAAACCCGGATATAAGAGAGATTTTCTCTGGCCCCAAATGAGAGCCATACTTACCTAAACAAAATAGACCAAACCCGGATATAAGCCCCAAAGAAACCATACTTGCCTAAACAAAATAGACCAAACCCGGATATATAAGAGCCATACTTACCTAAACAAAAAACCCGGATATAAGAGACTTATTCTCCGGTCCCGACAACTCTCTTACATCCGGGTTACACTGTATCTCCCTTTTTTCCGCGATCTCACTGCAACATTGGAATGTATTCTCTTAGCAAACTTTATACATATTCATGTAAACGAAGTACTCGCTACCTTTTTTTTCTTTTTTAACCCATTTATTAGATAAATGCTCTCATTTTTATGTTCAAGCCTCCGATATATATATAAATGAAATTATTAATCATATTTGTAGCCCCTTTAAGACAACCCCAATGTATTTTATAAAACCAAAAAATAAATAAAAATGTCAATGTATTGAATTGTATCTTATGTATGGCCCTAAAAAAAACAGACAGAATGATATGTTCTCATATAAAGAAGCTAGTATCGACAGGCAGGAATTACAAACTCACACCTAACCCATAAACTATATTCACACTTTGCCATCTTAAATCAGACTTGTATCCGGATTCGTCAAAAAAGGTCACACCCTTTTAAAATTTTCTAATCACTTTCCCCCTCCAACATAAACTATATAATACTATTTAGCTTAAAACAGTAAATCAGTTTTTTTTTTATTTCGAAAGTTATTCAACACGGAGGCACGATGGACTTAATGAATAGCAGCTCGGATTGAGGAATTGGAGAGCCGAGTTCGAATTCTAGTCGGAGCCATGACATTCACTTACGAAAGGTATAAATCCTTTCCTTCCGCCCGCCCCCGTTATGGGTAAATAGCAGGACAGACCTGGTTCTATAGCCTTGGATGCCATCTGATCTAATGGCAAATTACAGCGGGGAAAAAATCTGCCCGTCAGTCATGATCGAAAGACTAATCGTGTATCCCGCACGTCTCATGACTGAGTCAACATCGCTTGAGAATGGAAAAAAAATATTAATTTTAATTTGAAGTTTAGTTTTTAGTCCCGAAACATAGTAATTTCTGTGTCGCGATGAATACATATTTTTGAATAATAATATTAGATTATGCTCTACTGTTTATTTTAATAAATAAAATAAATGCTAAATAACTGTGGATTAATCTGACTGTTCTTTCTTTTTATATATATATATATATATATATATATATATATATATATATATATATACACACACACACACACACACACACACACACACATATATATATATATATATATATATATATATATATATATATATATATATAAAGTTAGTGACCAGTGTTGAATTAGACCAAGGAGGAAACAAAAGGTAGTGGAATCGTCTGATTTCTTAATTTTTATATATATGCACATACCTACCTACCTACATACATACATACATACATACATACATAGATGTGAGATATAGTCAATGAAACCCAAATAAATTACCCCATACAGATGCCCATTTCATCTATGGAAAAATCATTTCCCTGTACATGTCAATGCAAATACATTTGTTAACAAATGTATTTAACAAATGTATTTGCATTGACAAGTCTAGGGAAATGTTTTCCCATGGATGAAATGGCTATCTGTATGGGGTAATTTGTTTGGGTTTTATTGATTGTAGTTCACTTATATGCTCTATAATAAAAATTATATTGAGCTCTCTTTTGTAGCACAATTGTGATATTTTATATTGATAGGATTTTAATTGGATTACTTAGCCACCGATTCTTTTAACTATACACACACACACACACACACATATATATATATATATATATATATATATATATATATATATATGTGTGTGTGTGTGCGTGCGTGTATGCGCGTGTCTGAACATAGCTGAAACATCTGACAAATATTTATAAACGCCAGCAATATTTAATCTTTAATTAACTATAAATAATTAAACCTTTTCTCTAGATTAACAATTTACTTAGAGAAACAACTTTTCCATACAATCCTATACGAAACAGATATACCCGGCTACACATATAGTTCTCCTCTAACGTCGCATTAATCTTCCGATTATCACAAAACATATAACTGAATACAATCAACTCTCCTGAACATTGGATGAAATTCTATGAAACCCAGTATAAACCCATGTGAAACCCATTCATATGATAAAAAAAAAACAAAAAAACAAATTCAATTTATTTTACTCTTCTGAACTATTAGGAAACTCGATCTATTTCTAAACGATGTTAGACTAATCCATAACTGGAGAAAGCCGCCTGCATGCGGATAGGAAATGAATTGAATACAAAATACAAAAAGAAAAAGGCGTGTAAGACGAGGACCTATCTTCTTCCCAGATTTATTAAATCTTTACAGCGACGCCATCCTAACGGAATTGGAGACCCTACAAGGATTTACTATCGATGAGCGTAATCTTAATAATATAAGATACGCAGATGACACTTTATTGATGGCCAACTCCGAAAGGAAACGACAGGAAATCCTGACCAGGGTAGTAGAAGAATGTCAGTCACTTATGTGCCATGCGTGTTACACATTTAGGCGATCATGTACCTTTCGATACATGACTGATTTTTTTTTCTCGCAGTAGACCAGTTGCTATCCAAGGCTATAGAACCCAGTCTTTCCTGCTATTTACCCATAGCTGGGGGAAAAGAAGAGGATTCATACCTTTCGTAAGTGAATGCAATGTCTCCGACTATAATTCGAACTCGGCTCTTCCTCAATCTTAGCCGCTACCCGAGAAAAAAATGAACGAATCGTCGACAGAAAACGTCCAAGATTCGAGTAACAAATAAATAATTCAACATCATATCGGGGCAGTGTTTTAACAGGGGATACGACACTGAGATTCGAACACGTATTGGACTAGCGAAATAAGCATTCCAAAAAATAAAGAAGGCGCTGTGAAACGGAAAAAAAATCGTTAGCAACAGTGCTCTCCATCTCCTTATATGGTAGTGAGTGTTGGACAATCTCTTCAGGGATGAGAGAGTTTGTAGAAATGTGGTTCTACAGAAGGAGACTTAGAATTCCATGAATGGAGCGAGTAAGCAACAATACAATGGCAAGAGAAAGAATACTTATAATCAAAATCAGGAAAAGGCGGCTGAAATTCCCAGGATATATAATGATGAAGAAAAGCTTGGAAACATTAACACTCACGGGGCATATTGAGGTCAAGAGAGATATGGGAAAGCAGCAGCAGCAGCAGGTCACTTGAGGATGGCTGGGAATTGTTAATCGGAGGGCAGAGTTCCAATTCCAGTTGAGTTCTTCATATTCACTTACGCGCAAATAAAATTGGGGAAAGATATAAAGCCCTCTCTTCTCTCCCCAGATATGGCTTAATTAATAAGACTTGTATCATTAATCCATCATTATCTCCAAAAAATAAAAAAAAATTCTTACATCCTAAAAATATCTGTGGGCTTTAAATAACATGAAACGCATTGATAAACCATAAAAATGATTCAATCAACCAACTGTCTGGCCGAATCACGATGAGACACACACGCGCGCTCGCGCGCACACACACACACACACACACACACACATATATACTGACTCTTTTAGAACTTCTTTTTTTCATTCGGGCAGATTTTTTTCGCTCGACTTTCTGCATTTGTTTAATTTAA
>CAHIKZ030000490.1:1215000-1220000 GCA_903632075.3 Acanthosepion pharaonis
TAGAGTCTATGTCGAAGACAAGCGCTTGATCACAAGAAAGACAATTTTGATAAATAAAATAGATGTGAATCCGCCTTTGTCATAAGAAAGAGAAATAAAAACAAAGAAACTGAAGTGAGTGAGATCAGATCATCCATATCCGATTAGCGAGCGGGGAACAAAGACACTTATATAGTCAATACATTAAAATTCAGTTTTTGCAGATTAAAACCCCTGCAGATATCATATTTATGCAATGGGAATGAGTTTTGCGTATGCTTTTTTCTTTTAATCTTAATATTTTTCATCCAATACAAGGCCTAAGAGACACTCAAGGAAGGAGGTTACGAAAAGAGATTTTTGTTAAGTAATCAAAGCAGCTCAACTTCCTTTATCGTACACATCATGCTTGAGCGGGCGTCCCAGACACCGAGACAAATTCGTTCCGTAGGGAGCACTAAATGACCCATTGTGAGATGGTAGGTTGGCAAAGCTTGCACGGAGACGAACTTACATCCCTTACTCCCATTGTCTATATGGTTACTGTCGCAATATAGCACTAAGGATGTACCTGAAGTGATATTAGGTGTGACCATATAATTAGGACTGGATGAACACGCATCTAACTAAATTTTAACCAAGTTTAAGTCAGAATCACTTTTACCTAAACGAGAAGAGTTTCAAATTCGTAACAGAAGATCACAAAAAATATGAAAATAAAAATGCTTAATCTTTGTCTGTTTGGAGGAAGTGGGTGGCTTCCCTCCTTAGCTAAGTTTGTCTTTTTCTGAGTAGAAATATAAAAGATTCAATTTACCCTTCGTATCAGTAGCTAAACTTTCTTTCTAAGTTTTTAATTAAAAACATGGCTACTATTATTTCTGAACAATTCCGCTGGGAAACGTAATACAGAAATTCTAATATATATATATATATATATGAAGAGAGAGAGAGAGAAACAATTAGAGGATTTGAAATAATCATAATTAATTTATCGAGTCTAGAAGAAACCTCAACAATGCAGAAAACACTAGACGGCCGTTTCGTCCTATATTTGGGACTGATCAGCGCATCCACTACCAAGAATTGAAACCCGAACAGTTACGATAGGAGGCAAACTAGACTCGATGAATTAATTATAATTATTTCAAACCTTCAAAATTATTTCTTTCTGTATATCCTTGCTTGAACCGGCTTCTAATGTTCTGGACTGAGAGGCTTGGGGATAATAATCGTAGCTCGGGGAGGCACAGTCCTATGTGTAAAAGAGTAACTCGGCGAAGTTCCACCACGGAATTTTTGATCGAGCGGAGCTATATCGAGTCTAATTCGTTACCACTTCGTCACCGAGAACCGTTGGTACAGTTGGTATGCCGTTTATATATATATATATATATATATATATATATATATATATGTGGCTAGCAAATCCCTATTACAAACGCTTGCTCAGGTGTACTGCAAGTTTCTGGGGAAAGAGTGCATTATCTGGCTTTATCAATTTCTTATGATTTGTTTTCCACGGCTTTGTTATTTAAGGCCGAAATATATTTTCGATTGGAAGAATATTTCTTTGATGCGAGTGAATATTCCATTAAATGTTTTTACGAATAACATAGTTTTCTCATAGATATGTCATACAGGGATAGCTCTAGGGAGGGTATATAGTCATTCCATTAAAAATAAATCTACCTTTAACAACTTTTATTCTGTTTACAAAATCATTTATGCACTGTTTGTTATAGCAATATAGTAAAGAATATTCGTTGGAAATGGCTAACGTTTTAGTCGAAAGCGATCGTAATATTTTAAAATTCATATATATATATATATATATATATATATATATATATATATATATATATATATATATATAGAGAGAGAGAGAGAGAGAGAGAGAGAAAGAAAATATTAACTGCAATTCATTCTTTCTAATTGTGACAACGTCATTTCGCCGCCGATAACGTAGACTATTCCCTTCACAAAAATTATATATACATACATATATATATATATATGTGTGTGTGTGTGTGTAAACAGGACATAACTTTGATTTTACAAATGCCACCTAAATTAAAAAAAATATTATGTAGGAAGTACTGCAAGTGCCCACTAATAACAATATTACCAACTATAAACACTTATCAAAAAACATTACGTCAACTTTTATTGAATCCATTCTCAAAAAATCTAATGTATGTTTAAAATGTACCAAACCAACATAAAAAAACAACAGACATAATTTAGACGCACACACTTGCAAATATACATCATCATCTGAATCCCACACAGAGAAACAAGAATTATTATTTACGTATGAAAAATTAGGCCTGGAATTTGTTAATTTCTGGAAACTCCAAATGAACGCATTGCATCTTCTTGAATTCAAAATGCCCAAATTATACCAGCATAAGTTTAACAAGTCAAATACATATGAAACATGATTAACCAATGAAAACCATACATCACAAAAAAAATACCATATCTCATTCTATCTATCTATCTATCTATCTATCTATCTATCTATCTCTCTCTCTCTCTCTCTCTCTCTATATATATATATATATATATATATATATATATATATATATACTTTTTGTCTATCAACGGAAAAATTTTGGCGAGTCTCATCCTCAGCAGAATTCTAAAACACATTGTCAACGCCATCTAGCGTGAATCTCAGTGTGGATTTCGTTCCGGTCGTAGCACTATAGACATGATTTTTGCCTTACGTAATGTTGCAGAGAAGGTTCGTGAACGAAACAAGGATCTATTTATTGTATCCGTGGAACTTACTTAGGCCTTTGATACTGTAAACTGAGAAGCGCTTTGGAAAGTTCTGAAAAAACTTGGTATTCCTGATAACATGTTGAATGTCATCATTTCATTTCATGTCGGTATGCAAACTAGTGTTATATCTGATGGTCAGCGTTCTGATCCATTTGATGTCACTAATGGAACTAAGCAATTCAGTGTCATGGCGCCTGTTTTATTTGCACTGTTCTTCTCGGTGATACTCAGGTATGCTTTCCGTGGTACAAAAAATGGCGTTAAATTTCATTTTCAAACTAATAGAGGGACTGTTTAAACATCAGCGGTTTAAGTCTAAAACACTTCTACGTAACAGTATTATACGTTATCTACTTTTTACAGACGACGCTGCCATCGTAGCTAACTCTTTAGAGGAAGCTCAAGACTTACTCAACCGGTTTTCTGTGGCTTGCAATGCATTCAGACTTACTATTAGAGTCAAGATAACTGAAGCTATTCATCAACCTTACCCGACACCGAAGCAAATTAGAGTTGTAAAACAGAGACCCCCTGTTTGTAAGTTTCCTGGGGTCCCTTTACATGTTGATGGATAGAATCTCAAGTATGTGGAATCTTTCAAGCATGGTAAATTTAACTGTATCACTTTATGAGGAGATTGGTAATCGGATTTCAAAAGCCAGCACTTCCTTTGGTTCGCTGTGTTATAGGTTGTGGGACGAAAGGCGGGGGGGGGGTAAAGTTTTGCACTAAAATCCAAGTGTACAAAGCTATCGTTTTGTCAATTCTTTTGTATGGCTATGAAACTTGGACATCTTATAGATGGCACAGTAATCGATTAGATGTCTAAAGAAAAAAAATAAGAAACGTTTATCAATCTAACATGTTTCGCTTTTTTTAGAGAGCTACATCAATGAACGAAATATGGAGAAAAAGAAGAAATATTTTGGTATATATTTTTTAACTTTTTCTGGAAGCTAAATAAGGAGAGGTCTTTGGAAAAACATACCACGGGTTGACAAAATCCTTTTGAGTGAAATTGAGTAGATGGTACCCTTTGGGAGTCGTCGATGGTTGTGTTAGCACAAAGTCACAAGTCATCTTGACTGAGGGTTTGTGCACGTTGTTCAGACTGTGGATCACACTAGATAAGACGCTCTCTCCCAGAAACTGTAACTTAGGTCCACTCAACATAGTTGCAGTATAAACCACAGGTTAGCTCTGTGGGTGTTGAACAAACACAAATGGGCCTGAGCAGGTGTCTGCAAGAGGAATTGGATAGCCGTCCTATTAGACGGGCATCCTCAGATACGAGTGGCCAGCTATGCGAGTGTGTTGCGTGTGTGTGTTACGCGCGTGCGTGTGTGTGTGTGTTTGTGTTTCACTTAAATAAAGACAATATGGAATAGGAACATTTTACTTTTTCTTTACAGTTTCGATACTACCTGCCGTACGATGACTACATCAGGAAAATCTTTGAAGTTAACTTGGTTCTTTTACGTCTTCGGCCTCCTGGCTCTTATTTTCCTGTTTTCCAGACTGGAGAAGAAATCAAATGAAAACGTAAGTATTATATACATATATATATATATATATATATATATATATATATATATATATATATATCAAAGGAAAAACTCAATAGATCATTAAAGAGTTTGGTAATAATTTATTTCAGACAGGCAGCTGCCTCATCAGACCGGAGTTATAAAATGGTTTAAATCATACAGGCAAATTATTAAAAATCTATAATAATTTTTAATCATTTTGTAGGCTTTTTCCATTGATTATTTCGTATTGATCTGTATTTTTTTACATTGATCTTTCTTCATAGGATCTATCTTTTTCATATTTTTATATTATAAAGACCTATTTGGATTATCGGATTTGATAAATATTCGGATGTCTTGCCGCACTGAGGAGCTGTGATACAGCGCAGCAGTACTGTCTGCGAATGACATATATATATATATATATATATATATATATATATATATATATATATATATATATATATATATCAAATACAGGTCGAATATTCATCGGAATTAGACAGAACGATGGGATAAGGAACAAATAGGAACAATTTATAAACCTGAATATGTTTCGCTTTATTAAATTTACATTTTTTTATTTACATTCTCTAATGAAGTTTTAATAAAAACGAAACATTTTAGATTTATAACTGTTTACCACTGTTGTCTTATCCTATCATTCATATCAAGCCACCTCCGAGGCTGGCATCCAGCTCT
>CAHIKZ030000490.1:1222500-1307500 GCA_903632075.3 Acanthosepion pharaonis
AAACGTTGTAATAAATATGGCGACAAAGATGAGGAGAATAGTCCGAATAATGTAAATAGTGACCTAAAGTTAAGAGCAACATTTATATTTAACGATTTTTCTCTTTCAGAAAGTTCTGTTACAGAAGAAATTTAACCATTTTATCTTGCATGGACTGAGTAAGTCTTTCTTTTCTCCCTTGTAATTTTCATTTCACGCACACTTCTTTCTTTCTTTTTATGTTGTCATGTGCTTTCAGTAAGGGAGCGTCAATCGAAGCATTATGAGGATTTTTTTTTTAATAAACTCAGATTATATCAGAAAAACATATTTCCATTATAATTATTTAAGCATAGTTTGTAACTGATTGAAGAAAAAAAATTCTTATCTTCCACGCGGTCAGATGACAGATGACAATGCTAGATTTGTTTTCTATTTAATCCTTAACCTTAAAATATTCTCCTGTATTTTACACGCAAAAAGTTATCCATCAAATGCAAGGAAAAAATTAAAATGAATTTGTTTAATTTTTGCGATGAAACAGTAATCATTCAACAATATACTTTCAAGAGTAATATGTGATTATTCAAGACATTGGTGTAAATTCTGATACTGATTTAAATGCATGGGGATGATGAAAACAGATCATAGAAAATGAAAGTAACATGAAATCCATTCCAATATTTTAGATACATTATAAGGCAAAATCGCTACTTATGATGATTACCATTGACACAAAATTATTTTAAAACTAAGTTTATATATAAAAAAACATATTTCAGTCATAATTATTTAAGTATAATTGGTAACTGATTGAATAAAAAAAAATACTTATCTTCCACGCGGCATTTTTGTAATACCATGTATTTAATGGTCGTAGGAGGTCAAGGATCTCCACATCTTTTCTGTAATAACTTCGAATGAATTGGCAAGTAAGTGCTGTTTTCGAATGAATTGGCAAGTAAATGCTGTTTTCTTCTTTTTTTAACAGAATTCACCCCATGTAAGGCAGTAAATCCACGAAGGCAAAAGGGTTTACTGGGTGTAAAAGAATTAGAAAACATAAACATTACTAAGGAGCGAGAACAATAGGAAAGTAATCAGGAAGACTGTAGATACCGATTGACATTGCATTTAGTTTTGGAAGATCAAACTTGTCTGGAAAGCAAGAATCCGGAAGAGTGTTCCACAATCAAGAAAAGCAAGAAAAGAAACTGTTAACATAGAACTTGCGGTGGCATCTACACCATGTTGCTAATCTAGTGCTGCGCGTAAGTTCATAAAGATAGCATAGCCATGAGTTCATCCGAAAAATTAACATGAATAAAAATGACTGTTCGGCGAGTTTTGACGCTCACGGGACAGATTGAAAGCAAGAGGAGCCGAGAGAAACCTTAAATAGCCTCCGTAACAAGCATGTATAAGCGAGTGGCTGAACAAAAAGAGGAACTGGGAGGATTTGTAAAGAGACAAATATTGCTTACAGCTACAAAGGACACAAGGAAGAAGAACAATAATAATTTGAAGAGGAACATAATATAAGAATATAATAATAGAAAAAATATATTGAATTTTGGTGGTACGGTATTAATACAACATATATCAGGAAGAGGCAGTTGAGATTCCTATGGTACATAATGAGGAAGGAGGGCTTAGAAAATCTGATACTCACATGTCAGATTGAAGGCAAGAAAGAGGGAGCTAATCAGAGCATGATATACTTAGTGAGAATGAGTAAAGCGATAGGGGAACAGGCTTTAGAACAGAACGACAAAATTCATTAAGATCTACAAGAGACAGGGAATTGTGGAGAGCCATGATCGGAACACGGCACATAATAAAAAAGATACACACACACACACACACACACACACACACACACACACACACACACACACACACACACACACACACACACATACACATATATATATATATATAAAGTGGAATTTCTGTTTTCTATTGTTTTTAGCACTTCCGCTGCTGGGCGCGTACTTATACGTCTTTGCCTGCTGCCTCGACGTATTTATACGTCTATGCGAAGCATACACTACTTCCTCGACGTATTTAGACGTTTTCTACGCACTGCGAAATGTTACTTTATCTTGCATGGGTACCTAGCACTTAATGACATTTCCAACTCAGCGCTCGTTGGTTGGTCGGTTTTGTTTCGGAGCATATCAGCCTCTATGGAGTATTTAGTGTCGAAATTTAAATATTTTGTACGTAATTTTATGCTTTCAACTACCGATATTTTCTACATCATTTTGTACTTTCAGGGTAAAGTTATTTTATTTATATATATATATATATATATATATATATATATATAATTTGTAGATCATAAAATTTATTGTTGATAATTTTACTATTAAAATGTATTCTTAATGATGCATTGATTGTCATTCCGTTATAAAAATGTATTGTTGGCCATTTTATGATAAAAATGTACTGTCGATTTTTTTCGGGCTTTGCTAGTTGCTCATAGCTGGTACCCTAACAGATGCTACCACCCCGGGTCGGGTGAACTTGGGAACAACAGCAATTAAGAAGTGGTTCCACGCTCCTCAAAACCTCCAACCTCCTGATCTAGGGCCATTGCAGCGGGGATGCAGTTTATAGTCATACCCAAAACGAACAAACCAGCATTGTCATATATATAATACACTCTATTGCGTGACATATATTTTATTACACTGTACGTCTGGCTTGGGGGCGGGGGGGTCTCTAAGAAGAAGAGGATGGACTGAATGCTTTCTTTTAGTTTAAATTTTATCACTGTATCGTATAAATAGAGAAATTCACTATTCAAGTATCTTGCCACGGCTAAAAGATGGCTCTTCGCTATGAAATAATATTTTCATCGTGAGTAATAATTTTGGAAGTATGCTGGATGAGCGGCACGAACTGAGAAATTGGAGAGCCGAGTTCGAAATCCAACTGAATTCATTACATTCACTTACGTGATAATACCTTTGGGAAAGATATGAATCCATCTCTTCAAATAGCAGGACAGAAACGATTCTATAAGCCTTGACTTGTTGTCTGGCAGACATGAATTTTCCGGGTTTTTCTTTCTGAAACCGATATAAAAAAATACAGTGATTATTTTCTTCTTCAAAATTATCTGTCATTAATGAAAAAAAAAAAGAAGACATATTTTGAAAAAAAAAAAAACAGTTTGTTATTTGCTTTAGGAAATGAAGATGACTTAAATTTTCTTCTCTTTTTTTTAAGTTCCTGGACCAGGGAGTTTGTACATACGTTGGGGTCGCAGATATTGTCCCAGATCAGCAACATTTGTTTATAATGGTATGTCTTAAACTTGTTTATTCCTTGTGTCATTTTTTTTCTTCGCTTATCAAATTTATTTTATTCTTGTCTTATCTTTTATTTGATTTCAAAAAGTCAAATAATAAAGTAATTGCCACCATTATTAATTTCAGTATCTCATCTTTATACCGGGATATTTTTGACTTATTTCACCTCAACTAAGGCAATAAAGCCACTAAGATGTAGAGAAAATATAAGAAAAAGAAAACATTATTAAAGAGAGAAAATAATAAGCGAGCAGGAATTAAAAAGACAGAAAATACCGACTGACATTTCATTTCAATTCTTAAACTTGACTTGGAAGAAAAGAGATGGAAGAGAGTTCCACAAGCGAGAAGTGCGAGAGAAAAGAGTGTTAGCTTAGCACTTACGCTTACATCAAGTCATTTCAGTTGTAAGATGATGAGACCTTTCCGCCAATCTAGTACTGCGCTTAAATTCTTAAAGTCTAGACAGCACAGAGTTAAAGTCATCCAAACAATTACCATGAAAGGAATTATAGAAAAGGCACGGGGAAGTTACGTTCGAATTCCAGTTAAGATCTTTAGATTAATTTATGCACAAATACCCTTGGAAAAAGATATGAATCCATCTCTTCTATTCACCCCCCCCCGACTATGAGTTGAATAGCAGGACAGACTGGGTTCTTTAGCCTTTAGCAACCAGTCTACCGCAGAAAGAAATGACAACTTACTGCGGGAAAAATCTGCCTCGTCAGTCATTTATTGAAAGATACATAATCATCCAAGCGTGTACCATGCACGGCACAGAAGCTACATTACTCTGGTGGGAAAGTGACTGAAGGTGAGATGCTAGGTCAGGACCAATAATATTGCCGATTCTTCATTGGATTTTATCAAGAATTTCTAAATACGTAGCAGGTGCATGGTAGATGTGGTGGCATTATTCAAAACAGAGACGAATGGATGGCAGACTCATAAATATGTAAGACATGTAAGATTTTGGCTCAAAAATTGACTCGGACGACACAGGGAATTAACTTTCCTCTCAGTAGATCTCGCAATTGATTCAATATAATCTTTCCACTTCATGTCTTAGGAATTTCCATGATATAGTTGAGACTGTTCTAATCAAAGTCACCAACAGAATGAAATTCTCTAAGAAGTTAAGAATATTTAAGGTCATGTCACCATGTTTTCAAGTCTATTCAGGCCAGTGAAACATTTTTATTTTGGATATGGTACATCCAGAGTACTTTTGCCCAACATAGTATAATGTTACAAATCAAAACAATTAACGTAAGAACACGTGTCATGCTTTTAATTTTTAAAGCAAGTAAGGTAATAAAGCCACTAAGATGCAGCGGAGTATGATGAAAGAATATGAGAAGAATAAAGACATTATTAAATCGAGAGAACGATAAAAGACAGGGCAACGATTAGCATTACATTTGAATTGTTGATGATTAAAGCTGTCTGTAAAACAAAAGACCGAAAGAGAGTTCCACAAGTAAGGGGTGAGGTTGAAGAAGCTGTTAGCAAGCGGGGGGTTACTGAGTGTGAGATAATATGAGAAAAACATAAAGTAGAGAGAATAAAAGAACAGGAATTAAGGAGACAAAAGAAAACGAATGGTATTGTATTTCAATTTTTGAAGATCAAACTTGATTAGAAAACAAGACGCCAGATGACATTTCCACCATTGGGAAGAACATGCAAAGAAACTGTTAGCATAGTATTTAACAGTTACGTCTGGCCATTTCTACTGTCAAAGGATGATGCCTTACCGCCAATCTTTTACTGAGCTCTTTTAGATTCGTAAAATCTAATTCGCTTCACCAAATAGATTCACTTATATGGATCTCAAACATGGTAACCCATTCGTTTGAAATTCACCACCTGTCAGTTATATACAACTTTTTTTCAGTTCAGTGATTAAAATGAATTCAAGCGAATGAACCTTCTAAGTCTGAAGGAATAAAATAATTCATCAGACCCGATAGGCTGCCGCTACATAATCGCAAAAAAAGAACTTGAGCAAATAACAAAAAATACATCCCTTCAAAACTTCTAAAACAATTAAAATGTGTTTTCACAAAAATAAACTTACGTAGTGATCACCAGTTAATTGAGTGATTTTTTATCAACACTTATCAACATTTTGCGGGTATATATATATATATATATATATATATATATATATATATATATATATATATATATATATATATATATATATATAAAGTGGGATTTCTGTTTTCTATTGTTTTTAGCACTGGGCGCGTACTTATACGTCTTAGCGAAACATACACTGTCTGCTGCCTCGGCGTATTTATACGTCTATGCGAAGCATACACTGCTGCCTCGACGTATTAGGACGTTTTCTACGCACTGCGAAATGTTACTTTATCTTGCATGGGTACCTAGCACTTAGTGACATTTCCAACTCAGCGCTCGTTGGTTGGTCGGTTTTGTTTCGGAGCATATCAGCCTCTATGGAGTATTTAGTGTCGAAATTTAAATATTTTGTACGTAATTTTATGCTTTCAACTACCGATATTTTCTACATCATTTTGTACTTTCCGGTGATGCTTGATGCGGTACTCCTAGATTTAAAGCTAGAAAATATTTTAGATTTTAATAATTATTTTTTGAGAAAATATTGATTTAGTGATACAAGTCTTACTGTATAACCCATAGCTAGGGGGAGAGAAGAGATGGATTCGTAAATTTTCCAGGGATATTTTCGCGTAATTGAATATAACGAACATAACTGTAATTGAAACTCGGCTCTCCGGTGAAAAATTTCGAGTCATTATCAATTAAACAAGATATATATCAAAACATACAGTATCTGGTGTCCCCAAGCGGCCACTCATCTACGTACTGACTAGATTTGACGTTGCTTAACTTCGGTGGTCGTATGGAAACCAGTGTTTCAATGTGATATATTCGTAAGTGATTCGAAATCGTTCTATAAAAAAAAGAAGAAAGCAAAGGCTCCCCATAATTATTTTAACTTACAGTTTTGAGTTGCTTTCGAAAAATATTTAGAAAATATTTTTTCTTATTTATTTTCGTAAAGACAAAAATATTTCATGGCAACTGAAAAGAAAAATGAAAATTTATAATATATGAAAACTAAAAAATATTAAAACGAAAAATGTGAAAATTGATAAAATATGAAAATTGAAAAATATGAATGTTGAAAAATATGAAAACTGAAACATATGAAAATGGAAAGATATGAAAATTGAAAAATATGACAATTGAATAATATGACAATTGAAAAAAAATGATAATTGAAAAATATGACAAATGACACATCTTCTATTTATTTTTTTTAAATATATTTTCTTACAGGATACGCAGCAGGTCAATATCACAACCATATAGGTGGCGGTAGCAATATATTGTGCTTGCCACGGTACCCAATGTGGGCTACCAAAACATCTTTTACTGAAAACTATGGTTCCATATATGGCATTGAATACCAATTATCATCCTATTCGAGCATGGGTCCTAACGGATTGTTCTCAACACCAAACTCCACCAAACTGAATCACGGAGTAGTACCGTGTGTTCTGTGTTTAACAAGAGGACCGGCAACAATAATGGTAATTCCCGGAAGAACCAAATGCTATCCAGGTTGGTCTCGCGAATATTCCGGTTATCTCATGACAGCGTATAAAGGACATAAGGGCAGATCAAAGCATGTATGCGTTGACAGGTATGCCGAAAGTGCCTTCTTGATACCTCAAAATCATCGTCAGGCTCTTCTTCATTATGTAGAAGCAAAGTGTGGGGCACTTCCTTGTCCACCGTATTGTGATGGGCTCGAATTGGCGTGTGTCGTCTGTAGTCAGTGTCCCTAAAAATGAAAAAAAAAAAAAATGAAATAAGGATCAACAGAGAGTAGAACCGATTTCAAATTGTAAAACTTTCTCAAGAAAGAAAAAAACAAGAGAAACATGAATGGGGATTTTTTTTCTTTTATTTGCAAGCTAGTAAAATCTGTTAGCTTTTATTCATAAAATAGTTTTTGATATCTGTCAACAGTAACAACTGGAGATGGAATCTTGTTAAATGTTAAAGTCTAATTTAACTCTATCTGCTCAGGATCGTGGAATTGAATGAATAACATTTCGATGTATTTCTTTCAAAAATAAAGAATGCAACCGAAATTAATTAATTTGTTCTTTCTTTCTTTTGTATTCCATATTTATTGTTTGAATTTATGGGTTCTGTTATTTCAGTCATCCTTCTGTGACAGGAAAACTTCCTCTTTTATGTGCAGTGTCATTTCCGATCGTGGCTGATCATGGGATCCCATTTCCTATCCTTTGTACCCCTAAGTAAGATTTTTACTTATTACTCTATCTACCCTGAACCCTGTTCCACTAAACATTTACAAAAAAACTCTTCAGTTAGGCTATTTCTAGTTTCACTCCTGGAGTTAGACATTCGAAATCAGAGCCTTGAATTCTGTACAAATGGATCCCAGAACAGCATAAACATCGTGGCATATATCGAGAAGGATGTTTCAAAATCGAAAGGATATAAAATGGATATCTATCGAAGTGACATAAAAGCTGTATCCAAAGGAAAAGCTAATACGTTCAAAATGTAGGAAGGATTTTCGAAAACAACCAGTCTACAGTTTGGATGCAATTATCCAGTTTATTCCGAAATTCGTGAAAATTAATTCCATGAATTAAAACTGGTATTCTTATTAATAAGATTTGCATTTTTTCTTACAAAATGTACAGCCAATTCAAGGCGGACAGGAAAAGATAATCATTTCGAAATGTAGGAATGATTTTCTTAAACAAGTAAGCTGGGAACCTTTCGGAAAAATATATCCAATTAATTCCGAAATTCCTTAAAGTTTTTCCACGAGTTAAAATTTGTATTATTATTAAAAAAAATAAAATACTAAATTGTCACCAAATACAAAGCCCAAAGAAAAAGATTATGACTTCAAAACGTAGGAAGTATTTTCAAAAAAGAACTATCGGGTTGGATGTAAATATCAAATTATTGGATGTAAATATCAAATTATTGGATGTAAATATCAAATTATTGGATGTAAATATCAAATTAATTCCGAAGTTTCTGGAAGTACTTTCCTCGAGTTAAGTTTGGCATTTTTATTAATAATTTTCACATTTTTGTCTTACTAAAATTTCACCGAATACAATGCCCAAGAGAAAAGTTAGTAAGTTCAAAATTTAGGATGAATTTTCTTAAACAACTTGTCTATCGTTCGGCTGAAGTATCCAATTAATTCTGAAATTCTTTTAAGTCCTTTCCACTAGTTGATAGTGGCATTCTCATTAAAAAGATTCGCATTTTTATGTTACTAAATTTTCACCCAATACAAAGCCCCAGAGAAATAATAAAAGCTAATAAGTTCAAAACGTAGGAAGGATTTTCTAAAATAACCAGTCTACTGTTCGGATGTAAATATCCAATTAATTCCGAAATTCAGCGAAGTTATTACCACGAATTAAAATGGAGTGTTCTTATTAATAAGATTCTTTTTTTTTTCTTACTAATTTTTCACCAAATACGATGCCCATGGCAAATCTAATAAGTTCAAAACGTACTAAATTGTCACCCAATGCAAGGCCCAAGGGTCACTCAAGTGCAGTTGGTATTGAATGAGTTTGTTTATGCATATAATAAAAAGAAGACAGTTCGAAATATGTATGGTAGAGAACCGATGGCCATCGAATTGAAGAGATGAATTTTGTAGTGCTCGAGGAAGCATCCTCTCAAGAGTCTGATCTAAAAAGTAGAAGTTCTTGGAAAGAATCTCTTTGAGTAGAATTTCCTCTTTCATAATGGAATACGGAGGGAATATATGTGGCATTGTAGATCGTAGATGGAATGATCTGAACTAGTGGAACTAAAGAGCGTAGCTCATCTGAACATTTTTCATGGAAATATTGATATAATAGCGAGAGTCTTGCGAGGTTGGGTCTGTAGAAAAAGGAGTTGTAGGTTTGAACGTAAAGGCTTTTGAACACAAGTGAGACGCTGGAAATTGAGAATTGGTCGGTTACAGCACAGATAAGGCAGCAATACGCCAGGTTTGCTTTACACTGACTCTTGCATTGATAGAGAGTTGATTTGAGGTGTCAGCAATTTTCTAGTGCGCTACAGGGAACCAACCGTTTTTGAAACATTCTTAGCAATGGGCCGTATATATATATATATATATGAATTCTTCCTGAGATGAAAAGTGAACTTGCGCCCAAAAGACGTCCTAGGTAAAAGTTTATTAAGATAGGCCGGCTGGTTTTGTTTAGCAAAATATCAACTCCCTTATAGAGTATTTAATGCCAAAATCAAAATATTTTGTACACAATATATATTTTTTGAGATAATGACGCTTTTAGTTTTACTAGTTAACCAATTGCTGGGGGTAGAAGATATGGATTCATACCTTTCTCAATGGTATTTGCGCGTAACTGAATATAACGAACAAAACGAGAATTGAAACTCGGCTCTCCGATTTGTCATTCTGGGTCATTATCTATTACATCACCCATACATCCAAGCACCTGATATAACTAAGCAATCACTCATCCAGTCTAGACGTTGCTTAACCTCAGTGATTGTAGTTGAACCGGTGTTTAAATTTGATGTGACCGTAATCCTATTAAAAGTCTAAACATATGTCACGACTATAAGGCAATTCGGGGTCTGATCGTTATTAACTTGATTTGGGAAACAGTGTTACAAAACCAGTTTTATAGCCTTGTTGATCTGTTAGAGCTGGATCAGGTGGGAAATCAGTTACCGGGATCTGATCCTTCAGAAAGTGCACACAAGAATTTTAAGTATCACTTAAGATCTTTTATTAAATATTAGGTTGGCCAGAAATCCCCGACTCGCTTAGAAAACACCGAAATTTTATGGAGCAACACCAACATTTATTCTTCAAAATAAAGCCCATCATTCTCGACGATCTGCCTGTGATCAGCCAGCACCCGAATCTGTCCCAGATACCTGTTCGCTGGCTCTTTGAATAAAAAAATTGTAATAAAGCTTCCTTCACTTCATCAAAAGTGTTGAATTGCTGGTCGCGGAAGAAGTCACCCAGAGCAGCAACGAGACTGAATGGTGGATGTGAAAGAATCTCAACATCGTACATCTGTTTGAATTTCTCCTTTGTCAACTTGACAGTGTGTGACTTCACATTGTTTTGCTGAAACAAAGCCAGACCTCGATTGACCAAAGCAAGATACTCCTTCTTTAGTTTGTCGTAGACGCGGTCTAGCGTGGACGACAAAAACTGTACAACTGGTAAAACAGTTTAGCGTTGATGGTTAATGCAGTACTCCTAGGAAATTCCAGGAGACAGAGATCAAGATTTGCTGTTTTCTTTCCTCTTACTAAGTGAGTCAGGACTTTCTGACCAACCTAATATTAAAAAAATACGTATCTTACATAAGTGTTAATTGCAATAATCAAGTTGATTTTGTTTACCAAATGTGTATTCTGTTAACTCTGAAAAACCAAAACATTAACGTGTAAACTCAAGTCATGCTCTTAAATAGCCTCGTCAAATCGACACTTTCATGTGAATGACATGCACACTCCGAGACTAGCTTAGAAATATCTAAAATGTCATCTGTTTACACCCACTTTCTCAGAACAATGATTAAAACAACTTTAAATTAGTGAAGTCTCTGGATTTTGTCGGAGACCATCCTTCTTCCAGTATTGTAGACTGGCGCAACAGCATTACAAAGAATTGTACCATATAACAGAAGCCACATCAGCTAAGGACTTTCCATAACAACAACAAATAAAATGGAAGCCATATTTAACTGGAAGAGAAAGTAAAGACAAATCGAGATGTAGACATTACACAACACACGAATTAAAAGATTAGGAAGAAAAACCGCCATTAATACTGGAAAGAGCTATAACAGCTACTGGACTTGAGTAGCCTATTTTCCTGAAACAGACAATAGTACTGGTTTCTCGGTCGATGAATGCTGAATGTTTCCTTATAAGGAAAAGGCTAATGTTATTATTGCCAATACTATTACCATGGGGAAAGCAATATAGGTAGAAATAACTCTGTTTAAAATAGAGTTTGGTTCAATTATTTGTTTTTATTTTTTTCGCAAGGAAGAAATTCCGAAAAAAGGTTTTGATTAAAAAAAAAAAAAATCTCCCTACATTTCTTTGTTTTTTAAAACATGATATTCCTTCCTAAACTTGAAACCGATGACCGGAAAATTGATTCGATCGAAATCTATCTTGGTCAGACATAATGATCTATTCGAATCTAAAACATAAATGCCAAAATATTTATTTTGATGACTTTCAATAATCACAACTACAACAACAACAGCTAAAATGAACAACAGATGTAACTCGAAGAGAATGTAATAACATAATCAAGATGTTTACTTTCCACATTGTATTAAGCAAAAAGTTTGGAAGGAAACTCCCATCAATACTAAAAAGAGCAATAACACTTAGTGGACGGTATTTATTGTAATAAATACAATTATGGCACAAGGCCAATGAAGGAGAGGGGTTGAGGCTGGTCTTCACTAACTATCTTATACCTAGCTAATCCGATTCGCGACCCATTCACTCATTACAATTTGCCCATTCACCACAAAAACTCGTCCATCACCAATCAATCCTCCATACACCATAATACCACATCCTCACAAGGGGGTCCTACAAAACGCGCCCCGTGCCGTAAAATTAAATAATAATAAATACTTAAAAATCTCTGCTGAAAAATGAAAGTGATGGGAATGAACCCCAAAGCAAACTAAATATAAACACAAAATAAACTAAACATAACTGTTGTTATTAGGGCCCGTCCAACCCTCAAAATGAGAGGCCGCTGTATTCTGCCCATTTGGACAAAATCAAGAAGCTCTCTCGCTAAGGGAGTGGGAAAAGGAGAAAATATATACGGACATGGGGAGGTTGGGATTCTCAACTTGGATCATAACAAAAGATCTAGCTGGAAACAGGTTAGGAACAATATTTACTCACATTAACTAGGTACGCAAAAGCTTGTCTAACCTAACCAGGGTAGGGGGGGTAGTAGACTTGGAAAACAGATTTTCCTGAAATCATTTAAGAGAAAGATATAATCATTTCCCACAGACAATTGCGCTGTTTGTTCAATGACTGCCGAATGTTTCTGAATAGAAACGGTTGTTCATACAATTAACATTAAGAAAAGAAATAAATGATAAATTCTTATTTATTTTCTACTATTTTCCTCCTTTAGTAACAAGATAAAATGCTTCCAACATTTTACTTATCAACAAAAATTAATAAGTAGATCCATTTTCATAACGTTGCTTAAAGAGTCGGGTCCAAATGTGCACGGAAAAGCAGCCTAAGGAGCCAGATAACCAAATGTATCATCCTAATTCTGACGAACAGAACACGCAATAAAATTAAACCAAGAGCAGTGAGGGTTCCTTAATGGAACTGAAATAAGAAATGCGGTATTTATTCACAGAATTATAGCAGAAATAGCAATACAAATGCAAAATGGTGTATACCTATGTTTTATAGATTATACAATGACGTTTGATATATTACGTCACAAAGAGCTCATGGAACCGCTAAGTAACCTTGACTTACTTAGGAAGGATATTAAAATAATCCAGAACCTCTACTGGCAGCAAAGCGCCTCCATACGGATAGAAAATGAATTCAGAATATTTACAAAATTAGAAAGTGATGTAAGGCAAATATGTCTTTTTCACGACACTTATTCAAACTATAGAATAAAGCGATTCTGAGAAAGTTAGAAGGCCAACCAGGATTCATTATTAACGGCTACAATCTTAGCAAAATAAGATATACAGATGACACAGTGACGATAACAGACACAGAAAGAAAATTACAAGAACACCTACGGAAGGTACTGAAGGAAAGCCTGAATAAAAGACCAAATCCTCAATTACAAGAAGACAGAGCCCAAAGGGAACTAACTAATATGTTGATTGCAAATTGGTGATACCAAAATCAAACCGGTAAAACAATTTAAGTATCTGGTAATTGTTTAAATAGAGGACGGCAAGTGCGACACCGAAGATAGCGAAAGATGCCGCCCAAAAACTAAGCAAAGTATTAAGAAACAGAAAAAATTTTTTAGAAGAAAAGACAGTAGTACTGAACTGTTATATAATATCAGTTCTCATAAATAACAGTGAATGTTAGACAATCTCCTCACAGATGAAGAAGATACTTGAATCAACAGAATTGTGGTTCTACACAACGATGCTGTGGATACCATGTATCGAACATGTGAACAACGATGAGGTCTTAGAGAAAATGAAAACAAAAACGACACTTATACTTAATATCAGGAAGACATAGTTGACATATCTAGAGTACATTATGAAGAAAGAGGGCTTGGGAAATGTGATACTCACAGGACATATTGAAGGCAAGAGGGACAGAGGAAAATAGCGTATAACCAATCTAGCGAACTTGAGTAAATGGATGACGGAACAAGGTTTAGAAGACATAAGAAAAAGATAAAATTTATTAAAAGTTATAAAGGACATGAAATTGTGGAAAGACATTATCGCCATCATACTAAATGAAGCTTGCAGATAGAAGAAGAAAAGCATGAAGAAGAGAAATAATAATAATAATAATAATAATAATAATAATAATAATTATTATTATTATTATTATTATTATTATTACAGGACAATAGTTTGATTCGTGAATTTAGGGACATAGTAATTATGAGTTATATCCTTGGACTGGGCAGAGTCTACTTGGACGCAATGGATACAAGGCGAGCGATAACTGACTAATATTAAATAAAGAACTAGACAAGATATCCCAAGATATGAGCAGCGAGATGAGAACAATCCTACGCCGTACGTTAAATAAAGTGTATTTTCGGATTTTCCTGTAGGTTACTAGGATCGACATACACAACTTCAGAATGGTCCGTATGTAAATAAATTCTCATTCAAGAAATTCAGACAGAAACAGGAACAGATTTAGTAAAAAAATATATATTAAAAAGCACCCTTGTTTCTATAGTGATTTACCAAGTATAGATTGTGGCATAAGGCCTAGATTAATGAGTACTCAGTGAGGATAACTCACTACTAAGTGGTAATTGATGTAACGAGACAAACTCGCTAACAATTACACTACGTCGAACTGCACAAATGATTTTCGAAGTGTAGCTGAGATGTGGCACAAGGCTGAAAGTGTGGAGCACCCAACGAGAATCGAACTTTCTACTTAATTGTAATTGATCTAGGGTGATAAGCTTGCTAACCATTACACCGCACCGGAGTGCCATTCTATAAGAGGTATGGCCAACTAAAATCTTAATATCTTCACAAAAGCTTTACCGTACATTGCGGAAGACAAGACGAGTTTCGAAGCCGAAAAATCTTTCCAAGATTCGGAGCCGACTTATATGACGGGTATAAAATGCAAACCTTTTTGATCGTGTTGTAAACATACAGGTCAGCACTTCTAACATTATTGTACACCACTTAACTTACCCCCAGCAGCCTGCCAAAAATATATTCAACTAAAACTTGTTTGGTGAATATTTGGCATATTAATACAGAAATTAGTATAAATTAATAGAATAGTAACACAAATTCTGTATTCTATTGACGTTACAGCACATATTGCGTCCCTCAGCTGATACATTAAGTGTAAACACTGACCAATGCATCGTTTAACTCACGCGGCCATTCAGACAACTATGTATGGTATACGTGTCATCTGCACGATTTCATGGTACTAATGACAGTAATAGTTTATAGTTGATATTGATTATTTATCAGTCGACCCGACGAAAGTTAACTGTTCTCTACGTTATACCGATACAATATACGCTACCTACCGGTGTATGATTTGTTATACAACACATATAGAAAGATATTACTGTCAGTATCTCAGTATACAGGTAAGTGGTGTGACCTTATGTAGTTTTGGTCGCAGGTTATCGTATACTGTAGCTTAACTTCATTTGCAGATGGGCCTAAGTTTTGGGCCACTGATAGTCTACCGTATGTTTGGAGTCGGCCTATACGATAAGTATAGACCAAAACCCAAAATTTTGAGCTAAATATAATGAGGTCAACAATTTACGGTAACTAAACCCTTAAAAAGCAAGATCTCATGATTTTTTGTATTTTCACATCAAATAAAAGACCACATGATCGTGTCTTGTAGGAAAAATAAGTTTTAAATGAATTAAATATATACAGCATTTCTCAGTTCTCATTTGCAGGAATTTCGTTAACGACGCCTAAGTCATGAAAGAAAGGCTTTATTAGAGAAAGAATAGCATTAAACATATTGTTGCTCTTCTTGACGCACATTGACGTAGTAAGCATCGATGATTGCTTCAATACGAGGTTTGAAAAGTTTACATGCCCAGATAAGATGAAGATAATCTATTCTGGACCTTGTACTTTGGGTGTCATATATGTTATAGGGTTATAATGCCACTCAGACACAAAGGGCTACTGAAAGTGAAAGAATTGGAAAATAATTTAGAAGAAATCGCAAAAAAACTACACATTTTTCTAAAATCGAATTTACCCTAAGCAAGGCCGTAAAGCCACTAAGACACAAGATATTACTATGCGTGATGGAATTAGAAAACAGAAACATTATTATAGAGCGAGAACAATAGAAGAGGAATAAGGGAGTTCCACGAGCGAGAAGTGCGAGAAAAGAAACTGCCAGCATAGAACTCACGGTTACAACTAACCAATTCAACTGTAAATTGATAAAACCTTATTGCCAATCTTGTACAGCGCTTAAATTCATAAAGTGTAGGTAGCATAGCTAAACGCTCATTCGAAAAATTACCATGGAAGTATTTATAGAAAAGGCAGATGGAGGCAGATTTACAGAGGTGGAAAAGAGACGGAAGCCGAGATGCCAGATAAGGACCAATTATATTGCTGATTTTTCATTGGATTTTATCAAGAATTTCTACATATATAGTAGGAGCAGGAATACCAGACCGCGTATGGCAGCAATACTCTAAGAATAGGTGAATGGTAGACTTATAGATATGTAAGATATTTTCTGCACAGAAACATTGTCTAGCTCAACACTGGGAACCAATTTTCTTAGCAGCTGACGTAACAATGGATTCAATTTAGTCTTTCCATTTCATGTCAGCAGAGAATGTTAACACAAGAAGGTGTAACGAGTCACTCTCCTTGACATTAGAATCAGTCACGCTAATGATAATGGAAACCAGAAAGGGGTCTTAATGATTAGCAGTTTTGTTTGAGGCGTTCAAACAAACAAGCTGTTCTTTTCCCCAGTTAACAACAGACTTATTGTTGTTTCAGAGAGATCAATTTGACCTTATCGAACTGATCAGACATACTTATCGAGACAAGAGTACATGGTTGTGTCATCAGAATAGATATTAAGTTGGGAGATGAGGTAATCTAAATAGGAAACAAGGGATAATCTTGTACTCCAGAACAAAAGATCAGGTACGGGTGTGAACCGGTCCAATATGTGATCTTATCTACACCTATTAAAAAATAGTATGAATTTATGGGTTTAGATAGTGATTTTCTGACTATAGATTTGAAGTTGAATTTATAAACAAACGAAAACACAGTCCTAAACAAGAAAGAAGTGGAAAATCTCTACTCCGGTTCAAAAGTCGGAGAGGCGTATGACTCAGACGATAGGTGAACCTGTCTACTTCTATTGAGATAAAAAAAAAAATGTATACATTTCAGAGTTTTAGGAGACAGTAGAAGTATAAAGTTGAAGTAGAATTTAGAATGGACCGGAAACACAATCTTAAAAACAGGAAACAAGAGATAAACCTCTACTCCTGTTCAAAAGATCAGGGAAGCAAGTTAACGGGACGATAAGTGAATAGATCTACTTCTGTTGAGGAAAAACTAATCTCTATCTATAAAAGGCAGGGTGTATGTGTGTAATACGAATGCACGGCCGCAATTTTCGACGGATTTGCACCCAAATTTACATGCACATGCTCCAAGGCCAAGACCGACTTTGCATTTCCCAACTTCCATCGATAGTGGAAATAATTGATTTTTTCATGCCTCTACGGCAGTTTTCATGTAGTTTGCGGCCATTTTCTACTGGCCAGATTGAGAGCCTATAGCTGGCTGCCACGAATAGGCAGGAATATTCTATTGGCCAGGGTGAGAGCCAACAGCTGACTGACACGAATGCTAACTAGCATGCTAGCATGCAAAAAAATCAATAGCAGCATTCGTCACAAGTGGGAAAAATTTAAATCTGCACGGCACTTTACTCCAATTGGCTCATTCGCTTGCTTAAACTCAACGTTGATTCTGATTCCGCAGAACTGGGTTGGGTGTGAAAAAGTATTTGTTGTTAATATTCTTTTTTCATTCGGTTTTTCCAGTTACGAGTCCTTTTTTAAAGCCGATCGTTTTGTGTTCATTTTGTTTAGTTCTTTTTTCGTAACAGATTTAATGTTTAGTATAGAGCTTAGAAAAAACTCGCAGTGTGAGATAGGCAAGAAGTAAGGCATGTAGCAACATCAGCAAGGCAAAGGGCACTCCTTTAAAGGCAAGGAAGGGCACAAATATTTTAAAATCAAGTGATAGCGATTGCTGTATGAGTCGTACGATTTTGGAATCAAGCATGAGCAACGCCGGGCCATGCTGCTATTAATAAATAAATATATTAATAGGATACATAGGAAGTTTAGGCGGAGACTTTAAAAGTATAAAGTTGAAGTAGAATTTAGAAGGAACCGAAATCTCAACACTTAACATGAAAAAAAAAGAAGGATAAACTTCTTCTCCTGTTCAAAAAAACAGGACGGTGTGAGAACCGGATGACAGGTGAACCTATTTAATTATACTGAGTCAAAAAAAAAAAAAAAAAAGATTAGAAAGAACCAGGAACACAAACCTAAACCGAAAAGATGAATAAAGCTCTACTCCTGTTCCATAGACCAGGAGGCGGGGTGAACTAGATGATAGGTGAACCTATTTACACCTGTTGAGGAAGAAATAAATACATAAAGGAACGAATAGTATATAATTTCAAGATTATAAAGAGACATTATGAGTATAGAGTTGAACGGATAAGTCTCTGTACGGTCAATACTCTGCACGTGCCAAAGAAGCTGATGTAGACAAACCCCGTAACCATCAGTAGTTATGTAGTGCAGGGTTAAAATCTGAAACTGGAGGTTTTATTATGTCTATACGGGACCAATGTGTGCTAACTAGAAATTACCCTGCACACATACTGAAAAATTGCGTTCACCTCAAATGCAAATTATGTGATGAATATCCAGAATCATTAGAACATCTTGTATCAGGATGAATATTGTTAGCACCAACTAAATATAAAACTCGGCATGACAGAGTGGGCCAATATCTGTACTGGAAATTATGCCACATTTACGGGAAGGAAGCTGCAAGAAACTAACATGAACATCACCGACACATCTAACAATTATATGTGGACTTTACAACCAGAACAATCAAAGCTAATCGCCCAAATATCATGATTAGAGACCGCAAAGGCAAGATTTGCCTTCTTATTGACATGATAGTCCATGTGGTGTGTAATGTATCCTTGAATATATCAATAAATCCATTTGTAGTTGGAGCCCTCGGATTGATTTGACTCATTGAGTCTGATAGAATCTATGAAGCCCATGCCTTAAAGAAATACAAAAATTGTACTCACAAGTACAGATCACACATTAAGAAGTAAATAAGTAATATAAATTTCAGAGTTTAGGCGGAGACGTTATAAGTAAAGAGTTGATGTAGAATTTAGTAGAAACTGGAAGCACAGTCCGTAACAGAAAACAATGGATAAACATCTAATCTTGTTCAAAAGATGAGGAAGGCGTGCAAACCCGAAGATAGGAGAATCTATCACACATATTGAGTGAATAATAATAATAATAATAATAATAATAATAATAATAATAATAAACTCAGCAGAGTAAGCCTAAAACCACGTCATTCAAGTACTCAGAAAAGTAACACTCACACAATTGTCAGACAGAGACCAGCTCCCCAAATTTCATATGACGAAGTCCAATAAGCACATTGTACAAATATACAACGCTGCTCTGGAAATACTGTTAACTGATAAATCACCGAGAAATATCACAGAAGTTAACAACATCATATAAACAACAGATTTAGCAGCTGCTGCGAAGCTTAGGGTCAAGACAATGAAAAAAAAATAGAGAGAGAGCCAGCTTGGAAAGCAAAACTTCTGCGAGAAATAAATGAAATCAGATGTGAGCTCTCTATATTAGATGAGCCTCACTAGAAACCCAAATGTCTCCACACGCAAATCCAAGAAGATCAAGCGGAAATATAATATTAAATCCCTAATTAAAATTACATCAATCAAGGAAATCCTGAAACACAAACTTCAGTTAAAGGCACTGAGAACAAGACAATACGAAAAACGGTGCAGGTTCTATCGTCAAAATAAAATATTCCAAACGGACCTTAAGAAATTTTACAGGGAAATTAGAAGTGCACCTATACATGTCGAAACGCCGCCATCTATTGACAATATGCAGAGATTTGGGGAGAATATTTGGAGCAGCCCAGAGGAATATAACCTAAATGCAGAATGGATCCAACGTGAAAGAAAACGCCATGCAAGAGTGGGAAAATATAACCACAGATGTTGTTAGGCAAGCTCTAACGAAATTCCAAAATGGAAATCCCCAGGAAATGAGAAGGTGCCCAATTTCTGACTCTATCACCTCTCATCAACCCATAAAACCCTTGCAAAATTTCTATCAACGCTTGTAAATAATCCCGATAAAATCCCGGATTAGATCACTGAAGGCATTTCATATCCCCTGCCGAAAACGAGTGAAACGGATGATTCGCGAAATTATAGACCAATAACATGTATCCCCACCACGTATAAGTAGATCACGTCTATCCTGATGAACTGTACTTACTGTTTTTTCGAATCAAACAACATTCTTCCACTGGAACAGAAGGGATGCAGAAGAGGTTCATAGGGCTGCAAAGATCAACTACTGATTAACAAAATGATCCTGGAAAATTGCAGGAGACGTTGTAGAAAACTTAGCGCAGCGTGGATTGATTATCGTAAAGCCTTTGATAGTGTGCTGCACTCTTGGATCCTTAAGACGTTGGAAATGTACAAAGTTTCCCCTGTGGTAGTACATTTCCTTAAGCACAGCATTGGAATGTGGAACACCACACTATACCTAAATCACACCAGAGGCACTGCCATCTCCAACTGCCTGAATAGCCGACACGGAATCTTTCAAGGAGACTCACTCTCACCCCTTTTGATCTGCCTGTCCTCTAATACCCCTTACGAATGAACTAAACAACAGTAGCTATGGTTACAAACTAGACAAACAAATATTCAATCACCTACTCTACATGGATGATCTCAAACTCTTTGCCAAAAACGACAATGAGTTCAAGGGCTTCCTCAATATTGTAAAATGTTTCAGTGACGACATAGGTATGGACTTCGGATTAGATAAATGTGCAAAAGTAACATTCTTGAATGTTTCTTTTGCATATTAGGGAACTGAAACAAGAGGAAGCCTAGAAATACCTAGAAATTAGCGAAGGAGATGGTATACAACATAAATAGTTGAGGCGGGAAAGTCATAAGTATAGAATTAAAATAGAATCTGAAAAGAACCGAAAACAATCCTAAAGAAGAAACAATGGATAAACCTCTGCTCTTGTTCAAAAGACCATTTAGGGTATGGAGCGGTCGATAGGTGAAACTGTCTATTCATATTCAGAATAAAAATTAAATAGTATACATTTTAGTGTTTAGCCAGATACGTTAGAAATGTAGAGTTGAATAAGAATTCAGAAGTTACTGGAAACGATATGGTACAAAGGAAACAAGGAATAAAACTTTACTCCTCTTACAAAACTAGGAAGGTGTGTCAACCGAGTGATAGATGAACCAATCGAGTCCTATTGGGGGTAAAATAATAAATAAATAAATGAATATTATGAATTTCAGAGATAATCCGGAGATGTTGGAAGTACAAAGTTGAATGAGAATTTAGAACGAACTGGAAAACAGTCCTAAACAGGAAACAATGCATATGCCCCTACTCCTGATCAAAAGAAAACTTATCTAACCTTATTAAGGTATAAATATTAAGAATTATAGTAATAAATAAATAGTATAAATTTCAGAGTCCAGCGTAGACGCTAGACGCATAGAGTTGAAGTAGAACTTAACAAGGAAAGGGAAATATGTTTTCTTCTTAATCTGTCTACTTCTAAATAGGAGAACTTGACTATTTCTAAATGGATTAACCTATCCACTAAACGGGAGAATCTTTCTAGTTCTAAATAAGAAAATATATCTACTTCTAAATAGGATAGTTTATCTACTTCTAAATAAATGAATCTCTCTACTAAATAGGAAGATCTATCTACTTCTAAACAGATGAACTGGTCTATTTCTAGGAGAACCTATCTATTCCTATATTATGTGTACCTTTCAGTAACTTACACGGCATTTGCCTTTGCAAACAGTGTCTAATTCTTAGAAAATATCTGATAGTTAATTCAAAAGCCCTCGGAATAAACAATCCTTTAGATATTTCCTTCACACACTGAGTCCAATAAAAAAAATCACTTGTTCACACACAAGGAAAACGTTAGAAACAAATTTAATTGTGCCTTGTGAATCGTTTTTAATTCAAAATATATGCTACCTGATTTTTCTTAAAATAAGCTACAAATTTCATCCAGATCGGTTCCAGCGTCTAAATATATATTATCGATCAAATGTTATTACGAAGAAATGTATAAACCTTGCTTAAGAGAAAATAGCAAAGCTTCTGTGTCATTCGCATATTTTGCCAGGAAATGAGTTGGAAGGAAGACAGTGGCTTAAACAAAAATCATCTATATTCTATATGAATAGACTTTCAAAGACAACATGTTACCAAACAGAAACTAACAAAGATATAAATAATGCCTATGATAAACATTTTCAGAAAAGACAGGTTTTTAAAGTTTAAAATCTGGCCTCTTTTATTCTTTCTCTGTCTCTCTTTCTTTCTCTCTTTCTTTCTCTCTCACTCTTTCTATATATCTATGTAAATATGGGTGAGCCGATATTTGCTTATCTAATGCTCTTTATTTATATATAAATGTATGTAATTATAATGATATTATAATAGTGCTTGTTCCTTCCTTAGTTACTTAGTCTGTCCGTTACACACTTCATCTATATTCGGCGTCTGACTGCAGGTGATTTTCAAAGAAACACCCTCACCCACTCCAAGGCAGTTAGAGGGGGCGGCAATTCAGCATGTCTCTAACATGCCGTTTTTATCAATTTTTTCTTCGTGTTTTGTAGCTATATAGTCTCGTATTTCTTTTGTGTATGTAACTCCACTTTTTCGCCGAAAAACAGCACAGAATAATGAAAAATGCCCCAAACTTAATAAGAACAAATATTATTGTCAAAATATGTGTTATTATTAAGAGGAAAGACCAAAGTATTTTTTGATTATTTTATTAAAGTTTAAATCCTTTATAGCACGTTCCAAATTTTGGTATATATATTTTTTTTAAGTCGACAACCTGGGTCATATTTACGTTAGTGTTTTGCGCCTATGTTTCAGGTGAAAAACACATTGATTTGGAAATTCTGTCAAAAATCAAATAATTGTCGGATTTTAAAGAAACTTTCAGGATGTATTCGGAAATGAAGAAAATTATTTTTCCTTCTTTGTTTTTCAGAAAATTGTATTAAACATAATTTTTTTACATATGTTACAAACCATTTACTATTTTGACTTTCACTTAAAATAGGTACGTTCATGAGATCGCTAAAAAGAGTATAGCATAACGAAAAAGACGCCAAACTTGACGAAAACAAAACTTCATTATCTTAATGTTTGTGTTATTATTAAGAGGAAAGATCAAAGTATTTGGGGGGTATTTTTTACATTTTTCAATCGTTTCTAGCACGTCCAAAATTTTCGTTAAAAATATTGTTTTTTTTAGTCAGCAAAATTGAAGGATAATCGTCAGCCATTTTTTTCCAGTTTATAAAAAAAAATGAAAATCTTAGTTTGAAATTCTTTTAAAAATCAATTATCATTTTTTTAAAACTTATTTTAAGAAAATCAGAAATTATAATATTTATTTAAAATATTTTGAACCAAGCTTAACTTAGTTTCTGCGCCGAAAATACGTAGTTTGAAAACAAAACAAAGCAAGTCATAACCTTTCGCGTCACTTGACAGGTGACGAAAGGCATTCATGACGTTTTGATAGCTTACATGAGGATAATTCTTTCTGCGGAAGGAGAGAAGTGAAGTTATTTAGATTTAAGTGAACACATTATTTGCCTTGTTATTTTTAAGGAAAACTTTCAGCGCTCTATTTTTTTTTTGTACTTAGCTTTCACCTTTACGTTTACGATGCTTTATGGAAAAAATATATTAAAGAAATTAAAATAAGACTGTTGAGAGTGAAATTAAATTTCATAAGAAAATTATCTAATTAATTTATAGGTACCTTACTTATTAAATTTTATCAGAAGTGTACATAAAATACAAATCTAAATTTCATATGATGATACTGATACTTGTAGGTACCCTTCTCAGTTGAAATTGAAAAATCAAATTAACTTCTCCACACGTCTATATTTCTGAGATGAGGTATTATGTACATTATTTACATTATTCGTTTTTTTTTTTTTTTTTTTTTTTGTGGTCTAGCATATGTGCTGAGGGAAATTAACAGGTAACTGACATCCATTAATCATGACACGTGGAACTAGAACAGTCTACCCTATTGAGCGAAATAAAGTTCGACATTCCAACCACCTGAAGAAGGCCGGAGCGTACAACAGCCGAAACGTTGTAATGAATATGGCGACAAAGATGAGGACAATAGTCCGAATAATGTAAATAATTCTCCATACGTGTTTCGCAAAAATGAATCTATCTCAAAACGACATTTACGAAACTGAACGCGGCTTTTAACTAATTTTATAATATTTTAACAACTTAAATGTAAAAATGTATTATAATTAAAGAAATAACAAATAATTGTGTTAAAAATTCAGTATTTAAGTTAAATACTAGACAGAAATTCAATCCACGTTTTTTTTTATTGCACGCATGCTACTTCCAGTCTTCCGTAGATTTGATTTACAGTGTTATTATTGACATAAATTATATTCTTTATATCCTGTTGTTCGTTAGTTTGTAAGAAGCTTTGGAAATTATAATCTGTAAATATATTTCTACTTAATAACAACATTCGTTAAATTCTACAAACCTTTCCCTAATTTTAGAAGAATTAACAACATTTAATGTAAAAATTATAAAATATTTCAGAAATAACAAATAATTGTTTTAAAAATTCATTTTTCATCGAAATATCTTTTTGCTTTCAGAAAATATTGTCCATGTTCATTAAAATAAATAAAAGCTATTAAAAGCTTTTGAAATTAAATAATATTTTTGTTTTATTGTTTTTTATTGAGTTTTGTATGTTACAATTCAGAGATGATTTTCAGGTAGAGGTGGTTCAACTAAAAAAAATAAAAAAACATAATTGTGCTTTTAACTAATATAATCACTAATCTTACCAAAATTGAAATTTTCGTACAATTACTTATAGGGGGTGGGCTAATACATATGAAAAGAAAACAATTTGCCATGACTTTAAAAAAGGAAAACATATTTATAATAAGTTCCATCATTTGTGAATAGTTTCTGAAAGTTTCATTAAAATCCGACAATTATTTTTATTTTTGCAAGATTTTCAAAATTAATGTCTGTTATACACAAAAAAAAAAAAATGCGCAAAATATTATTTTACTAGTTCCGGTGATACAAAGAGAAACAAGATTTTTTAATCAAGATTTAGAATGTTCTAAAAAGAAGGAAAAATATTAAAAAATAATTAAAAAATACTTTGATCTTTCCTCTTTGATCTTAATAATAATATAAACATTTAGACGCTAAAATTTTGTTTTCGTCATTTTTGGCGTCTTTTTCATCAAGCTATGCTCTGTTTTTTGCGATCTCATAAAGGTACATACTTAAAACAATTTAACTTTACGTTAACTTATTAAATTTCTATTTGAAATCTTAATTTTTTTAAATTTGCATGTCATTTTGCAATGTCCTTTCAAATTATTTTTATATTTAACTCCTATTTCATAAAAAATATTTTTACTTTTTATTTTACTTTTTATTGTTTTTTCTATTATTTTTTTGAGTTGTTCTGTAGCAAAAACATTTGAAAGATAAACTTGAATTCACTTTTAAATTTAATCTTTAATTTAATTATTTTTAGACAATATTTCATTTACATTTGAAATTAGTAACTTTCAGGACTTATACGGAAATGAATGGAATTTTTGCGTTTTTTGCTTTTCATAAAATTGTAGTAAACATAATATTTTTACATATGTTACAACCAACTTACTTAATTTCATGAAATTTCGAAAATTGGCCTCAGAAAATTTTTTATGGTGGCCTCTAAATGACATTATCGTTAAAATGTTACGTGTTTTAAAGGTTGTCTTCCCCTTACTGGGAAAAATCGCTCAACTTTTAAGGACTGCAATTCTTTCATTTCATTTCGATGTTTCATCGTGTCTCAACAGACTTTGAAAATTTGTACATCAGTGAAAAGCATTAAATATGTCTTCAAGTACATTGTACAAGGGACATAACTGTTCAAGTACATTGTACAAGGTACATAACTGTGATTCTGTTGAAGTAAGAGACAACCTAGCAGCAAATCGTGATCAGAATCAAGCTCACGATGGAATGACTAATTATCTTGCTTGTGGTTCTCCTCTGGAATTTATGTGGAGACTGTCAGAGTTCAAGCTAAATGATACATCTGACAATATTTATAGACTTGCTGTACATCTTGAAGAGCAGTAAAGAGCTTACTTTCACAGAGGCAACACTCAGCAGGCTGACACTACCATCATTGCATGGTTTAAACTAAATGAGCATGACGATGATGATGCAAGGAACCACTTGTACCCTGACATTTCGCTGCATTATGCGTTTAATAAGCACTGTAGAAGGGGAAACCTTGCCAACATGCAATGAACGCGTCAAAACGAATGAAAAGCTGCCAGTGTGAAGACATACAACTGAAACGTGCTTAATATTATGGTGATCTTGTCCATAACATAATAATAATATTAATAATAGTATGCCACACTCTTGGATTCTTAAGACTTTGCAAATGTACAACGTCTTCTCGGTGATAATAAATTGCCTTAAACACAGCATGGGAATGTGGAAAACTACATTATACCTAAATCACACCAAAGGCACTGCCACTTCCAAACGCCCGAGTATCCGATGAGGAATCTTTCAAGGAGACTCTCTGTCACCCGTTCTATTTCGTCTGTCCTTAATCCACCTTTCGCGTGAACTAAACAATGGCAGATATGCATACAAAGTAAACTAGATAGTATTTAATCATCTCTTCTACATAAATGATCTCAAACTCTTTGCCAAAGACGAGAAGAATTTGGAGTGTCTCCTCAATACTGTAAAATGTTTTAGTGACGATATACGTATAGATTTCGGATTAGATAAGTGTGCAAAAAAGACATTCAAGATGGAGAGAATTACAGAAACAGACTCAATAGATGCAGATTTTGTCACAAATATTAGGGAATTAGAACAAAAAGAAGCCTGTAAATACTTAGGAGTTAGCGAAGGAGATAGAATACAGTACACCCAAATGAAGGAGAAAGTGTGAAAAGAATACTACAGACGTGGGCGTCTGGTGTTGAATATCGAGTTGAATTAAAAAAAAAACGGAATAACAACCATAAAACCTTAAATGTACCTGTGGTGTAATACAGTTTCAACATCCTTAGCTGGACCATAGCTGACATTAAGCGAATTGACGCCAGAACAAAAAAAAAGCGTCTCACTTGCCATCGCATGTTTCATCACAAGGCTGATTTTGATCATTTGTATGTGTGCAGATCCGAAGGAGGTAAAGGATTAGTTCAACTAGAACTGTCTTAGAAAACTACAACACTCGGCTTTCAAAGATACCTGGAAACTGCAGAAGGCGGGATGATGATTTGTGTCAAAGAACACGAAAGAAACTGTATTTAGTAAAAAAAAAAAAAGAAAAAAGAGGCCAACAAGTTCAAAATAGAGTTTCAAATGGGTGAAGAAATGCAAGTAAAACATAATACACCGACTGCAGCTGCAAAACAAAAAATTAAAAGAGAAAACAAAAGCAAATTCAGTTCACCAGATACGGAAACAATGGCATGATAAACCTGTTCACAGCCAATATTCTGCCAGTACCAGTACCAAACAGGCTGATGTCGACAAACACCGTACCCATCAGTGGCTATGTAGTGCAGGGTTAAAAGCTGAAACCAAAGGTTTTATTCTTGCTGCACGGAAAGGAAACTGCAAGAAATTGGTATATGAACACCACCCAGATACGGTTACAAATATAGGACCCATAACAATTTTATAGGACTTAGCAATACATGCAGAGAGGACAATCAAAGCTAATCTCTCAGACATCGAGATCAGAGACCGCAAAAACAAAATGTGCCTTCTCTTTGATATGGCATTCCCTATGAGACTATAATGTATCTTTGAATATCTTCAAAAAATATTAAAATACAAACAACTTGAAATCGAAATCTCAAAAATGTAACACATGAGGAGACCAACAGTTCCAGTTGTAATTGGATCACTCGGATTGATTGGCATCATTGAGTCCGATAGACTCATTGAAAGAATTCCTGCTAGCTGAATACTTAAAAAAAATGGAAAAAATTGTACTCTCTACTCACAAGTACAGTCCACACCTTACAAAGGGTTTATCTGTGTAAAATATGTACGATCTTTGTTTTTCTTCCCCAAAAAGTGCTCAGTGGAAAATGTCATGATGCCAGACCTTAGGTCTGTGGTTGGGACCCGGAAAAAATGAATAGAAAACAGAAATACAAGGAAATAATAATAATAATAATAATAATAATAATAATAATAATAATAGCACAAAAGAGCGAAATGTTCACTAATGCGATTTATGCATTATATTCTGAACGATTGGATGAGGATTTGCCTTGGATTTATTTCAGAAAAGACTATATGGATTCCTTGCGTTAGTGCAAGTCTGAAAATGAGATGAGGATTTATCTTTAATTCAATCCAAAAAGCTGGGTAAATATATGAACAACTTTCGATATGTACTAAGAACAAACACAGAATAAATATCAACGGCTTCTTAAAAGACACTCTTTTTCAATCTTTTCTTTCTTTTTTTTTAATCCTGAGAAACGTCAGCTTAGGGAAAAGTACGATTATTTATTATTTAGGCATAAACACAAATACGTACGCGCGCGCGCACACACACACACACACACACTTCAGAGTTTGTCTATATTTCTGAGATGAGGTATTATGTACAGTATTTACATTAGTCGGACTATTGTCCTCATCTTTGTCGCCATATTTGTCACAACGTTTCGGCCGTTGTACGCTCCAACCTTCTTCAGGTGGTTGGAATTTCAGAACTGAACCCTTTATTTCGATCACTGGGTAGACTGTTCTAATTCCACGTGCCATGTTTGATGGATGTCAGTTATCAGTTATCTCCTGCTAATTTTCCCTCTGAAAGTTCTCCACTGCCTTAACCAGGAATTGAACTCACCTTCTTTGGGTCTGTCACTGGATCTAACCAACACCTTTATCCACTGTGCTGACATCCATCAAACATGGCACGTGGAATTAGAACAGTCTACCCCAGTGATCGAAATAAAGGGTTCAGTTCGAAATTCCAACCACCTGAAGAAGGCCGGAGCGTACAACGGCCGAAACGTTGTGACAAATATGGCGACAAAGATGAGGACAATAGTCCGACTAATGTAAATACTACACACACACTTCTTTCATTTTTGGAACTGATGAAGTCTAGAAAGGTGTAACACATTTTAATGAAAGGTTTTCCATTTGTCATATTTCTTAAAAACTTGAAACTTTTTTCTTGGAACGGTCACCAGATATCTTTACACTTTGTGAAACTAATTTAAATATTTCTTAAATCCCCAGATGATTCATTCATGCACTTTAGACTTTCGTTATGACACTTTGTTAGCTATCGCTTTTTCCTTTATCACTCTCCTTCTCAGGACTGTAATATATTAAACAAAATTTTTGATAATATAGAAATGACACTTTCATACATCCATCTGCGAATATTTTCGTGTTTGATGATTTTAATGCTCATCACGTCAAGTAGATTTTGTATTCTAATGTTACTAATGTTGCCCGTATTCAGACTTTTAATTTATCCGTTGTTGAGTCGCTCAGTCAAATCGTGGATTTACCTACTTGTTTTCTTGATAAATCTGTTCAATATTCTTATTTACTTGATTTGTTCCTTACCTCCTCTCCTAGCGCTTGTCGGGCGTCACAACTACTACTTACAAGACTTCTTTCTGTCAACAACGTACAGATTGGGATTCATTTCGTGACTTCATTCGAAACACCCCTTGGATTGATATTCTTAACTTTCCTATTCAGAATTGTGACACGGAGGTTTCTTCTTGGCTTAAAGTCGGCATTGTTGCTTTTGACCCTTATCTCAAATACCGGGTGAACCAGCAGCCTGATCGGCTGCCATAGGAATTGCGTTTTCCCAGTGTACCAGCGTGTTAATCCCAATCACAACAGATGCCTATTTGTGGCCGTTCCAAATACTTGTAGAGTTGTCCTCAACGAGGCTAAGTTTTTTTTTTTTTTAAGCGTTTCACCCCAAGCAAGGCGAGAAGCCACTAGGACGCAAGGGGTTACAGAAAATTTGGAGCAAGATCAGAGAAGAGTGATAGAAGAAAGGATGAGGAGAAGAGTAGTGGATAGATCAAGGCAGCTGGAGATGTCGATTGACATTACATTTGAATAGCTGGAGATTATAGCTCTCAGGGAAACTGGAATAGGGAAGGGAGTTCCACAGGCGAGAGGTGCGAGACATGAAGCTATTAGAGTGGAAGAGACGGCTACATTTAGGAGTTTCGACAGTGAAGGGGTGAGAGCGGGATGCCAGCCTCGTGGGGCGCTTGAACTCATGAAGTCTGGGAACCAGCAGATGCAGCTCCTCGGAGCAATTGCCATGAAAGTATTTGTAAAACAGACAGAGAGAGGCGACGCGCGTCTGGAGAAAGATTACTGTAGACGAGATGCCAGAGCAAGGCCAATTATATTGTATATCCGTCTCTGGTGCCTATCAAGAACCCCGAGGCAAACAGAAGGGGCTCCAGACCATATATGGCAGCAATACTCCATGCAAGGGCGAATTATTGATTTGTAGATCTGGAGGATCGATTCCGGGGAGAACAATTTCCTGGCGCGGCACAGGGAGCCAACTTTCCTTGAGGTGGATGAAGCAATTGACTCAATGTATTTGTTCCATCTCAGGTAAGCCGTCAACGTGAGACCGAGCAGCCGCAGAGAGGTGCTCTCGAGCAGTTGAGCGTCAGACATTCTAATGGAAGGCAGGGAAGGATTTCTGTGGTGATTAATAGAGAGCAGTTTTCTTTTTGAAGCATTAAAGTTGACCAGCCAATTCCTGCCCCAGTTCACAACCGATTGGAGGTCCTTTTCGAGACGCACGGCCAGGTTAGTTTTGTCAGTGACACTAGATTTGTTTTTGAGGCAGGAATAAATTGTGGTGTCATCCGCGTATATGCCAACTTGGGAATTTATGGCGTCAGGAAGGTTTTGTTTGCTGATAGAACGAGGCACCTATAGCCTCTTGAATGTTTGATTCAGGTGACTAATGGCGGTTTTGTAATAGCGTGTTAAATAAGAAAAGATCTTTTTATCCATCCTCTCTTCGCTCAGTTTGAGTCGTTAACATCTTCTGCTTATAAAACAGAATATGTTCTCGTAAATTCTCTTTAAATTATACACGACTCATTCATCTGAAGTACCTTTTCCTGAATTCCGACTAACAACTAAGTCTTTATTCAGTGATATGCATATAACTAAGTTGATGGTTTCGGCTATCATCTCTAAAACTAGATCTTCATAAAGCATGTGGATTTGATCTGAAATAGTCCTTAAGAAATGTGTTCCTGAATTGTTTCCTGTTCTCCCTAAAAATCTACAATAAATAGCTTGCTGCTTCTTGTTTTCCTGTTTGTTGAAAATTATCTTCTGTTGTTCCAGACTTTTAGAACTCGAGCAAACCATCTGATCTCTTTAACTATCGGCCTATTGGCATTCTCCTTCTTTTTGGTAAAGTACTAAAGTACGAGGCTGTAATTAATTTAGATTAACTAAAATTGGTTAAGCATCTCACGTCGAAGGGAATTCTTTCAGGTAAGCAATAGAGCTGTCGCTTCTCTAGGTCAACTGCTGATGTGTTAAGGATCATTGCTGAAAGAGACTATCAAGATTTAGATGAGAATCGTGATGCTCGGACTGTTACTTTGGCTATCTTGAAGGCATTTGAAAGGATCTGGAATATTGATCCTCTTCATAAGTTGAAATGTTATCGTATTTCTGGGTGAATTTTTGAACTAATTCAGTATTTTTTATCAAATGGCGAAGTGAAAGTCGTTTTAAATGGCCGCTCTTCTAAATCTTTTTGAATAAATACAGGTGTTCCCTAGTGTTCTATCCTTGGAACTACTTTGTTTCTAATTTTCATAAATGACCACCCCGATAACATCAGTACTCAACTTGGTATCTATGCTAATGATAAAACTATTTACTCCTGTTTAAATAGTAGGTTTTATCAGTTCTATAAGGTTAAATTGGCAGCTGATCTCAAAAATGACCTACAAACTGTTGTTAAATGGGGCAAGGGATGGCGTGTTAATTTTAACGCCTCAGAAATTAAACGTCTCTCTTTTAATTATCTGAGATAACCCTTTTTAACTTATATATGAATGGTGCTAACCTCCAGGAGGGTGACTTATTACGCCTTCTCGGACTAAGGTTTTCAGATGATATGCAGTGGAAAGACTATATTGAACGAATTGCTAAATCTGAAGCTATGAAAGTTGGTTCACTGTGTGGTGTTAGGCAATTTTTCTCCTCAGAATCTATCTTACATATTTATAAGTCTATCATTTGTCCTGACATTGAATATTGCTTCCACATCTAGTCTGGTGATCCTGCTATATATTTAAAGATTCTTGAAAAAAATCCAAACAATAATCTGCAATATTATTGGTCCTGACCTCGCATTTTGGCTTCAGTCCATTCCCCACCGCCCTAACGTGACTTGTCTGTGCCATTTTCATAAATTCTTTCATGGTAATTAATAATAAATATTTTTTCCTCACCAGTAGTACAACTCTGATTTTCATGCACAACGCATTCGTCAGATGCTGACTAAAAGCTGAATGTTGAATAATTTAAATAATGATATATGTACCCTGTTGAAATGATGGTGGAACAGTCCATTTTATTTACGCGAGTAGAGGGGGGTGATTATTTTTATTTATTTATTTTAAATTAGACCACTTCCTGCGGTAAATAAAATGGACTCCTTATTTTTTTTTAATTTTATGGCCAAAGGTTTCAGGAGTTATTAAGGATTTTCAGAAGGTGGGTTTACACTCTTCAAAATAGTAATGTGAGTTAACATTTTTAGAAGCTGTTTGATTAATACTGAATAAGATTTTAGAAGTACAGAAAATAAAATATTTTTTCACTTAACAATGTAATTTTATTAAAAAAAACCAAGAATTTAACATTCGAACCCACACATTCTAACAAAATACACGCCTTGTTAGATTGATTCCGATAGAATTTGCTTCTTTAAAATTCCAGTTGTTAATTCTCAGACCAAAGCGCCAAAAGGCAAATTGTCTGTTGATTCAGTGAACCTATGCATATGTATATATGTTTATTTATATGTGATACTGTGTGTGTGTTTCATGTGATAGCTTAATTCTTTCCATGTTTTTAAACTGGCGTCATAGGCTGAAATTCGAACATTGTTTCAAACCGAATTCTAAAACCTGACTAGTCTTCATGACTAAGAACATTATTACAAAATGTAATGTTCTGCCCTTTCATATAAGACGGTCCGTTTTGCTTTGGATTGAATTTTCTATATTTGATTTAATTTAATCAATACGTGTATTTGCATATATATATATATATATATATATATATATATATATATATATATATATATATATATGCATATTAATTTTAGAATCTCATCTCGAACACAAGTCAGGGCTGATAATTCAAGATTTTCTCAGGTCAGTAAAGGTCTTCAATTAAGTCAGATAATGTTGCCACTGATATATATATATATATATATATATATATATATATATATATATATGCAAATCAGATTCCGTTCTGAATTGAGATCAGATTGTCGGTTCAATTATAAAATAGATGACCAAGACACAACATTCAGTTTGTCTTTGCGGTAAGACGAAACAATTGACGACTCTGGCCTTTCCTGTAGTTCATCTGTCAACCAATTCCGATAAGGTATGTTTCTTTTTCTCTTGATTCTAATTGATGTGTTCTTTGCTGTATGCCGTAATTCAATCCTGAAGTCTGCTTTCTCTATCAACACTCGTTAGAAACATCTTTCTTTCTTTTGCGACGAAAGTTCACGCACTAAAAGTCTTGAGAGCCTCTCAAAGTAGAAAGTTATTTTCTGAGGTATGAAATTAAGATTATGAGGATAAATCAGATAGATAACGATTGAACCTTGACTGGAAGAGGTTAAGACTGTAATGTTCAAGGAAGCATACACCTAATGTCTGAGTGCAAATTTCTTTTGGGTACGGTGGCAATTAGGGTGATTCGATACCGTGGAAGTCGCGAAGTATATTATAGTTGTAAATATCTGAACTGATAGGACTAAAGAAGGAAGCTCATTTGAAAAATTACCATGGGAATAACGATGGAGTAACAATATGCTTGCAACATTTCGCACATGGGAAAGAGTGTTTACAGAGAAGAAAATGACATCCTTCACATGACCGTGTAAACGATTTTGAATTCAGTCAAGGCTAGAAAGTTAGGAATTGGCGGCTCTAACTGAGATATGGCAGCAGTTGCCTATTTTTGGTATAATTTGGATCAGGTAAAGAAACGGGGACTTTCTGGAACGGAACAATGTGCCTAGTGTTCACAGAAAGGACAATGTACTAAAAGACAGAATTGCTGATTTTCATCTCCAAGAGCAAAAAACACTTTTCGCGTTCTTGAGCTCCCTTTTTCTACTGAAATGGACTGAAGTGATTCTACTAAATCAACTGGCTGGGTCGACTGCTAGAAAAGTCGGTATACTATGTAGTGCCAGGCATTTTTTCTGGTCAAATCTAGCACTCGTCTGAGCACTAAATACAGCTACTATACCTCATCTGGTGCTCCTACTATATATCTCGAGATTCTTGAAAAGAATTCAAAAAAAGATCTGCAATTTAATCGATCTTGACCCGGCAACTCGACATCAGTCATTTTCTCACTGTTGTACGTGACTTCTAACTGTTTTTCTGTAAGTGTTTTCATGACAATTGTTCTAAGGGGTTTTCCTTCTTGGTGTCTTGACTACATGAATTTAAGCAAGATACTAGATTGCCAATTAGGTCTCATTTTTTTACAGTTGAATTACATGCAACTGTATGTTATATTCCAATAATATCTTTTTCTTACAATTCTCGAGCTGGAACAACCAATTTCTTTTTTTGAGATATTCAAGATGCACGTCCGACTATCTAACCTATAGCTAAGGATAGATTCATACCATTCAGAAAGGTATTTGAGCATAAGTTAATGTAAGGAAAACAATTTGATAAGTACATTAGCCAAGAATGAGATTATTTATAAAAGTATGTTCTGTGTAAAATAAATATAATTTTTTCTATGGCCTTAATGATTGAATCATATATATATATATACATATATATATATATATATATATATATATAGAGAGAGAGAGAGAGAGAGAGAGAGAGATAGATATCCGATTTAAAATCCTATGACATCAAACAGATCTAATACAAATATAGATAAAACAAACACAAAGAACGAGAGGGACTCTCCAAAGATGAACATTGGGAGGTGATAAGCTAAGGTAATCTATTTGTTTTAGGATTTCAACTTATCAGCAGAGATCCTAAAGCATTTTTCTCACAGACACTATTGTCTTTCTTTCATTTTAAGCCGACAAAGCCAGAGAGTGCATACGCTTCTCCGGCGAAACGCGTCTTTAATCAAATTCTCCATGTTGTCTCATCATCTTCACTTTTGTTTCAGATACTATTATAAATACTTCAAACACACAGGTATATATATATATATATATATATATATATATATATATATATATATATATATATATATATATATATATATATATATATATATACGTATAGTGTTGGTGTTAATAAAACAGCTCGATGTAATACTACAGAGCTATTAAGTATATATTAATAAACATATATATATATATTATCCCTCACCACTAGTAAGACTCGGAGTTCCATGCACAACGCAATCTTCAGCTGTTGTGCATGGAGCCCATACTATACATGAATATATATATATCAATATATATATATATCAATATATATATATATATATATATATATATATATATATATATATATATATGTGTGTGTGTGTGTGTATATATATATATATATATATATATATCCCATTAACCTCTCGGTAGACTAAGTAAAATATTCATACATGGAGTCCGGGTGCTAATAAAACAGGGTCGGATGTAATATAACAGAGATATTAAGTATATATTAAAAAAATCTATATTATCCGTCACCGGTAGCACGACTCGGAGTTTCATGCGCAACGCAATCTTCAGCTAAACTCAGCACATCAAGATTACATTGTGCAAGAAACTCCGAGTTGTGCTACCGATGAAGTAATATATATATATATATATATATATATATATATTGAAAAACAATAAAAACTTATTTTTCACTTTCTTTTCAGTCTCGTTATCGCCAGTTTTCCGATGGCCTATCTCGGAAAATCTTCCCCATTAACTTGGTTCGTTTATGTAATCTCCGTTTCAACCCTTGTATTCTTTTTAGCCAGGCTGGAGAAAAGGTCTAACGAACAAGTAAGTATTATTATTATTATTATTATTATTATTATTATTATTATTATTATTATTATTATCTTCACAGGAGTAAAATCAGAACAAAAACGGAATATTCCTTCTGGGTTGGGGTTGCCAAACTTTAATTTTTCTGACATGATCCTGTCCAAAATCATTTATGCGGTCTTGTACGGAATGACTTATTTTCCACTCAACAGCCTCTTTCGCCACAGACATAAAGTTGCAAGCTTATCTCTAATCTATCTCTGTTTTCCAAGGCCAGTATTCAGGGTATTTCCATTCTTTTGTCTCACTAGTTCAAACCCTTACAGGTGAGGCACGTAACATTCATGTTTTCTTCGAATTACAATTAAACAAAAGAAGTTCCGCTCTTTTCAGCTTTTTTCGCGAGAACCGATAGTTTCTCGAAGATACTCCTGCGTGAGTGCTTCCTTCAATACAAAATTCGTAATCTTTTCGAGTCAAGAGTAAATTGTTATCTTCCATCTCCTCATAAACTTCACTTCATACCACCTACTATTTCATTCATTTCACATAACCTCATTCATCGCAACCATTTTAACAGTAACTCTCTACCTAGAGTGGCTCTCCGGCCTAGTATAAAATTAAAAAAACTCATTATAACGCAAAATGTCGAATAGTTATTATTGGAGATGCACCTTCTTGAACAGTAATTATCATAATCTTCATGTTCTAGAACATTCTCATCTCTCCGAAGAAGTCCTGCATTTTCCCTTTCAATTTTTGAGATGAAAACGAGGTTTGAGGCAACAGAAATGAGGTTCTACAGAAGGATGCTGGGAATACTATGGGCTTAACATGCAAGATTGAGGAAAATTGAAAAAAGGACCCTTATACTTAGAAAGATACAATTGATATTTTTAGGACAGATTATGAGGAAACATGGGTTGGAGAATTTGACATTCACAGTACCGTAAGGACAGAAGAAATCAGAAAGTGACAAAAACAACCTAATAATCCTGTGTAAATGATTGGCAGAGCAGGGAATGGGAGTGATGGTGGAAAAAAAAAATGAGAAACAAACGTTACTAAGGGATACAGAAGATAGAAAGGTGTGGAGAGCCATAAGCAGAAATATACAGCGAGGTGAAAAATACGGCAGAATCTCTTTTTCTTTACTGAAGATCATTAGATCTAATCACACAGTTTAGAGAAAATATTCGCTCTAGATGTCAAAATACGAAAGCATATTTTTTATTATCTTGGTTTAGCAGGATAATGCCGAGCCTTTGGAAGTAACTTCTATTTTGGTGACCGATGCCAAATTGCATTAATCTGAGTCGGTTCTGTATTGATTATCGCCGGTGACTGTGGGAGTTAAAAATAAATTCGCCAGGGAACTTTTTTTTTAATTTATTTTTCAACCTTTTTATGATTATATTCAATGCATTTACATGTTTACACGAGATGTTTAGTAACCATAGCTCAAGAAAGAGTGATATTAAATTTCCTCAAGACTCCAGCACCTTCCTCACTATCCTAACAGAATGAAGGATTATTAGTACCTTTACGCTATGAAAATTATTTCTATTCTTAGATCATTTAATAAACCTTGCAGTATTTTTGGTAAATGTAAATGTGTTCCGACTAAAACAGATATTCTTATAATAGTTGGACTCCAAGCAGGGCAATAAAGCCACTAAGACTCAAGAGGCTTACGGAATGTGAAAGAATGCGAGATAAAGAAAACATTTTTAAGTAGAGAGAAAAATAAAAGAGCAGAAATTAAGGAAACAGAAGATAACGATTGACATTTAAATTTCCGAAGATCAATGTTGACTGGAAAGCCAGAAGCAAGAAGAGAATTCTACAAATGAGAAGTGCAAGAGAAGAAACTGTTAACGTAGGACTTACGGTTACATCTAGCCATTTCAACTGTAAAATGATGAGTCTTTGCCGTCAATCTAGTATTAGTACGCTTACATACATAAAGTCTCGGTACCAAATCGCAAAACTCGTCAGAACAATTACTATGAAGATATTTATAGAAAGTCGCAGGAAATCAATGTTCGGTGAGAAAGTGACTGATGCCGAGACGCCAGGTCAAGATCGATAACAATGCAGATTATTCTTTGGATTTTATCAAGGATTTCTAAATGCATAGCAGAAGCACCTGGCCAGATGCTACAACAGTATTCAGTACATGGACCAATGGTAGAATTATAAATGTCTAAAATAGATTCTGCTGATAAAATTTGTCTAGTATGCCGGAGTGAACCAATATTGCGAGCAGCAGATCTCGTAAGAGATTCAATATAATCTTTCCATTTCATATCAGCGAAACCGTTTGCCCCAATAAAAACGAAGAATCACTTGCCTTCATATTCTAAACTCGCTTTGCCTAATATTCAAGGGCTTAGTATTTTTTTCAATTTCTAACTCGAGTTCAGGTTTATTGTGACCGGTTAGCAGAGTCAGTTCAACAAATATCAGTCCCGTTATTGTTGCGTAGATGGCGTGATTATGTGGATAGTGATATTCATAAGTTATGTTTGGTAATAAGAGCAACATTCTTTAAATCTACAAACTATTGCTCAGTGGTCATACAGATACTAATACATTGGAGATCGAGATAGTCTCTGTTGGGTATCGTAGCAAAACACTGTAAAACTCGACCAACCTCTGCAATAGCAATACCGTAATCAGTACGAATATAGTTTTTTTCCTTAAAGCACTAGTGATTATAGTTTTGACTTTTAGCTTTTTTGTTGTTATTTTCGTAAGATTCCAAGTGCTCCACTTATTACGGGGATAACTCTAACTAACCTCTCTCGATTTTCAGTGGTTCAGTTTATTTTTAAATGTATTTCCTTTCGATACATTTCTTATCCGAACTGTTATCTCTTTTTTCAGCTATGTTAACCACCAAACCGTTTTCTTTTCTTTGGTCCCAGTTAGCAAATCCTTTATTCTCTAAGCGATTAGATTATGTGCCTGGAACACAAAGTTACAGAAGAACATATATGTTTTTTTTTGTTTTAAAATATGTTACTGTTTCGTAAGATAAAATTAAAACGAACCTCTAATTTCGCCAGCTACGGATCCGAGTTATGGGCAATTTCCTGTTTCTTAAGATTTTGCTTAGCTTTTAGAAAGCATCTTTCGCTAATCCAATGCCCCCCCCCCCGCGCATTTCCGGTCCACATTTCGCCCCTCTGTTAAACGTTATTTAGAAATTTAAATTTTAGTGCTTGCTTGATGTTGGCGTCTCCAGTTCTTAGGTCGCAACTTGGAAGGTAGGTTTTGCTGATAACTTTACATTCTGTCTTCCTACAATTGATAGTTAGTCCTTTCTTCCCACTTTCTTTTAGTATCTCCAATTCACAGTTTGCATCTTGGGATGTTCCTCTTGCTGACAACCAGACATTCTGCCTTCTTACAATTGATAGTTAGTCCTTTCTTCCCACTTTCACTTAGTATCTCCAATTCATAGTTTGCATCTTGGGCTGTTCCTCTTGCTGATAACCAGACATTCTGCCTTCTTATAATTGATAGTTAGTCCTTTCTTCCCACTTTCATTTAGTATCTCCAATTCATAGTTTGCATCTTGGGCTGTTCCTCTTGCTGACAACCAGACATTCTGCCTTCTTACAATTGATAGTTAGTCCTTTCTTCCCACTTTCTTTTACTATCTCCAATTCATAGTTTGCATCTTGGGCTGTTCCTCTTGCTGACAACCAGACATTCTGCCTTCTTATAATTGATAGTTAGTCCTTTCTTCCCACTTTCTTTTACTATCTCCAATTCATAATTTGCATCTTGGGCTGTTCCTCTTGCTGACAACCAGACATTCTGCCTTCTTACAATTGATAGTTAGTCCTTTCTTCCCACTTTCTTTTACTATCTCCAATTCATAGTTTGCATCTTGGGCTGTTCCTCTTGCTGACAACCAGACATTCTGCCTTCTTACAATTGATAGTCCTTTCTTCCCACTTTCTTTTACTATCTCCAATTCATAATTTGCATCTTGGGCTGTTCCTCTTGTTGACAACCAGACATTCTGCCTTCTTACAATTGATTTCTAGTCGTTTTGTTTCGGTTGCATTAAGCATGCTAACTTTTCATTACATCTCCATTAACGAACGGAATCTGGTTTTAATTTTGAACATGACATTTTCTTTTCTCTTCCAGAACGTAGAATTACAAAAACGTGCAGCCTACATACACGCTAGGATTGGCCGTTGTGAGTATTTTTCCATTGCCGCATGAACACACAATAGTGAAATTTATATTAAATACTGATGTGCATAATGAAAAGGACTGTCACAATCTATATCTGTGTTTCCCAATCTGGATGATATCGCCCATCAGTGGCCGATTTCAAATGTTGGGCGGTCGATATTCAAATTAACAGAAAATGGTGGGCAATTGGAAATTTTGATGGGCGATATGGGATTTGAGCATTAAAAATGTATTTCTGTCTATGCTACCCGAAAAACCCTATTTAAAGAAGCCATGCAAAAAACAAAGAAAAAACAGGAGGCTAAATGTGAAAAACTGGGTTACATTCCTAGATAAGATATAGCCGCAAACAAGCCGGTAGATGTAGTTGGATAGAAAATACACTTTAATTAAAAAATAGTGTTTAATTAAAAAAAAGATCTTCTACTGGAATATGAGTATCCATAAAAAAATTTAAACAAAATATAATAAAAATATAGCGGAATTAATCCATTTCCACACACACACACACACACACACACACACACACACACATATATATATATATATATATATATATATATATATATATATATATGAAAATTTCTCCGATTAAACCAGTAGAGAAGACAATATTTATGAATAAAAATGACAATAGGAAAACTAGTAATTGCTGACGCATTGCCTCCAATGTGGACTTTATCAAAGCAAAATACGAAAAAAAAAAACAAAAAAAACTTATTTTGCTTTGTTAAAGTCCACATTGGACGAAACGTGTCAGCAATTACTAGTTTTCTTATTGTCATTTTTATTCATATATATATATATATATATATATATATATATATATTAATATTAGGAAAAAGTTTACTTGTGACGCATTCATAATTCAGGTCAACATCGGCCTAAATTATATCGGACTGACTCTTACAATATTTCATCATTCCTTGCAGATCTTCTAATATCCCAGTGTGGAATAACTACTTACAAAATGATGTAAAGAAAAAGAAAAACACTCTAAATGAATTCGACTTAGAAAGAAACTTCTAAAATATTCTCAAATGACCATCATCCCTCTGTCGTGCGCATGTGTGTGTAGTCCTAGCAACATAACAAATTTAGTCCAACGACGCCCTGAAGGACGAAATGCGCCACAAGTAAAATTTGTCAAACAATTTCTTTATAAACTGATTTGTTTATATTAGCATAAGAAAGTGAGAAGATATGTTTTTTCTCAGAGTCAGAAAAAAATCTGTGTTTAAAGGCACCATTCAACACTGCTGGGTCATCGACGCACTCTGTGACCGAGATGTTAAAGCACTTCGGATCTATGACGGTTGCCTCTCGGGAGAACGCAGTTTCGAATCCTGCCAGAGACCGCATATTTTACTCTGATAAGATTTCTCGAATATTCAGGCTGGTAGACGAAATTAAATAAATATATAGTTTATTAAATAAACGGAATTACCCATACGAATATCCCCTAAGAAACGTTTAAGTAATTAAAATTTGTCGGAATATTAAATAAGAAATCCATTCCTATATATATATATATATATATATATATATATATATATATATATATATATATATATTGCTTATCAGCTTCTCTTCTAATATTTCTTCCATTTCAAGTTTATGCCGCAGGGGCCGTGTACACTCGTTGGGGCCGCAAAAGATGTCCTAGATTTTCAAGGCTTATCTATGCAGGTAAGATATATTATTCTTTAAATCCGATGGGCTTACTGTCATATCACGGTGAAACACTGGTTTTTGTACGACAACAGAAGTTAAGCAACGTCAAGCCTTGTCAATACTTGTGAGTATTACTGCTGTAACCATGGATGCGCGAATAATTTGATAACCGTTCGGAATTATAAATTGGAGAGCTGAGTTCCAATTCCAGTCGAGTTCGTTATAACCGCTTATTTGCAAATAGCCTTAGAAAAGGCATGAATCCACCACTTCTCCCCTCTCAGATATGGGTTAATTAGTAGGACTTTTATCTGTAAATCATTATTATCTTCAAGACAGACTCAATCTAAATATATTTTCTGGCTTTAAATAACCTGCAAAAAGTTGATAAGCTGTAAAAAATCAATCCGTCTTTAAACCCTACATTTTTTCTTTCGGTATGATTCGCATTGCATTAACCTTTTCTTGGCTTATATAGAATTACTAAGTGTAGTTTTGATGTAGCACAAGGCCGATATTATGGAGCACCAAATGAGGAACTAACCTATTACTCTATCGTGAATGGTTTCACGACAGAAACTTGCAGTCTCTCATTACTCCCACGCTATTAAGCATTACAGCATGTAGAGGTGACTATTCTCACCTTATATTGGTTTTGTGTAAGTTATTGGACTTTCTCGGAGTGGAATTCATCTTTACCAAATAAACTGGAAATCATTAAATTTAATTGACCAACAGCATAATTGTTACCATTAAGAATTACTTTTTCTCACCGTTTTTGGCAAACCAAAAAATGTATTTAAGGGAATGCAAGCTGTCAGGTTTGAGTATACTTATCCCTTATTTCTCAATGTCCTGAGACTAAATATGCACAAATAATCGGTATTTTATCAACGAGACACTTAGTGATCATAGCTCAAAACAAGTCGATACCAAATTTCCTTAAAACTTCAGCACCTTTCTCGCTATCCTGGCAAATTGCAGTGGGACTCATCAGGGCCGACTCAACACCGGCTAAATCATCTCCATGACAACTCAACATCCGAACAACCCATCACCACCAGCGCAAGAACAAATCAACACTGGCGTCGAATTCATAGCTTCAGACCGGTGTTAGCTATCTTAGATCGACTTTGAGTCGTAGACATTTTGAAAGTTTGGCTGTTTGTCTTAGTAATTTATTAGTTATAACAGTCTATTTAGCTGACTGGTGTTTAATTTTCAAATAGTAAATAGTAAATAGAAGACTGCACACAGTTTTGGGAATGGAGCACCCCACAATATGGAGATTCATTACGGCGCTGCAAAAGGTGCCAAAAACAACAACAACAAAAAAACGAGATGCTTATTTTGAGCAAACGAATGCAGGTCATCTCCCTCCCTATACATTGAAAAAGTATATGAAGGCAGATAAAAGAATTTTTCAGATTTTTCTTCTTTTTCATGACGATCTCCAACTGAATATTTGAGGGGAATTGCATACAATTTTCAACAAGTTTTAAATTAAAAATAAAGTCATGAATTAAAATTACGTTCCTTAACAAATTACTTTTATGTGTTTTTAAATAGTTGGCTATAAAATTTCATAGTTTGTATGCCGTTGAGTTTTCCTCGTGCTGAGTATGCTGGTGATGAGTTGTCCTGGAGTTGAGTTAATACGAAGATGATTTGCCGGTGTTGAGTCAGCGGCGTTGAGTTGGAAGTGAGGAGTTGTCCTGCACCTAATTGCAGAGTTACTCTTGTTGTGGAAAGGTTCCATTTGTAACCGTTTGCTGAATAAAAAATGAGAGAAAGTCTGCTGAGTGTTCAAATAAAATTACGATATTTATTTAACGATAAGGAAACAATCTGTGTGGAATTTACTCCTTACCAAAGGCATAAGGAATGAATGAGGATGAGTTGATGCTGTGTACGTCGTATGGCGAATCCTAGATGTGAAGGTCTGAACTGGAGGAACCATTTGCCATACTGATAGCGAGGGAGTAATGAGAGACTAGCAAAGTTTCATCTGTGGCGTAGGATTTGCAGGGACGAAAAATAAGTCCGCTTAATCGCTTTTGAATTCTGTCATAGCTGATAAGAGAGGGTCGGGCACAATAATGTGATCCCAAATTTCCAGGAACTGGCTCTATAAAGGCAGGTAATCTTTAGGAAGCTATTCTGCTTATTTTCTTTTCAATCTGAGAATGAAAATAAATCACTTTATATAGTATCAAAAAGAATTAAACCATTTTGATAAATTAATAGAAAACATTTATTTATTAAGATATTTCCAGACTTAAATTCGGTTCCCATCTTAAATCTGTTTATTGACTTTAGTGACATCAACTGTCTTACGGTTTCTTAGCCACATTCGACCTTAATTCCAAAAATCCAATGGAAGACCTATCAAATTTATGACTAGAAGATTTTCCACATTTTTAACTTCAAGACGATTTCCTTTGTCGGAATAAATTATGTTCATCACAGAAAAGCCTCTTTCAGCCTTCACAGAACTTACAGCAATCATATTCATTATATTTTTAGTTATTATATATCGGCTATTAATATATAAGATTATTTTCGGATAATCCAACAACTAGTTCGCTAAGCTTTTATAATTTTAAGAATCGGTTCGCGCAAACTGGTACGAACAAGTAGGATACAACCACTGGCTGGGCAGCATCAATACAGACATGGAAGCAATACGCAATTATTGGTATGATCTGACTCTCGTAGATATGACAGGGCAGTAGGAGTTAGGCATTCCATGGAGGGATACAAGAAACTTTAAATTCTTCTGGAATCTTTAGCGATGGTAGGAATATAAGAATTCTGTTTGAGGTCTGGAGTAGGATTTAACCGTACTCCTCAATGAGTTTATTATCATCCATCATGACAAGCAAATTTAAGATCTGACGGTGGCGCGGGAAGGTTACTAGCTTTGCTAATGAGGTAATTATATAAGCCACTTTTTCACCCATTGACTTATGAGAATTAGGTCAGATGAGAGGCTAGGCTCTGGTCATCGAGATATTTGGAGTTGCATCCATATCTATCAGACTCAACCGATAGATTATTGAAAGTATTTGTTTGAGAAAAAAATGATTGTTTTATGTCTTTTGCTGTCAGATTTTATGGAGATATTATATTGCTTTGAGTACCAAACCAACTTGAGAATACAGTCTTTGTATTTGTTTACGAGCCTAGTCAGTATGTAGAGGGGAGTTCGTTTCGGAAAACCGGATATTGTAAGCAACCTTCTACAATCCAGAATATGATACGGCTTTAAGTCATAAAAATCACACAATTCACGATTGGAAAATATATTTTCAGACATGATTTTTTGATATCAGGCGAGCATTAATTTTGATTATTTTATTGATAAAATACATAGAAGAGAATAAAATAAAATGTGTGCTTACACATTGTGTCAAAACACAATTAATGGACATCTGGGATAATAAGGAAAAATATCTTAAATCCTTATATATTAATCATTTAGTGTCCATTGTTCCACTAATGGAACTTATTTCCAGGCATAATGTTTTATACCAGACGAGCATTAATTTTGATTATTGTATCGATAATACACACAGAAGACAATAAAATATATGTGTTATATGTTAATAAGTAAATTGTGCAGTAAACTATTTAAAAATAACGATCAATTACTTAAAATTAAAAAAAATGACTAAAAATTTAATTATAACATTCTATATTTACATTTGTTATTTACTGTCAATAATATATACAGTACAGGGTGGTTCGAAAGCCATGTCGCCCCTATATAATATAATTTTCACTTTCAACGCTCTGTGGGGTATTATCAAGGAGAGAATTTCACATGAACGATCCCAGAATATCCATCAGTTGAAGGACGCTGTTCGGAAAGCCTTTGCAACAATCTTCGTAAAATATCACACAACACATGGCGTCGCTTCATTTGTGCTACGAAAATGATGGTTTTCATAGAGACCTTCTCCGTGTGTGACAGCATCAATGTAAGCACATAAACTGAATCCAGTACATGTGCTTTTGTATTAGTGTATTACTTGTTCTATTATTACATTTTGGTAGGAGGTGACAAGATTTTGGACCGCCCTTTACACGTACACGGTAATTACTAAGAAATATATTTTCTTTCAAAAAAAAATTAATTGTACCCTTTTTTTTTCATATGTATGTTTTGGAAATTTTACTTATTCCTTATGAAAATTGAATGGTAGCATTGACATTGTGGGTAGTTTCCTTTTGTCTCCTGGCAACAAATATTTTAAGATATACATTTTATATGCATTATACACATTATTGATAATAGCCACGCAAGAGAATATACACATTGTGACAAAATACAAATAATGCTCGTCTGGGATATAAAAAATATATATCTTAAGTCATTAACACGGGTGAGAATGTAATATGTACTTAAACACCACGTTAAAAATCATATATTTAGGACATCAATTTATAGCGATTTCCGTCACATTTTACAAGCATCTCTGGCTACTAAAACGTTAAGTGTATTTTATTCTCACACAAATATTTTTTTTTATTTAATTTCTTTTTAAAAATATTTTTTGCAGGAGTCATGGCCGGTCAACATTTTAGACATTATGGCGGAGGCAGTAATTTTCTTTGTTTACCCAGAAATCCAACCTGGGCCAAAGTATTAAGTGGACCTCAATCAGATGGTTTTATATATGGCACAGAATACGAAATACCACCGTATCTCTTCGATAGCATCGGTCCTTTCTTCATCAACCTTTACACCAAACTTCTGCATAACCAAAATGCACCGTGTGCCGTATGTCAAACTATCAATCCTGCTACCGTAACGATGTTTCCAGCTCGACCATATTGCTTCCCAGGTTGGAGGTTAGAATATACTGGTTACCTCATGTCGGCACATCCTAAACACAATGGTAGGATGGACTATGTGTGCGTCGATAAATATCCAGAGACTAATACGGCAGGCTACAGAGACGAAAATGGTGCTTTAATATATAACGTCGAATCAAAATGTGGTTCTCTCCCTTGCAAGCCGTACTGGAATCATTGGGAAATTGCTTGTTCTGTATGCAGCAAATACCCAAATTTCCATGGAAATATTCTTAAAAAAAAAATAATTAAAAATGACACAGTAACAGAATGATTTACTGAATGAATCTATCTATCTATCTATCTATCTATCTATCTATCTATTTATCTATCTATTTCAGGCTATTTTCCTTCTTTCTTTCTTTTTTTCTTTCTTTCTATCTATCTATCTATCTATCTATCTATCTATCTATCTATCTATCTATCTATCTATCCCAGCCTGTTCTTTATCTATCTATACATCCCAGACTGTTCTTTATCTATCTATAAATCCCAACCTGTTTTCGATCTATCTATCTATCTATCTATCTATCTATCTATCTATCTATCAGAATCGGATTATTATTGTTTATTAAAGGTTTCTATCTGCCTCCCGTACCTAAGGTAGGCATGACGGTTAATCCTAAATTTTATATAATATTTCTTACCTCCACTTACACTCGACGGAATAGTTAAGCATTCGTCTACTGCAATACCTTAGTGTTTCTTCTTCAATAAACTATACAAGCAAAAACCTTTGTTTTTTATGTATTTAATATCATAATTATCGTTTTTAATGATCGATACTTTACTGCTTGTCGTCGCGGATCAATCTCATGGAAAATCTACGAAAGTAGCAGGAAATCGAAAAAAAGGAAGAAATTTTTTTATATCATCACTAGCAGCATGGCCCAGCGTTGCCCGCGCCTGATTCAAAAATTGTACGACTCATACAGCAATCGCTATCACATCACTTAAAATATTTTTCCCTTCCTTGTCTTTAAAGGAGTGCCCTTTTCCGTGCTGATGTTGCTACATGCCTTACTTCTTGCCTATCTCACACTGCGAATTTTTTCTAAGCTCTATACTAAACATTAAATTTGTTACGAAAAAAGAACTAATCAAAATGAACACAAAACGACCAGCTTTAAAAAAGGACTCGTAACTGGAAAAACCGAATGAAAAAAGAATGTTAACAACAAATACTTTTTCACACCCAACCCAGTTCTGCAGAATCAGAATCAACGTTGAATCTAAGCAAGCAAATGAGCCAATTGGAGTAAAGTGCCATGCAGATTTAAATTTTTCCCACTTGTAACGAATGCAGCTATCGATTTTTTGCATGTTAGCATGCTAGTTAACATTCGTGTCAGTCAGCTGTTTGCTCTCACCCTGGCCAATAGAATCTTTCTGCCTATTCATGGCAGCCAGCTATAGGCTCTCACTCAGGCCAGTAGAAAATGGCCGCAAACTACATGAAAACTGTCGTAGAAGCATGAAAAATCGATTATTTCCACTATCGATGGGAGTTGGGAAATGCAACGTCTGTCTTGGCCTTCCCGCTAACTTGGAGCATGTGCATGTAAATTTTGGTGCAAATCCGTCGAAAATTGCGGCCGTGCATTCACACACACACACACACACACACACACACACACACACACACACACACACACTACCTTTTATAGATAGAGATTTCGGCTCAAGCAAGGTGATAATGTCATTAGTATGTAAGGGGTTACTGGGAGTGGAAGAGAATGAGAAGACTTTACTAAGGAGAAAGGACAATAAAAGAACTGGGTTCATTAAGACAGAAAATGGCTATTGGCATTTAAATTTTGAAGCATTTTAAGTAGCGGTGAAGCAAGAAACTGGGAGGGAATTCCACAGGCGAGAAGTGCGAGATAAACTATTAGAATAGAGCATACATTTGCATCTAGCTTGCTCAACAGTAAACAATGAGACCTAGCTGCCAATCTAGTTCTTCGCTTAAATTCATGAAGTGGAGGCGCCAAAGAGGAAAGTAATATTTATTTTGTTTTAATACAAAAATGTGACACAAGACCAAAAGTGGGGTCGAGTGGAAGGATGGTCTTCAATCTGTCTTATTTGAAACTTAGCTAGACACAATTACTGACGTAAATATACTTCAGTATTCCTTATACCAAAACAACACAATTTTACTTACCATTCTTACTACACCCACCAGAATACTTCAAAGTCTCTATGTATTCCTATCTATTTTTTCGTATGTTCAATTTTGTCTGTGTAGAGGGAATAAAAAAAAACATTTAAAAATGAAACCCCAATGAATATTTACAATGAATACAATTTATATACAAAAACTAAACGAAGTAGAGTTAGTAATAAAAAAAATCCTTAATTGTGACAGAAAAATAGGTTAACTGGACGAAATTAATGCGGAACTATGTAATTAATAACAATCATTTGACCAATTACTCACTCAAACACAAAAGACAAATACGAAATGCACTCTCGAAAAACAAAAAAAGAAAGGTCACGCATCTACTAGAAAACTGATATCTCTGTTACCTAACGGGGGAGGGGAGAAGGAGTTAAGCTAAAGATAGGAGATGCAGAAATAAAAGAGGCAAAAACATAGCTAAGTTAATGGGATGGAAAAAAAACTAGGGATAAAACAAACCTAAAGTACGGTATTTTGTGTGGGTTTGCCAATGTTCAAACCAGAGTTCCCAATATCCTGATGCCTCATCGGCACCAAAAGGCCACTCCAAGTCAGCTCATTTTACTCGACACAGACGTGAAATACTCACCCACATTTTGCCAAATTATAATGTCGTCGATTCTCCGTCACAATCTTGACTTTAAGCTGATGCTTAAAGTAAAGATCCATTGGGAAGAGGTAAACTTTTCATCCCCATAGAATTCCTTCTGTCGCGTCGCCCATATCACGGCTCTTAACGCCTAGCAAGCAAAGGAACAAAAACTATTTTATCTTAAATAAAAATTATCCATAGAAAAAACATCATGAGACTTTCCTAGTTCTATAACAAAAGTTGTGTATACGTATTACCTTCCATAGTAAAAATTGCCAATGGTTTAATATGCTGAAAAACAAAAACAAAAAACGTTACCATCAACAAAAGTGTACAGAATTAAGAAAAAGTATAAAAAACATCATTATTTACGTTATGTTTTCTAAGAGTAATTTAAATGTGGCACAAGGCCGAAAGTATGTGACACCTAGTGAGGATCGAACTCACTACTCAGTCGCTATTCATCTATCAATGAATTTCATGTGGTTATGCGGGAAAGATAGCGACTAAGCCTAGATTTAAAGAGGTACATCCCGTTTCGTTTATCCGGGTTTTATTGGAGAGGTTTGCTGATACGGTCATCGAACCAACTTTCAGATATCGGCCAAACACGATTAATTTTAAATGTGGTAATTTTAAATCTAATTTTAATGTGGATGCGCGGTGGATAGCGAGAAATTTAAGAGCCGAGTTCTAATTCCACTCTAGTTCGTTACAAACACCTTTTCTTTTGTGCGAAAGAATTCTTTTCAATAAAGAATAAACGACTAAATATTTTTTATGTGCTTTGTTTTAAGAAAATATTTTAAACAGACAATACGGATTATTTGGTGAAATAGACTTTTTTTATTTTTGTATAAACATATTTTTGTCATTAAAGACAAACACAAACACACACACATATGTATATTAAATAAAGAAAAAATAGACACCGTATATACTCGTGTATCATACGACTATTAAAGACTTAATTTTTAAGCTAATTTTAAGGGTGTCGCAACATACACGTGATATAAAATTAGTGTATGTACTGCTGGTCTTGACTACACCGTTGACCAAATTATATATCCATTCACAGAAGTCAAATTAGCTTCAAAATTGGGTCTTCGAAGGTCGCCTGATACGCGAGTATGTACGATATCTAAACAAAACATATGTTTGCCGTGAAAGTATAAAATTATGTACAAAATTTATGTCGTTGAAGGCATAAAATTGTGTTCAGAATCTATGCAGATTGAAGCTACAAATTTGTGTACAAAATATTTAGATTAATATATAATTAAAATTATATTAAAATATGAAAATACATTTTTATAGTAGAATTACTAACAATAAATTTTAAGACCTATAAACTATATATCTAAAAAAAAAACATACCTTTACTCTGAAAGTATAAAATTATGTAGAAAAAATCTGTAGTTGAAAGCATAAGATTATCTACAAAATACTTATATTTCGGCATTAAATAACCCATGATGATATGCCGCTAAAACAATTGAACAACGTAACAATACATAGATATAGTATAAAAAAATATATAAAAATACATTTTTAAAGTAAAATTACCAACAATACATTTTATGATCTACAAATTATATATATATATATATTTACTCTGAGTGCATACAATTATGTACAAGGTATCTGGAATTGAAAGCATAACATTACGGGCGGTGTATTTAGATTTCGGCATTAAATAACCCATAGAGTTGTTGATGTGCCGCTAAACAAAAACAGAGAAACCAAAAGTAAGGGTTCTATTTTACACTTTATCAACATGACTCGGTAGTGATAAGAAAGTCATTCAGAAATATCTAAACTGTCAGCTGTGTGCAACCACTTTATCAACTAAAAGTTTTAAAATGTTTTCGCAGTAATAAAGCCTCTAGATCAGATCAAGGACCGTCCGTTTGAGAACCTCATAGTCTGGCGCTACAGAATCATAAACAAAGTACTGTAGCGAATAATCGAAATCACACCATTTGAGGAATTTCAACAGCTGCAACAATTAAAATGGATAGCACATGTAACTGTAAAAGAAAATAATGACATAATCATATGATATTCCTGCGACTTCATACAATAGATTAAGAAGGAAAACCCCATCAATACTGGAAAGAGCGATAAAAGTTATTGAACTTAAATCTATTTTCTTGAAAAATTGTTTTACGTGAATCTTACTTATTATAAAACGCAGATTGTGTGTGTGTGTGTGTGTGTGTGTGTGTGTGTGTGTGTGTGTGTGTGTGTGTACGTTTATATATTGGATCGTATTTCCTACATTTTTCAACCGATTTCAACAAAACTTCACAGGACTACGTAAAATTACCTTGCGGTGGTTCTGAGAGCGCCAAAAATTGGAAAAACACAATTGTTTTGCACGAAATCAATTTGAAAACACGATTCTGTCGCCAGAATGAAAGGGGAACAACTCATATCGAGTTATACTTATTATAAAACCCAGGTTGTTTATGTGTGTGTGTTCGTTTATATATGGGATCGGATTTCCTACATTTTTCAACCGATTTCAACAAAACTTCACTTTTTTTGGCAGGTAGTGTTTCTTATTGTCTTGCACACTCTTTTCCTTATTTTTACATTCAGAATGCTTTAAAAATTCCATTTACAAGTTTATAATAAAATTCTATTCAATCGATAGACTCATAACGATTGAAAACAATGTTTTTGTTTGAGTTTGGGTTTGACCAATTCGTAAAAAAAACAAACAAACAAACAAACAAATCTATTTAAGACATGCGTGTCCGTCACCCTTAAACAATAATCTTTGTCAATTTTATTTTTTAGTTTTTATGATGGTCGATACTTGATCTATCTCTTACTGTTACATCTCCTGGCAACGCCGGGCTCTACTGCTAGTGATTTTATAAATTTCAAGCGACAACTGACGCTTACTCTCCGCTCAATGAATGTTGAATGCTTCCTGTATGGGAACGGTTAGTCTCGCTTCTGCTATTGCTTGTTGATGTTCCTAGTTTCTCAGGTATCACTCGTAACCTTTAACTGCCATTATGGACAGCATGCCGCGATTAACGGAAATCACACGAGGATTTTAACAACAACAACAACAGCCAAAACTGATAGCACTTGTAACTCAAAAAAGAAAATAATGACAGAAGCAATATACTGACATTCCACACTACTTCAAGCAAAAGGTTAGGAAGGAAACCCCCATCAATATTGCAAAGAGCGATAACCCTTACTGAAATTAAGAAAACTATTTTTTCTGAAAAATTGTTATAAGAGAAATATTTTATGAATTTCAACCGAAAATAGCACTGGCTTCTCGGTCAATAAATGTCGAACGTTTCCTTATAAGGAAACGGCCAACATTGTCATTACACTTATTATTCTAAATCAATAAAAGAAAATCAATATTTTTCGATTCAGCCAATTGTCGCGGTTTAAGGAATGTCTGAAGGATGCTGATCTACAAAACTTATCACCAAAACAAAAATACTCCATATTTGTTTATTAGTGGACCAGTATATTTAAATAGTGCCGAAAAATAACACTAGGAAAATAAGGAGCAGACCCGTTAAATGTAAAGATCTAGAGAAATTGTAAGTATATATATATATATCATTCGTGGCCACAGTAAAAGAGGTTCATTGTGATTTAAAAGACATTCGTTACCACTGTTTGGAATTATGGACAACGGGTAAAGCACGTTTTCCATTTTTGTTTCCCTCGTTTCCTCAAAAACATAAAAGAGAAACTATTTAAGCAAGGCAAGTTCATCTGTAAAGAAAATTAATGAACCTCTTAACTTTTAGTTAATACTAATCCGATAGTAAAGCTTTAGAGCTTCGTGACTCATTCGAACCTGAATGGTCTCCTTGAAGTCTTCTAAGTGGATCAAGATACTAATTCCATTGTTAAAGTACTTTCTAACGGGTAGGTCCTTGAAGGTAGTTGTTAACGGTGAGTCCTTCGTGGCTCTAGCGATTAACGCAGCCGTCCCCCAAGGTTCGCTTGTCGGTCTAACACTTTCTACTTTACATAAATGATCTCCTTAAGAGTAGACTCCGATCATTTGTGAATATCTATGCTGATGAATCGACGCTATTTAGAGGCACCTCCCAAAGTCTAGATGACCAGAGCTTGATATCTGATCTCTCCACTGGCCTACCCAAGAGGAGGAAAACTGGCTGGTTACATTCAATGTCCCGTAAACCAAATTACTGACGTTCCATCATCGCCGATCAGACCCACAAATTGCGATGAGCGGATGTTCTTGGGTGACTATTGGGATTTAAATTCAACCCAGACCTCTAGTGTAACACATACATAGGAGGCTGGCACACTGTACTGCTCCAGTAAGTACATAACATATTTTTTCCGGGGTGGTGTAATGGTTAGCAAACTTGTGTTGCTAGAACAATTACGACTGTGTAATGAGTTCGATCCTCACTGGGCGCCCATACTTTCGACTTTGTGCCACATCTAAGCTACGTTAGGAAAATCCCTGACTTTTTATCGTCTAACTTTATAAAGAACCAGATCAGGATGAAAATGGAGTACTTCTGTCATAAGGAGTACTTCGCAATTTTCACTTTCCACTCATGGTGGAGTCCAAAAGCGTCTCCGCGTCCTTGTCGGTGACGAATTATCTTCCACCCTACAAGCCCTTTCTCACAGATGAAGCATCGCGAGCCTCTCGCTATTTCCATGGTAAGTGTTCAGACAAACTACATTCTTTAGTTCTAACCTTCACGGCTAAGACTCGTCATGCTACGCTCATTGTAGAGAACCAACCTCATTCCGTTTGTATTCAGTGAGACGTAACTTTCACTCGAGTAACTTCTTCCCATTAACGGCTACTATGTAGAATCGGCTCTCAAGAGGATGCTTTCCCAATTACTATAATCTTAACCTGTTCAAATCTAATATTAACCGTTATCTTCTCCATATCTCTGCATAAACCGTGCCTCTTATTCTGCAATCCTTTTGAGTCTTGTCAAGGGTGAACATCATTGCGTAAAAAACTCAGTGGGAATTTGTGATTCAACAGAATCGAGTTCAAGTGTCCATCTTTAGATATTCGCCAATTATCAGAAAAAGGATGGTCGTCCTATTATACAGTGGGAAACTTTAGATCACCATGAGAGCGTTTTATTTTATGTACATGATATGTGTACATATGTATGTAAGTATATATAAAAAGGACTCTAATATATGTACATCCCTTGGCGGATGTGTATATATGTACGCATATATGCATAAAAATACTTTCTAGTTTAGATGGAAAGTTTTAAAATCCAACAGACATTAAAAAGCTCTGATATAGATATAAAATCACTTACACACACGCATACACACAAATATATATATATATATATATGTGTGTGCGTGTGTGTGTATGTGTGTGTATGTGTGTGTGCGTTAGAAAAGGGCAGACAGACACTCACTTGGACACTGAATGTAATAAGGAAATTTAGTTTATGTTCCCACTTATCATCAGAGATCCAATTGCATTTTCCCTCACATACAGTTTTGTTCTTTTATTTCATTCTAACCTGAGGAAGTCAGAGAGAGCAGACGCTGTCGTCGATACGCGTACTTTATTGATTTTCCATTTCTTATAATCTTAACACACACACACATATATCTCTGTGTGTATAAATATAATCTTAACACACACACACACACACACACACACACACACACACACACACATATATATATATATATATATATATATATATATATATATATATATACACGTATGTGTGTGCGTGTGTGTAGATTATATTGGTAAACAGAATAAATGAACCATCTGTCAAAAAATATCAATTTGTTTAACTTTTAAATATTTGACAAAATTCTTTGAAGTTAGCACCAATAATCATGTTATTCTCGCCATGTTAACTTCCCGCTTCAGTATATAATTCTTTGGAAATCTTGAATCTATCTTACATTTTGATGTCCACCATTCATCCATCCATTGAATATTGCTGCCACAATTGCTCTGGTCCTTCTACTATGTATTTATAGATTCTTGATAAAATCCAAAGAATAATCTGCGATGTTATTGATTTTGAACTGGCATCTTGTCTTCAGTCACTCTACCGCTGCCGTAATATAGCTTCCCTAGGCTTTATGAATTTAAGCGCATTACTAGATTGGCAACAAGGTCTCGTCATTTTATAAGAGAATAGGTGAGATGCAACTGTAAGTTATTTGCTAACAGTTTCTGTTCTCTCAAAGCCTTGATGACATCCAAATTCGGCTATATGCTTATATACACCCGACTCGCTATGTTTAGGGGTATGTCTCACTGGTCGTAATCAAATGCATCAAAGAATAACGATAATTATTTTTCAAGAAACTGATTGGGAAATAGCAAACAATACGATTTCTCAGTAAATCGGCAATGTCTTCCTTCGGCTTCGTCGAGGTGAACTATTATCTTACTAACTTCCGGCCACAGAAAGAGGACCCTTGCATTCACTAACCGTCTCGGTGACTGTCGACTCCATACTGCTCGCTGGTCCCTTCCTAACTGATTTCTCATTATATAGACATTGGCTGGGGTACCACCACTCCTATCCGTCCACTAGTATTCTGGAAAATGAAATCACCCATTGAACATTTGGCAGGTCAGTTTTTCAAAGGACTCTACTTTTATGATTATCTAAAATCACTAACAAAATTTTATGTTTGCCAATTCAAAGGCGGGATGGAGACAGGAATCTTGAATATCCTGGTCATTAAATTGACGTAAAAGCTAAAAAAAAAAGCTATTTATTTATTTCCTAAAGATGTGTGAGAAATTGTATTGCTACACATATATATGGATAATAACTGAATAGGGTAAGTACGCAAAATTAGAAAGGTGAGTCTTTTCACTAATACGTTACAATTTCTCCCCAAAATAACCTTTCTTTAAAATACAATCTGTTACCAATCAACAATGTTTGCATGACTTAGACTACAATAGGAAAGTGGAAACGTTTAGAAGTTTTCTGAAAAACTCTTATGTTGTAGAGTAGGATTCGGCGTACTTCCTACTCTCCCCTACTATCGTCACAGTGAATGTTCTTACTTATAAATATGGCAAGTAGACACATTAGAGTAGGATTTGAGGAGTAGTTGATTTACTCAAGTTTTTCGTTCTATTTTTGAGCATGTGCTTGGATTTATGGATACATGTAGATATTAATTTGGACCTCGCGTTCAGTCTTTTAATATAATAAGCTTTTCCAACTAACAAAAGTTACATCTGTCTCCCTTTCCATTGTATGCCTTAGCTTTCACAATTATCTCCCAGCTAATGGTTGGGCACTTAGGCTGTTTTTTTTTTTTTTTTTTTTAATCGCCAAATATACTTTGAAAGCGACTTCTACCCATCCATACCGGAAGATCTACTGATGACCGCAATTAATTTAGCTAAGAACCACTGCTATATCTCTGACCAAGAAGTAAATATCATAAGAACGGCACAGAAATCGATTTTATACGACAACAGAACTCTATGGACTAAGTTCGCTTTTCGAACATATGAATTTGAATGATATAAATTATTAATAGTTCATTCTAATATTTTACGCAACAATAATTGAATAAATTTTTAACACACAATTTCGAATCACTACGACGAGAATGCGGACTATTCAACAGTCAGAAGACTTCAAGAACTGCATGAAACTCCGAGTCGTGCTATCGACTTTGGATATTATGTATATTCATTAATATATACTTATAGCTCTGTCTCATAACATTGAGCACTCTATTTATAACACATGAGGAAGAAATATTTTAATCCGTACGTGCAAGTATTTGTCCGTGTATGTAGATTTTTTATCCTACCCATTCGTCACTGTCTCTCTCTCTCTCCCTGTATATATATATATATATATATATATATATATATATATATATATATGTATGTATATTACATACAATATGAATGAAAATTAAAATTACCTCATAGTTATCATTTCACTTTACAGATTGAGATTACCTGTAATGCTTTTCAAACGGATCAAGGTAATAAGATAAAACTAAATGAAATAAAACCAGACCTAAAACAAATCTTAAAACAAAGCAGAGGAAAAGAAGAGAAGAAAAAAGGAAAAAAAGGAAAGATTAAAAGAAACAGTGAAAAGACAAAAAGAAAGAGGGAGAAAGATGGAGGTAAAGAAAGTGTATTAATGTGTAGGTATGCGGATGGTAGCAGGAGGCAGATGCATGTAACATGTAACCCCTCATTAATAACATTTCTTATAGACCTATATTACATATCAATATATCACATATCAGTACAATGTATTACATATCAATATATCACATATCAATACAATATATTATATATTAATATATAACCATCAATACACCACATATCATTATATTAAATAATATTATTACATTATGAAATATATCAATGCATTATTAAATAATACTATTATATTAAATAAAATTACTATATTAACTAATACTATTAGTAAATATTATTATTAAATATTATTAAATAACTACAACTAATAACATTATTATTATATTACTAATATCCCATTAATAATAAATGATATTAAATAATATTACGATTATATTATACAAATAATTAAATAATATATAATCATTATACTATATTGTAATATAATAATATTATTATATATTATTATAGATAGAAACAATATATATAAAAAGAAAGAGATATAATTATTAATTACATATATATATATATATATATATATATATATAAAGAATAAAACCTTTAAAAAATACTATTTAAAAAAACATTTTAAGACACCTTTTCTAAACAAATGTAAATTAATTAGAAATCGAATAAAAATAAAGAGAAATAATTTAAGTAATGGAGTAAAACAATAACCACATAATAATATTTATTTTCGTCTACCGGCCTGAATATTCGAGAAATTTATTCAAGAGAAATATGAACCCCCTGGTAGGATTTGAACCGGCGACCCTCTTTGTAGGAAAACCCGTCGTTAGACCAACGGGCCCTGTTAGAGCTTCACCGATTAAGCCAGGCCGAATAATGCCTTAAAGCACAATCCTTCGCGTTTGTAGATTGCTGAAAGTTTATATCTGTTCAATATCGTATCCGAAACGTAAACAAAGCAATTTGTAAAGAAGTGATTGATTTTTTTAAATTTATTAATCCGATAGCTTCATGCTTTTCTGACTACTATGATCTTCAAAAATTCAAATACAACATCAATCTTGATGAATTCTGTTCTTTTATAGACCTCTTTCTTCTTTCACTCTCCGTAACACTTTATGACATAGTGGCTTTATCACCTTACTTCGGTGAAATGATTAAAAACATTATTTTTTCTTCAAAGTTAAAACCAAAATTTTTTGTGACATTAGCCACGGTTGGACCAATATCCTAATCTTTGTGGTAACGACCACAACGTTTCGGCTATCGTGCTCTCCGGTATTCTTCAGATGTCTGTCGATGCGGGTAACCTTCAAGGAAATTTGAACTGAAACCTTTATTCAATATAAGAGAGGCGATTGTTCTCATTCTGTTGTCCACGCCGAAGTAGCTACCTCGGCTTGATTATGTTTAATTATTTCTAGTGTCTACACAATCAGAGTATAATCGTATTACCCGACCCAGGGATTGAGCTCGTAATTATTATGTTACTAATTAACTAATTACGCTTGAATGCTGCCGGCTATTATGTTATTGAATGATATAAGAACGACTTTTAAAGATCAAAAAACCTTAACCTTATTCGGGTGAAATGATTAAAAAATTACGATACAGAAAAAGATTTTTTTTTCCGAAACTCGCAGGCAATTGCTACAATCAGTTCCTGCGTGCGACACAAGTATCTTTATCGGTGACTTTAATGTCAGAAGTGGAAATGACTTGTTAGGTAAGGGTCAGTAATGATCACTGTCTTCTTAAGTTTTGCACACAGTTCGACCGGTTCATTTAAACGTTAAAGGGAACATGTTACAGTGTGGCTGCATCCTAAATGTCGATAATGATACAATTTGGACTATGTCATTGTTCGTGAGCGTGATGTACAAGATGTGTGCAATCATTAAAACGGTCAGAATACTGGAAAAAACAAACTCTTTTCAAGGCTAAACCCCAATTGGCCATAACCTGCACATAATCCTCACATTGTAAGTCTCCCAAAGTATCTGGTCATAGTTTCATGAGTTTAATCCATCCTTTCAAGAAACTCGAGACAAATTAAAAGATGTAGCTATAGAAACCCTTGGCTTTGCCTCAGTTATGCACCAAGACTAGTTTAATGTAGGAAATGAATGATATAATATGTAGAATAAAACAAAATCAAATCAGTTCCGTCCTATTTCTAAAGCTACCAATCAACAGCGTGGTCTTGAAAAGAAATTCAAAATTGCAAAAAAAAATGACGATTTTGTGTAAAATGAAAGATAACGACTGGCCTTCTTTCTTTGATGAAATTCAAGTGGCTGAACATTCAAAGAAAAACGAGCTGTTTTATAAACAGCGAAAATGAGTTTTTGGTCCCAAACCTACCAGTGTTGTACATTTTTAAAAAGTAACGTGACAACGCTTTTGGCAAAGGTGGACGATATCTCAGAGAGATGGCGGGAACATTTCAAAGAATTACTTCATATGGAATCTCAAGTTGATTAGTTGGTTAGGATAGTATTTAACAGAGACCATTCATAAAAAAATGCCTTCCTATCTCAGATATTCAACAGTTTAACCAGATGGGATTCATTTTTTTTTGTTTGCAAAAAGATTTTGGTATGGTGGTCACATAAATGAAGTAATGCAGTTTTATCAACAATATCAGGCTGAGATCGCTAAATACTGGAAGTAAACATAAAGGCATTAAAGAAATCGGTAACAATTATCGAGATATAGTACGTGTTAGGGGATGCTAATTTACTTCCCCTATAAAAGGCGATAACTCAAAATACAATCGAGTTATTCCCCTTAAATAGAAGATGAGCGCGGCACTTCTGAATTAAACATGGTGCCAAACTGCGATGCACGTAGAATTCATGGTTTCAGTTCAAACAAATTCTTGCTCTTCTTAGTCAGTAAATGAATAAAAGTTAATTTATTAAGTGTTAAAATAGAACTTTTATTTTCTTTTGTTTTTGCTCATGCCCGTAACCAGGGATATAACAGTACGTATATGAGCCATGGAAGAAGTATTGGCTGGTGTCCTCTTGGGAGGATTGAATAGTTACATTACTAATGCTATTTTACCAGAGTCGTGATGTTCCCTTAGGGCAAATAGAAAAAAAAAACTGCATGCATCAAGTCCAAGAAAAGTGCCTTGAGCTTATATCAGGTCTTTGTGGATTTGATCAAAGCATATGACACGATCAATAGGAAATCCTGAGTAAATTCGATTGCTCAATCCATTTTATCAATCTCATTAAATCTTGCAAGGAGAAAGGCCTCTCTAAATAAACGAGCGGAAGTACTAACTGAACATTTCAAGGTAGAAGATGGCGTAAAGCAAGGTGACCTCATGTGATCACCACGCTTTTTTGTATTCGCTTCACAAGTGTTCTGCTTCATGGGTTTCAGGGTTGTAGTCAAGGTATTAAAATTAAATACGGATAAATCACGTAAGTTTTTCAATCTACGACGATTGGATGCAAACAGCAAAGTGTTTTAATCTTCGATACGATAACTTTTGTTTGCTGATGACTGTGATCTGCTATCACATTCCGCCAGAGAAATGCAACAGATCGTAAACAAACACCCACGATCCTGTAAAAAAATCGCTTAACCACAGTCTGGAGAAAACAAATCATTAAGCTTCAAGTTTCAACCGGCTACATGTAACACCTCTAATGAATCGTCTATTTTCATTGATGGACGTAAAATTGTCGTGAAATCCCCTTTTATTGTATTGTGAGACCGGAAACTACCTATACAATAGAATCTTCCAAGCCTATATTAAGTAGGCGACATAGGACTCTAGGGAGTCACACATAGCGACATAGAGTGACATAGAGAGTGATATAGTAAGCTCTGCTTACACTATCTCTGTAACCTGTTGTTAATATATCTTTCTTACCTCTAATCCGTGTTCCGTGTTTTCCTTCTGTGGTCCCAACTTTGGCCCCACATCAGTGGCGAACGAGGATTCGAAACTCACACGGGGAAAGAAAAACTTTTCGCACGCCTAGCCACATCATATTGATAGTGCAATTAACCGCTACATATACATTTGATTCACAAAGAGTTCGTGTGTAATCCAAACCAAGAAGAATGAAAGAAACAAAGATCAGTGTTCGCAATGAAGAGCCAGGAAACGTGACGAGAAGATGGCGTTCAGGCATGGAACAGACAATAGTCGCTCGGTGTTGAACTCAGTGCCAGAGATAGAACCCATATAAATAATTAATATATATGCGCTCTATCTCGTCTTGGCACTGTTGATCTGTTGACACATACACACACATACATACATACATACATACATACATATATATATATATATATATATATATATATATATAGATAGATAGATAGATAGATAGATAGATAGATAGATAATATTAGTGGAAAATATACATACATATGCAAAATATATATATATAAAAGAAAAAATACCCATACATGTATATTTTCAGAAAAAAATTTCCCAAGAGGAAGAATCCAGGTAGAACTCAATGTCTAGGACAGAGTAAGGATATAATAAAAAGGCTTAAACACTAATATTCCATGGTCATAATTTATTCCATTGGAATCGTAAATACGATCCAAATCATCAGACCTACAAATTCAAAATGAAAACAGAAAAAAAACACTCCGGAAATCAAAACAGAATTTAGAGAAAGTGTAAGTATGAGGAGGAGGAGATGAAACCTTAACAGAGAGTATTTTAGGAGATGTGGGGGAATTAAAAAGAGGAGAGAAAGAAAGTCAACGGATGTCTAATGCATAAAGATACATTTCGTGGTGACATATACACACCATAGACAATTAGGATAGGAGGGGAAAAAAAAAAGAAGAGAAGAGGTGGGGGAGAGAGATGGGACGAAGGAAAATAAAATTGTGTTTACTTAAAGGGCCGCTTTGTAATTGAGAAAATTTGACAAATTAATATCGACTACAGGTTAGAAATCAAATATAAATATATGAAGATGAATATAACGATTGTCTAATTTAGCAAGGACCAAATATTTCTATGTTCAAAAACACATACTAATACACACAAAAACATATACGAGTAGGTACATACACTTAGGCATGTAATCACACACACACACAGACATACGTGTACACACACATACATATACATATATATATATAAAAACCTAAAAATATATTCACATATCTACACATACACATATTCATCTATATTCATATACACACACTTTTCACATACATATACACGCATACATATACACATACATATATATACATATATACACACATATATACATATATATATATATACATATACACATACATACACGTACATACACATACACACATACATATACATATACACATATACATACAAATACACACACATATATATACATACACATGCAAATACATACACACCCTTACACATGTATATATATATATACACATGCAAATACATACACACCCTTACACATGTATATATACATACACACACATACACACACACATACATGTATATACATATGTACACATACACACCTATACATATACATACATAAACACCTCCATACGTACATATGTACACACTTACATACATACACAGATATACACATATATCCACATATACACATACATACATATACATACAAATATACACACATACATACACATATATACACACATATATACACATACATACACATACATACATATACACATCCATACATATACACATACATACATATAAATACACACACAGAGATACATATATGTAAATATATATAAAAAGTTAAAATCTAAATAAGTGACGATTCAAATATTTGCGCGTGTATATAAAAAATTCATATATATATATATATATATATATATATATATATATATATATATATATACATATACATACATATACATATACATACATGCATACACATACACAAATATATATACATATATAAATACATAGCGCATCACATAAACGTGCACAATGATACATTTAGAGATAAACATAATAGTCATACAATTAAAATGTCATGCCCAATGTTACAGGACCGAGATGGAGCTGACATAAGTGACAACATGTTAAAAACACCGTTTTTTAACACGTAGTCGATATTAATTCGTCAAATTTTCTCAGTTACAAAGCGGCCCTTTAAGTAAACACAATTTTATTTTCCTTCGTCCCACCTCTCTCCCCACCTCTTCTCTTTCTTTTTTCCCCCCCTACCTCCCTATCCTAACTTTTAATTGTCTATGGTGTGTATGTCACCACGAAATGTATCTTTATGCATTAGACATCCGTCGACTTTCTTTCTCTCCTCTTTTTAATTCCCCCACATCTCTAAAATTCTCTCTGTTAGGTTTCATCTCCCTCCTCCTCATACTTACACTTTCTCTAAATTCTGTTTTGATTTCCGGAGTTGTTTTTTTCTGTTTTCATTTTGAATTTGTAGGTCTGATGATTTGGATCGTATTTACGATTCCAATGGAATAAATTATGACCATGGAATATTAGTGTTTAAGCCTTTTTTTATATATATATATATATATATATATATATATATATATATATATTAAGCATTTCACCCCAAGCAAAGCTGGATGCCACTAGTACACAAGGGGTTACAGAGTGAAAGCGAGAGTAAAAAGGCGTGATGGAGAAAAGGATGAAGAGAAGGACAGGGAATAGGCCAGGGCATCTGGAAATGTCGATTGACATTACATTTGAATAGTTGGAGATTATAGCTATCAGGAAAACAAGTAATAGGAAGGGAATTCCACCATCGGGAGGTGCGAGACATGAAGCTATTGGAGTAGAGGGGACGGCCACATTTAACCGTTTCAACAGTGAAAGGGTGGGGACCGTGATACCAGCCTAGTAGCACGCTTAAATTCATGCAGTATGGGAACTAGCGAAAGTAGCTCGTCGGGGCGATTACCATGAAAGTATTTGTAGAAAAGACAGAGGGAGGCGACGGAATGTCTGTGATAGAGCGACTGTAGACGAGATGCCAGATCAGGATCAACCACATTGCATAGCCGTCTCTGGATCTTGTCGAGGACATTAAGGCAAACAGTGGGGGCTACAGACCATATATGGCCGCAGTATTTCATGCAAGGGCGAATGGTTGATTTATAGATTTGAAGGATGGACTAGGGCGAGAAAAAATATTAAAATATAGTTCATGGTATCCTATATTTATAGGTTTATGCTATAAGATATTGAGGTATGCTATATTTATAGGTTTATGCTATAAGATATTGAGGTATGCTATATTTATAGGGTTACGCTATAAGATATTGAGGTATGTTATATTTATAGGATTACGCTATAAGGTATTGAGGTATGCTATATTTATAGGATTACGCTATAAGGTATTGAGGTATGCTATATTTATAGGTTTATGCCATAAGATATTGAGGTATGCAATATTTATAGGGTTACGCTATAAGATATTGAGGTATGCTATATTTATAGGTTTATGCTATATTTATAGGATTACGCTATAAGGTATTGAGGTATGCTATATTTATAGGGTTACGCTATAAGATATTGAGCTATGCTATATTTATAGGGTTACGCTATAAGATATTGAGCTATGCTATATTTATAGGATTACGCTATAAGGTATTGAGGTATGCTATATTTATAGGTTTATGCTATAAGATATTGAGCTATGCTATATTTATAGTGTTATGCTATAAGATATTGACGTGTGCTACATTTATAGGGTTACGCTATAAGATATTGAGGTATGCTATATTTATAGGGTTACGCTATAAGGTATTGAGGTATGCTATATTTATAGGGTTACGCTATAAGGTATTGAGGTATGCTATATTTATAGGGTTACGCTATAAGATATTGAGGCATGCATTATTTATATGGTTACGCTAGAAGATATTGAGGTATGCTATATTTATGGATATCAAGAATAGAGCGTATGTAAATATAAAGTGTATATTGAATTCAACACCCAGTAACGACTGTCGTTTCCGCGCACCAGCTCTACAAAAACAGGGCCTACTATGCTCAGCGGACCTTAGGAGACAAAGCATACATCGAGTACGATCAAAAGTTTAAACAAAGCCTCGGTCACGATAGTTTGTGACTTCACGCTAGCACAACCATCTACGCCTTCCGAAAATTTCTTTCAGACGAAATTAACTCACAGAGCTTGGGTTTAAAACGTAACATGGATTTTAGGCACCTTAAAAACGTGCCGCACGCTTGGATCCCCTCGTCAGACTGATAACATTCCTGACTAAGAGACAATGGCGAGATTCAAATTCGGGTTTCATGGCCAAAAATACAGCGATCTAACCACACACACACACACACACACGCACACACGTTTGCGCGTTGCAGGCTGTGATGAAAACGTAGCTACCCTAAGAAAAAGAGATTAAAAATGTTTTCATGTTTGGTCATTTGGTCGAACTTTAAGAATAGTGAGAACATTACAACTACCCATTGCACTATCTATCTATCTCTATCTATCTATCTATACACACACACACACACACACACACACACACACACACACATATATATATATATATATATATATATATATATATATATATATATATATATATATATGATTTCTAAAGGCGCCTTTGGCTGAAATTCGATCCCACCGGGAAGCAAGAATTTTAAGGCAGACTTCTCTGCATTACTGTTACACCATTTTCAACCTTATCTTCTTACCGGTCAACCAGAACTTGTATTGAACTTCGCTATGCCTAATAAATATTTATAGAGTGCATATTATCACTATATATATATATATATATATATATATATCACGGACGTGTCGTCTAAGTATGCAAGATAGGCAGTGTCTCCCCTGGATAAAACAGATCAGCAGCTACATTTTCTTTCTGTGCACAATATGCACCTCATTCAATATTATAAGGTTACTCTGATTATTATACAGGAAAAGTAAAATATTTGATTTTTTGTTAATTTATTACATAAAGTTCACAAGCTGCCTACCCTTTCTTTTGTAAATTTTGTAAATTTACTACATAAAGGTCACAACGTGCCTGATATATGTCTTTTCTCCTATTTAAAAAAAACCCTTATATTAAATTGTGCATAATTAATTCTCGATCTTTATTCCAGGCACAACTCTGGGATGCCTATTTTAATATTTCTCAAGATCAGTAAAGGTCCTTGAATAAATTAGTTTATGACCCTCACTGCTTTATGCAAATCAGATTCTGTGGCAAGTGATAAAAACCGACGATCACGACAGACACAATCAGTTTTGGCTTTTTTTCGGCAAAACGAAAGTTCTTTAACAGAGTGACCACGTTCTTCCAAGACGTCTATCTGATCAATCGTCTTCTAATAAGGTAAATTATTTCTTTAAAGCTGTCACGAGCATTTCTGTGATTAGTAAATTGTGTAGATTTTTGAGATTGGAGAATCATTTGGCCACGCCTATTCACATTTAAACTCTAAACAGAATAAAAAAAAATGAAGAATTAAGAATAAGTTTGAATTAAACCTTGATTACAGGGAAGAAAAGTGTAGACCAAGTGTAATAATATTACAAAGCCAATCTGTCTCTTTCTCTTCATATCTATCTATCTAGCTAACTATCTATCTATCTATAGATAGATAGATAGATAGATCTATCTATCTGTCTATATATATATATTATATATATATATATAGATAGATAGATAGATACATAGATACATAGAATGAGACACACACACATACACACATATATGTGTGTGTGTGTCTCTCATTCTCTTCATTATCTATCTCGCTCTCTGTCTCTCTATCTATTTATCGCATTCTGTTATTTATCTATCTATCTATCTATCTATCTATCTATCTATCTATTAATTTGTAACGTTCGATCGATATTTTTATTAAATAAAAGCTATATTTACCAATCATAATTGGCAAGGCTTACTACAATGCAGCGACAACCTGCATTTTGAAATTTTTCGTGTGTGCCGAGTTTTGTAAATATAGACATCCATACATGAGATTATCGGAAATTATATTCAAAATTTATTGGTAATTTTCTAATATTTCCTCAACAAGCTTCTTAAGTAAGAATATAAAGCCAAAGTATATAAAATTTAATAAAATATTAGAATGTTTAAAATATTTTTATTTTTTTTCTGGGTAGATAAACATTATGGAAAATAAGCATTTATGTTGTATTTGTCACGTAATACTACAGACATTCCCCACATTACATGAATCTCACAATCATCAGGTTATCGATAGATGTGTCAACCCCTTATAAATACCCACTTTCGTGTTAAAAAATACTTTTCTGTTTTTGCTTTTTAAATAAAAGTAAGTAAAATACGTTTTAATTTAGCTTAAATCAAATTTAAATCAGTTAATATCCTTCAAATAAAGTTTTAAAAAAGTAAATTTTAATTTTGTAAGATTTTTTAATACAGAGAATTTTGCTGTATTGACAAAATGAATGATTTTAGTGATAGTAAAAAATAATTTCAAACAATTTAAATTCGATTTTAATGATAGTAAATCATTTTGCTTATTGGAAATATTAAATTTAATCGATGAGCTTGTAACCTCAAGAAAGATTTTTTTTTCGATTCAAAATGCATTTAAACTTTAGGTATCGCTTTTTGGATGGATATCTATATCTATATCTATATATATATAGATATAGATATAGATATAGATATATAGCTAGCTAGATAGATAGATAAATATATGCAAGAGTTAGAAAAGAACACAGCTCAAAGAAGTAACTCTCTAAAAAACCAGTGCTGTTTGGTCATTTGTCCAATGTGTGTGTGTGTGTGCGGGTTCGTGCGTCTGTGTGTGTACTCGTGCATGTATGCGGATGGGAGTTCTTATGTTCCTCTGCGTATGCGTGCTCGTCTGTGTGTGTCTGCTTCATGAGTGTGTGTTTGTTGATCTGTGTTTGTGTGCGCTCATTTGTTTGTGTGTTCGTGTCTTTGTCTGTGCTTGTGTGTTTGTGTGCGTGTTCATTTGTGTGTCTTTGTTCATTTGGGTGTGTGTGCGTGTCGATTCATGTGTGTTCGTGTGCGTGCTCTTGTGCGTGCCTTTGTGAGTGTGTTCGTATGTTCGTGTGTGTGTGTGTGTGTGTGTGTGTGTGTGTGGTTATGTCTCTTTTGTTTGGAAACGACATAATAAAGCACCGTTTCCCTTTTCCCCCGACAGTCACCGATTGCACCAAATGCACCCACAATGTTGTCTTCGGGCAAATCTGGACTCTACTCTTGGATCTTTTATTTCGTCGCTGCCTCCATCCTTGTTTGCCTTGTTGGCAGACTGGAGAATAAGTTCAGTGCAAACGTAAGTGTGTTTCTATCTTCATTAATCTGAATGAGTTATTATTTAGTTTCAGCTCGGCAGAAATTGGGCAACTGGAAGCCAACTGGGCAATTGGAAACACGAGAAAGCTAAAAGAGAGTTACTATCTATCTATCTATCTATCTATCTATCTATCTATCTATCTATCTATCTATCTATCACAATCCCGTTCTATCTATCTATCTATCTATCTATCTATCTATCTATCTATCTATCTAAATCCCTTTCTTTCTTTCTTTCTTTCTTTCTTTCTATCTATCTATCTATCTATCTATCTATCTATCTCAATCCCTTTCTTTCTTTCTTTCTTTCTATCTATCTATCTATCTATCTATCTATCTATCTATCTCAATCCCTTTCTTTCTTTCTTTCTTTCTTTTCTTTCTATCTATCTATCTATCTATCTATCTATCTATCTATATCTATCTCAATCTCGTTCTATCTATCTATCTATCTATCTATCTATCTATCTATCTATCTACCTATCTAAATCCTGTTCTATCTATCTATCTATCTATCTATCTATCTATCTATCTATCTATCTATCTATCTATCTATCTCAATTCTGTTATATCTCTCTATTTATCTATCTGATGGATGAAGAATTTCACGTGCGGAACTGTTCTACAATGCAACAGATTTGAGGATAATGATGTCCGAGTTATATTTTCACTTTGCATTTGAGATGCGATTCGACCCCGTGGAAGTAGCACGACATGTTTTAAATATGAAGTTTTGAATCGGCGGAACGGAGCACTGAACATTTTTCATGGATATAGCGATAGCCTCCAAAAATCATCAGATCACCTCTCGCAAGTGAACTAACCAACAGCGATCATTTCCTGTTCAGTTTCCTGGTCTCCTTCGGTTGAACACGCGAAATTTGACCTAAGCTTATTTAGGTTTGATTAAAATTTACCCTCAAGACCCCCGAAGATGGGATGTGATTCATGGAAACTCAGAATGGAAGCAGTCGTATGATAAGTGAACAGATTTATTTATTTATTTATTTATTATTATTATTGTTGTTATTGTTGGTATTGATGTTGTTGTTGTTGTTGTTTTATTTCTTTTGGTTTCTGGTGTTTACTCATTTCTTTCTTGGTCCTGACCAGAGACCTAAGGTCAGAAATGGCATCATGACATTTTCCCTTAAGCTTTTTTTTTTTTTTTAAATCGCACATATTTTACATAGATAAAAACCTTTCGTAAAATGTGGGCTGTATTTGTGAGAACAATTTTTTGTATTTCTTTAAGTCACAGTTTTTAAAGATCTTCAAAGATACATTACAAGCTGCAGGGAGTGTCATGTCATAAAGAAAGAACATTTTGTTTCTGTGGCCTTTGATCACGATTTCTGGGCGATTAGATTTAATTGTTCTGTCTGTGTTTATTTTAAAATTATTGTTATTATTATTATTATTATTATTTTCTTTGATTTAGGGATAGATTGAGGTAGATATAAACAGACTGAGATAGATAGACAGATATAAATAGATTGAGATAGATATAAACAGACTGAAAGAGATAGATAGATAGATAGATAGATAGATAGAGAGATAGATATAAACAGACAGAAATAGATAGACAGATATAAATAGATTGAGGTAGATATAAACAGACTGAGATAGATAGACAGATATAAATAGATTGAGATAGATATAAACAGACTGAAAGAGATAGATAGATAGATAGATAGATAGATAGATAGATAGATAGATAGATAGATAGATAGATAGATCGGGATTAAGATAGATAAATAATTAGATAGATAGATGTTACACTTAAGTGAACGTGAAAATAACTAATCTGCAAACTGATTTCTTACAAAGAATATATATATTCTATTCATATGAACCTATCCTAAAAATCTTGTCGGCATTAAATAAGCCATTGAGATTGATATACCGTAAAACAAAACAAATTAAAACGAAACCAAAACTTGCCGTATCTAGATGGTCTCCTGTCGTCAAACTGGTAGCGCCATGTTTTGAATAATGGAAATATTTACTGAATTTGAGCTTCATATGTGATATGTTCTTTTTTTTTTTTAGGACGTACATTTAACTAAGAGATCTTTCAAAACCAAAATACTGATTGGCCAAAGTGAGTTTTTCTTTTTATTCTATTGTACATCAGTTTTTCATTATACGCCCCGTCATACATTTTAAATTACTCCCTCTCAAACAAGTATCCAATTATTTAATATTAACGAAAACAAAAACTTTTCAATTGCTTCTGCTTGGACCTGTGGAGAGATTCACTCGCACCATAAGAGTCATAAATTTGTTTTTTCTGTTCATGAGAAAAACCAGTACAAACAAACGTCCACAATAACAATAAAAAACATGGTAAATTGTATGGTAATTTCATACAAATTTATTTATGTATTTCTGTGTATGTGCTTTACATTTCAATTGTCATAATGTTCATGTTATAAAAGGAGAAAGTCACTCCGTAATATCACAAGTCCTATCACGGAAGGAAGTTACACACATGTTGTCATCCCGACAGTTCTTGGGCGAAAGAATTGAAAGTCAAGTCTTTTGGCGGGATCTCCGTACTTCCATCAGGAAGAGTCCCTGTTTCATGCTAGGAGTAATTTTTATTTATTTATTTATTTATTTTAAACGAGGTTTTAAATTTTATTTATAATTTTCATTATTATTATTATTATTTTATATTTTATTTTTATTAATAATAATAACAATGTTCCTAGAGACATTACTCATTTAAAAACGCGAAAGTCTTTCGGTGGTTATGACAAGGGATACGGGGATCATATCAGGGAAACTTTTATTAAGTTTTCACCCAATATAAGGCCCGAAACCCACTCAAGCTAGAGGATTACTGAATGAGGCTGTTGCATGAATGTAAGAGAGGGAAGTAAGTGCAGATTATGAGGATAAGTAGGATAGAAAACGGTTTAACTAAACTTGAAATTAGTAAGATTATAATGATAAGAGAAGCAGCCACTCGAGAGCTTGTTCCACAAAGTAGACATTCTCGAGAGGAGGCTATCTGAATGGAACTTCCTTCTTACCAATTAATTACGAAGCGTGTATGGATGATTCCACCCTGGATATGTCGTATGATATGTCCTAGTTGTAAAAAAATTGAACTGGTGGGACGAAGGAATATAGATCATCATTCGCCATGGAAATAGAGGCAGATTAGCAAAAAGTTTTGTGACGTTTCATCTTTGGGATATGAGTTGTACAATGGTGAATTGTTTATCACCGACAAAACCGTGTAGACCCTTTTGAGCCCTGTCAAATCTGGGAAGAGAGGATCACGTCACACCGGCAGAGATATGGCAGTAATATATTTTACGCCCTTTCATGGTAATTGTTCTGGTGAACTTTCCTCTATGGTACATAGACTTTATGGATTTAAGTGCAGTACTAGATTGGCGGCAAGGTCTCATCATTTTAACGTTGAAATAGCTAGATGTAAATGTAAGTCTCATACTAACAGTTTCTTCTCTCGCACTTCTCGCTTGTGGAACTCTCTTCCGGCTTCTTGCTCCCCTATCAACATTGATCTTCAAAAATTTAAATGCAATGTCAATCGTTAACTTTTGTCTTAATTTTAGTTTTTATTGTCTTCTCTCCTTAATAGTAGATGATTTTTCATATTCTCTAACATTCAACATCCTCCTTGTGTCTTTATGGCTTTGTTTTGGGTGAAATGATTAAAAATAAAGTCAAAATAAACGTTCAAAACAAAGAGCCTCGTTTTTAGTGTAACCGTTCATTAGACAGCAGAAAATTCGGGCTCTGCTCGGTGATGATGAATCTTTATTAGTTTGGTTTGAGAGGTACAGAATGTTATAAACTAATTTTCCCCAGTCTGTAACCTTCGACGTCGAGTGGCCCTATCGCTAATGGCAAAGTAACTTGTAAAAAGACAAACAAGTCTATGGTATTTGTAACTTAGTTGATTAGTCTTTTCATTTGTTTCTGCTGAGAAATTTCTTGAAAGATCAGAAAATACATTTTCTTGAGAGTTCACTAATTATCAAAACGTGTATTTTTTTTTTAAAGTGCATTTCTTTGTGTATTGCTTTTTGATCATTTTCTAATCTAAAATGTGTTCTCATACTAGTTTCTGCCGCTGGAAGTGTGTACACTCGTTGGGGCCGAACAGTTTGCCCTAGAGGCTCAAGACGTATATATAAAGGTAAGCGAGTCACTCTTTTCTTTCTTATATATATATATATATATATATATATATAGTTGTATATTTAGGCAGCAATCCTTCCTTTATGCATGTTTCATTAAAAACGACAGACAATACACAGAACGCACACACTCAATTAAGCTGAAAATCGAATCATCCTTGATAATGGCTAAAGGTATAGCCGAAAGCGCTCGGAAATATAAAACATTTGGACAGTTCTTACACACTCTTTGTCCAGAAAAGAAAACTCTTGTCAGAACACAAGAAAAATTAAATAAAAAGCTTAACCGTAGTACCTTGTCTGTCGTTTTTAAAGAAACATGCATATATATATATATATATATATATATATATATATATATATATTAACGGTTTTTTTAATGTCATTCATGTTCATTCTTTCTTTTTTTTTTCATGACAAGAACCCCCCCCCCAGCTTAGCGGGAAAAAAGGTACAAATGATTACTTATTTAAGCATACACACACAAATGTGCACACAACTATTTCTTTGTTTTGTTTTTCGATCTGATGAAGCCTCGAAAAGCGAAACGCCTCATCAAATCTAGTTTCAATGAAACGGTTTTTCATTTCTTAAATTTCTTCAAACTTTGTTGGGGTTCTCTATCCTATTTTACAAACACGGACACACACACACACACACACACACATATATTTGTATATTTAGGCAGCATTTCTTCATTCAAATATGTTTCCCTGTATATAATATAGACATATTATGACTATTTTTATACTGATCCTTTTCAGTTCTCTAATCAGTTTCTTGATGTTAAGGTGAAATTCATCAAGGACGGCGCCATAACAAGCAACACCCAACAAAATTATTACGAGTCTAGCACCATCGTGTTGAAGTGCATATAACAAACATTTAATGCCATTTTGTTTGTTACCAATTTCCGGTCATCTCCCTTATACTGGGACGCTTGTTTTGCAAAATATTCCATAGCTACAACCGATAAATTTAAATTTTTAAAATAATTATAACAGAGCGTGTTCATGCGTCCTTTTTTTTCTTTTTTTTTTTTTTAAAAATCAGCATCACAACGAAATGCAGAATTTAACACAGTAACAATTCGTTTGTTTTTGTAATTTAACCCTGAGGAGGATCTTGGATGAGATCGAAATTACTTGGATAGAAAAAAAAACTCGCGTGCCTTCCTTCATGAATGTCATATTCACATGAAGAAACTGATTAGAGAACTGAAAGTCATGGTAGCGAAGCGTTTGTTGTTGAATGAAGAATCGAGGAAGAAAGTATGAAGAATTATGGTAGCAATGATTTATTTTCGAGGATAACGTGATTCGTTTTGAGGGGAGTTCCAGAAAAAAACAAATGTTCAGTTTTTTGTTTAGCATGTAGCATAGAGTTTGTTCTTGGCCACGGGGTGTTTCGTTGTAAAATCTCAAGTGGAAATGTTGATACCCTTTACCTTCAACTGTCTTCATTTTCTCATGAGGACAGGCGGGAATGAAAGGCGATTTTAACCGATCGACGTCCTTCTTTTTTTTTGTTTTGGTCGACAGTCTTATGAAATTATCGCATCAAAATTACAGCAGATTCCAAATTCCCTTCTTGTATTATTGGTGGAATATAATCTATGAGATGAGGTTTGTTCTCAAATCTTTTTTTTTCCTTCCCAGAACTTTGATTTTATTACCCTGAGTCAAACTCAGCGTCGCTCTAAACAGGCTGTGAAACAGAGTGATAAAGTTTCTTCTTTTTTAGGTGATGCAGTTTTTCTTTTCTTGTGCTTTCCACTTTCTTTTCACTGCTTTTGTTTTGTTTTTCATTTACCTCCAATTTTTTTTTACGGGAAGTAAAAAAAAAAATTAAAAATTAAAAAAAATTGGTTAACAATGTCTCTGCACGTAGGTATCAGTAAGGAACAGAAGGTTGCTTTTATTTTTTTACATAAATATTTAGTCGCTTACTATTTAAAACGGTCCGCTTAATATCTACTAGTGCTTTTAATAGTTTTTTTTTTTATCTTGATTGTATTTTTCTTCCATTATGTTGTGGCCAGAAATAAAGACACAAAGAGAGGAATTGAGTTAATCAAATGTATTAACAGAAGAACAGTAATACAATCATATACAAACGAGCAAGAATGTTAAGTCCGACTGTTAGAGCTGACTGCTGGAAACTAACTTTCTAAAAGGAATACCTGTTTTTATTTGTAACTTGGGAGAGTCCATCTGTGTATGGGTAATTTACTATAACATTTTATAGATGGTATTTATCAATTTACCCACAGGAATTGAATGTGGCACAAGGCCTTTTTAATGTGGGTACGTCTGAGCCCGTAGGCCCAGCCAAAAATAAAAGCCATCTAAACCCGTCCAAGCGGGCTAGTTCCGTCAACCTCCCCGAACGAAACCCCACCCTTCGGCGGAGCCTCGTCCGGGTTCCCCTCTGCAAGCAGAGAGTTCGACAGACACCCGACCCGGCAGTTCACAAAGCGCAGATACTACACTTTGATCCTAGCCACCGGGCCGAGCGGGTATTCTTTTTAATAACATTTTATAGATGGCTCATATATTTTTATGGGACAGACTAAATAAAACTAAATAATATCACATTAGCTTTCTGACAAAAAAATGATTCTTCTAATCTCTTTTGCAGGCATAATGGCATCTCCATCTTTCAGGGAATCCGGCGGAGGCAGCGATTACCAATGTTTGCCCGAAAAGCCAATTTGGGATAAAACTTTGAAAAATTTTCAAATCACGGGTAGACTTTACGGCACAGAATATAAAATCAGTAATTACCTGTCCAAGGGTCCAAACGGTTTATTCACCACCTACAATGCCAGGCGAGTGAATAACCAGGACGCCCCGTGTGTCGTATGTCAGACGTATTGGCCAAAAGCTGTAATTATGCTTCCCGGCCGAAACAGATGCCATGCGGGTTGGAATGTTGAATATTCTGGTTATTTAATGTCGGAAAGTTTCAAAAACAGACGAACGGAATTTGTGTGTGTCGATAAGGATCCCGAGGTTCTCGATGGAGGATACACGGCTGAGAGTGGCGGTTTCCTTCATCATGTACAAGCGGCGTGTGGGTCGCTCCCTTGTCCGAGGTACATACAACATTTTGAACTGACTTGCGTCGTATGCAGCCGGAAACCTTATTAGCAGAACTTAAAAATATGAATATATGAATAGGAAAATGAAGCATTTTCACTGTTCATCTTATGCTTAAATTGCAAAGACAATAAGTAACAAAGGAAAAGATTTGATGGTTGCCTATCTATCTATCTATCTATCTATCTATCTAAGACCCATATATATAATATATATATATATATATATATATATATATATATATATATATATATATATGTAGATAGATAGAAAATTGTTAAATAAATAGATAGAGAGATAAAGAAATAGATTGATCTTACCTCTTCCAATTATTTTCTACATTTCGATCCGCCGGCAACCATAATATTCACATCCGGGCTAATGTCATGCTCTAAATTTATTTATAACTTTATTGTTCTCTCGGGAAGTATACCACTCAACACTTCTTAGGCTTTTGTCTAATTGAATCGCTAATCAATCTTAATCTATTTTCTATTTCTTCTGAAAATAAAGAATGCAAGCAAAATATGATTGTATTTTTATTCTGTTGAGATGTTTCATTTGTGAAATTCTTTTCGACTGAAACTGCAATTGTAGTCTCAATACAGCCAAATACACATCTATAAGCCTATCATTCAACCATGCTTAGAATATTGTTGCCATATATGGTTCGGTGTTCCTGCTATTTACCTTGAGCCGCTTGATAAAACCTAAAAAAGTATCAGTAACATTATAAGTCCTCATCTGGCTATTCAGTTACAGTCACTTTCCCATCGCTGTAAGGTTGACTCTCTGAGTGTTTTTTTTTTTTAATATAAATACTTTCCTGGTAATTGTTCGGATGAGGTTTTCGGTATTGTAACTAAACTTTTAAAATTTAAGCGCTGTATAAGACTGGAATCGAGATCTCATCAATTTACATTTGTGCTGACTAGAGGTAGCCGTAAATTCTATACTAAACAGTTTCTTTGTTCGCACTTTTTACTTGTGATACACACTTTCGACTCCATGCTTTTCGGACAAATTTAATCTACAAAAATTGAAATGCAATGTCAATCGCTATCTACTGTCCTCCTGATTATTCGTTCTTCTTCCTGTTTCCAATTCTTCCACACTCTGTAACCCCTTTTGTCTTCGTGGCTTTACTGCTTTCTTTTTTATCGATTTAAAAAATAACTGAAATTAATTTGAAGACTTGAAAAACGATTTTGTCACTGACAGTTTTTAAGAAAGGATCGTCATACAAGATATAGATTATAGTAATGATAATATTCCCGTCTATTCATAAGTAAATATTCAGTATACATTGACCGAACAGCCAGTAGCAAATCTATCATATTTTGTAATCATATCATCCCATACAAGACAATAAAGCCACTGAGGCACAAGGCGTTACTTAATGTGAAATAATAAGAAAAAAAGAACATTAAGGATCAAGAACAATGAAAGGGTGTTATAAATTGCGAAGACTGGGGCCAGTCTAGTCAGCGATTGATCAGAGTACCGTGTAGTATTCTGATAGTGATGGATTGCCTCTGTCTGGGTTTTGCATATAAGGGCAAAACCTCGCGAATTCAACAGATGACAGCAAGAATTTTGAAGCGCCGATATACTTCCCAGGTTCGCGAGACCGACTAAGATCACCCGAGGAGAGATGTTGAGCCAAAGTGCGACACGCGTTCCCGTTACGTCGTTCCTCTCGCTGATTCTAAGATCCAAGCTGACACCTCTGCCACAACCTCTTCACAGAAAAACAAAAGAAATTGTCCTTTCCGTTGGTACTATTTTATGTAGCAGCGTGGCGACCCAGAGACGTCACGGAACGCAACATTATTAATTAAGAAAACAGTAGATAGTGATTGACATTGCATTAAAATAGTTGAAAAACAAAATTGACTGGAATGCTAGGAGCCGGCAGAGAGTTTCACAAGCGAGAAATGTGAGCAAAAAAAAAAAAAACTGTTAACATATAACTTATGTTTACATCTAGCAAGTTCAACTGTAAAATGATGAGACCTTGTCGAAAACGTAGTAATGCTCTTAAATTCATAAAGTCTAGGTACCATAGCGAAGAGTTCATTCGTACAATTACCATGGAAATATTTATAGAAATGGCAGAGGAAAGCAACTTAACGGCAGTGGGAAAGTGACTGAACCGGAGATTCAGGGCGGGACTAATAATATTGCTGATTCTTCTTTGGATTTCATCAATAATTTCTAGATATACACCAGGGACACTGGTCCTTATGTGACAGCAATAGACGAATGGTAGACTTATAAATATGTAAGATAGTCTCTGGTGTGAAAAATTGTCTAGCACGACACAGTGAACCAACTTTCCTAGCAGCTGACCTAGAAATGGGTTTGGTATAATCTTTTCAATTCATTTCAGCCGAGAAGGTGAGACCAAGATGGCGTAATGAGTCACTCACATGAAGGTTAGCATCAGCCATGCCGATGGGAGTTTGAAGGGGTTAGGAGATTAGAAATCATAAAAATTCTCTTTAGTTCACATGAACGTGGGAAACTTTGAAATAATGAGTAAATTCAGACTCAGCAAAAATAGTAATTCACAATAAGTCTCTGGATTTATTAAATCATCAACAAAATACATTAGAAAACAAATAGTTGCTATTCTGTGTATTTATAGAACATACAAGATTTCTTTGGACGGTTGTGTTTTGATTTTTAGTTTTTTCCTGAAATATTTAAGATAAGCTTAAAACTTAGTAATAATAATTTCAGTAAATTCCTTGGATTAATAAATTAATGTTATTATTTGAACTTGTACGTTTTGATTTTAAATTTAGAGGATATTTTTCTGTTTCTAGTGTTCGGGTTAAGATTCAGATGCACAATATGTTATAAATCTCATCGTATATCCTTTCTCCCTGTTACCCAAAGGTTTCTTAAAGCAGACACTTCAAGGATTAAGAAAAAAAAAGTGGCAGAGGGTGAAACGTTAATAATAAGTGTGTATGTCACCAAGATAACCAGATAATATTCCATGTTTTTTTGATCAAGTGAACATTGAAACCAACACCCAGAGGCGACCGGCTGTTTCATACTGGGCGCAACCGTCAGGCAGTGAATGCTGATATATTTCCTCGGCTAGAATAGATTGCCCACACTACTGACCCATATATATAAATAACCGAGGAAATATCCAGCATTCACGGCCTGACGATTGCGTCCAGCATGAAACAGTCTGTCGCCTCTGAGTGTTGAATGTTCAATGTTCATTTTCATATTCATATTTACATACGCTCTATCTCTGATATTGAGCAATTATCCCATAAATATAGAACACCTTAAAACTATATTTCTTCAATTTGAGTTCCATTTTCAGGCGATGCTGTGAATAAAATTCGAAAAAAATTGATTTACTCTATTTATAAGTGAAATAGTATTATGTATTTTAAGTTGGTGGGGGTAATGAGAATCCTGAATTTTGTATTAAGTGGGTGTTGGCTTTTTTGACGAAGGAAGATACAAGTATAATTCTATCGTTCTCTATTTGTTAAAAATAAATGTTAAAGAACACTGGATTATAAATCTAACTGTTCTTTCTTCTTATTTTTATATATATATATATATATATATATATATATATATATATATGTGTGTGTGTGTGTGTGTGTGTGTGTGTGTGTGTGTGTGTGTGTGTATATATATATATACTAGCAGCATGGCCTGGCGTTGGCCGTGATTGATTAAAAAATCGTACGACTCATACAGCAATCGCTATCACTTTGCCCTTCCTTGCCTTTAAAGGAGTGCCCTTAGCCGTGCTGATGTTGCTACATGTCTTACTTCTTGCCTATCTCACACTGCAAATTTTTTCTAAACTAAACATTAAATTTTTTACGAAAAAAAACTAAACAAAATGAACACAAAACGATCAGCTTTAAAAAAGGACTCGTAACTGGAAAAACCGAATGAAAAAAGAATGTTAACAACAAATACTTTTTCACACCCAACCCAGTTCAGCGGAATCAGAATCAACGTTGAGTTTAAACAAGCGAATGAGCCAATTGGAGTAAAGTGCCATGCAGATTTAAATTTTTCCCACTTGTGACGAATGCAGCTATCGATTTTGTTTGCATGCTAGCATGCTAGTTAACATTCGTGTGAGTCAGCTGTTTGCTCCCACGCTGGCCAATAGAATCTTTCTGCCTATTCGTGCAGCAGCCAGCTATAGGCTTTCACTGTGGCCAGTACAAAATGGCCGCAAACTACATGAAAACTGCCATAGAAGCATGAAAAAATCGATTATTTCCACTATCGATGGGAGTTGGGAAATGCAAAATCGGCCTTGGCCTTCCCGCTAACTTGGAGCATGTGCATGTAAATTTTGATGCAAATCCGTCGAAAAATTGCGGCCGTGCATTCGTTACTCACGCACACACACATCCTACCTTATATATATATATATATATATATATATATATATATATATATATATATATATATATATATATATATATATTTCGCACATTGAGTGCTGGATTTAATAAAATAGTATTTAATGTAATATAACAGAGCTATTAAATATATATTAATAAATATATTTTTTTTTCAATACCGGTAGAACGATTCAGAATTTCAAGCACAACGCAGTCTTCATGTGTTGAATTGAGACTAACCGTTACATAATTTAAATATTCATAAAAAATATCTGGTTAACGCAATGTTGGTGCAGTCTATACGGCGGATACTGATGTAAAAAATATTTAAAATAAACGGGATTTATATTTCATATCTAAAATAAACGGGGATTATTTTATTTAAATTTTGTATTAAAATAAACGTACCTATAACTATAAAAATGATATATTCGTCAGAATATATGTAAACAGAAGAAAATTTAAAAAAAAAAGGTTGTAATCTACAGTACAAATTAATCTGGATTAACGTATTTTAACAGATATTTATTTTTATGTGACCGTCAATTTATGTCTCGTATTTAATAAGTTCGGGTTATTTAAGTGTTTTATGCAGTATGTAGATATGTAGGTGACACTTGTAGCAGCTACGTCATGACAGACTACGGATCAGTTCTGTCCTTCAACCAGCCGGTCTCCGTTATCGGCAAGACCCGAACAACATTTAATCCCAACTGCAAATTCTTTCGAACGGAAATTCGTAACTTCTTATCGAGTAGCACTTGACTGTAAAAGTTCTTATTTATTTGTTATTTTATTCCCTTTTGGTCAAGATTAGGGCTGCTTTGAAAATCCGATATACAAGTAGGCGCATAATTATTATATACATAGTTATAATGTCAGAATTCAAAAATATAAAACATTATGGTAATGTAAACAAGAAATAATTCAGTTCTGAACACAATATTTCGGAGTGTGACGCACATGTGTTTTTTTCATAGAGTCCTTCTTTTTTTTTCTTTTTTTCAATGTTGGTCGCACTTTTTTTTTTTTTTTTTTTTGTCCGGAGAATGCAAGAAATGATTGATCAATATTTCAAGACGTTCTAAAACGTAATGAGAGCAACGTCTATTTTAATCATTTCGCTAACAAAGAGAATCTTTCCCCCAAAATATTCTAAATTATAACAAACGATAATTTGGTGAGTTCATTCATTTATCATATAAAAGAAGTGCGATGGAAATATTTTAAATCCAACCAAGAAAAATCAAGACTACTTTCAATCAAATTTTTAGAAGTAGTTGCAGGTAGATATTTTTAGCACATTGTTAGAAACACACACACACATGGGTGTATATATATATATATATATATATATAGAGAGAGATAGATAGATAGAGAGAGAGAGAGAGAGAGAGAGAGAGAGATGATTGGAAAATTAATTAATTTCACATAATAATTCATTGAGTCTAGAATAAAGTGGCCGTTTCGTGCTTTCTGCATTTTGTTGAGGTTTCTTATTCTGGACTCAGTGAATTATTATCTGAAATTAATTAATTCTCCAATTTTTGTTTATATAATCCTATGCTTGATCCAGGTTTAATGCTCTGAATGGAGCGGCTTGGTAAAAGAAGACGTTGCATTTGGGGCCGGTTCTGGTGGGTTATGTATACTTGGATGAGTACCACCACTGGAATTTGAACTTGCTGCGCTCTATTGAATCTAGTTAGTTTTCTCTTCTTCCCCGAGGCCAGCTGACCCACAGGTATGACGCTTGCATTGTATCGTAACGGTCAGCGTTCGAGTTTCGGTGGCGAATGCTCACTGCTGATGAGTCCTAAAAAAGCGCAAAACGGCCGTCCAGTTCATTCTGTTGAGGATTCTTGTTCTACACTCGATGAATTATTATGTGATATATCTATATATTTGTCTTTTATATTAAGAATTTGATCATGTAGTTTTATTATATATATTTTGATTATATATTATAAATAGTTTGATCTCATATTACGTTTGATTAAAAATGAAATGATACATATATAAAAGTGTGTGTGTGTGTATATGTGTTTTATATTAATAGTTTGATTATATAGTTTGATATATATGTCCAGTCCCACACTGTTCATATATGTTTATGTTTGTGTGAGCTGCAATGCGTGAATTTGCGTGTATGTATGTTTGCGTAAGTATGAATGACGTCCCGGCAACAATTTTTACTCCCACTACGATAAAAACACTGATATACGCAACATATATAGATCCAAAATTTAAAAATTAATCAGTTTGTCTGATGATCGCATCTTCACAGGTCGTTTCAAATGCATTATGAACAAAGGTTGACTGAAGACAAAATTGAACAGTTGATTAAAAAATTGATTCATTTTTATCCTTTCACGGTGATCTTTCCTCGGGATGAACTACCTGTGGTGAATTGATGGCGCGGAAATTACCGGACACGATAATGATTAATGATGGGAAAACTGACATAGCGAATGTAATGCATTATGTTTAAAATAGTCGTGGCTTTCCAACGACATAACCTGGGGAACATGTGATTATTTTTGGTCAAAGTGGGAAAATATTTACTTTTGTCGTGTAACGTCAAAAATGAAAGATCCGCGGACGATCGGCAAAGCAATTTTTGAATTTGCATAATAATATTGTTTTTTTTTTATTATTGAAGCTGATTCTATAACCACAGAAACCGGTTTCAAAAGTGGAATTATAAATTTCCTGGAAGACAACAATGAAACACAGAGTACCTTTTTTGTATATAGGGTTAACAATGAGCTTTCTTTGAGTCATCATATTGAGTTAGAAATACTCCGTCGTTTTTCAAATAATTCATATCGTGGAGGATTCGACATATCGTGGAAAAAATATATCGACCATGGGCCTGGTATGTTCTTTCTTAAAAAAAAATCTTTCTAGTGAAGATGATGCAGAAAGACGGTTTGCTTAAAAAAATCTCTTGAAATTCGTAGCATTCCGAAATATGAGATTAGGGATTTTTGTGTTCCTCAGTTAAATTAATTGTAAAAAAATCTTACGAAATTTATTGATTAGAAAATCCCATTTGAGCCTAACCTGACATCAAATTTGACGAAGAAAGAAATTGAAAGTATTTCTTAAAATTTTATTTTAAGCAAACCATTTAATTTGAACTTTATTCCCTGTCACGTACAACATTATTTGTGATTCGACAAATATGTTTCTTATGCTTCTGATGGTTTGGGGATCTGTGATACGTGATGTTTTTTTTTTGATCGTTCTGATGGTCGGATTTCGTAACAAAACTCGTAAAGAAATCGGTGAAGAAATGATATGAGCTCAATTTTAAGTTAAAAAATTTCGCATCCTAGTTTTTGTGTCTATGTATTGCTAATATTACTTGAAAATTGTCATTTCATTTTCAATTTTCTAAAGGAACATTGACTTGTATTTGCTTTTTGTATTACATACAATTACATTTATTATTAACCATTGTAACTCAGTTTTATATGCAAATAAATTCTATTTTGATTATTGGATAAAATAAATTTCTCTTGATTTTTATTTTTCTGGTTACGTCAAATTGGTTTACAATAGATGTTAAACGTGGTTGAAATAAATCAAATGAGACATTATTCCATCAAATTATATGAACAAATGAACAGAAAAGAAACTTGGGAGATTACCGAAAACAGAATCAATTTTTTTTGCTGTTTTTCTCTTTAAAGACACGCAAAATATTGTTGTTTTCCTACCTAAATAGAGTGAAAATACGCTTTAATCTGTAAAATAATCAGTTTTTTCCTACTTTGTGAATTATAATTGTATGGAAAAACAATGCATTTCTTTCTGTATGTATTTTTTTTGTTTTACATCTTATGCGACATTTTAGGTCTGGGTGCAGGATTCCACTGATATTAGCGTGCCTAAAACAAA
>CAHIKZ030000490.1:1312500-1405000 GCA_903632075.3 Acanthosepion pharaonis
GTCCTTTTTACCTTCTTGACAATGGAAATAAAAAATTTTACCACTTTTCCTTGTCAGAAAAATAACATCGCTTAGTGTCCTTTTCGTGATGGCTTCTTATCACCTAAATTTAATTCTCGCCTTTTTTTTTTTTTTTTTCTTTTACTCTTTCTCCCTTTTAGCAAGCCAAATAGTGTCACATATATATATATTATTCAATATATATATATATATATATATATATATATATATATATATATATATATATATGTCCCATTCTACATATTTGATCTTAATAAATGTTACGTTCTATATTTTGAAGATCCTCCTTACTTTGATAAATTTGCACAAAAAATAATGCGAGGTATTGAAACTTGGAGACCAAAAATTGTTTATTACAAACATGGAATGTCGATTATTATTATTATTAGTAGTATTATTATTAGTAGTAGTAGTAGTAGTAGTAGTAGTAGTATATCGATTTCTGTTGTATAGACATTTTCTTCCGGATCCCAACCAGAGACCTAAGGCTAGAAATGGCTTCATGATATTTTTCTCTGATCATTTTCATAAAAAATAAATAAATAAAAAACAAAAGATTACACACATTTTGCATAAATAAAGGTCTACGTACTGTGTGAGCTTTATTTATGAGTACAATCTTTAAGGCATGGACTACTAGGAACCCCTTCACTGTGTCTATCGAAACATTTTCCAGTCAAACCGAGGGCTTATTTATTTATGTGCCACATTTTTTGAGATTTCCTCTTCCATCTTTGTATACATTACACTCTGCAGGGACTGTCAGCTCAATAAGAAAGCACAATCTGTTTTTGTGGTCTTTGATCACGATGTCTAGTCGATTAGCTTTGATTGTTCTCTCAATGTGTATTGTAAAGTCTCATAGAATTGTTACAGGTCCAACATCTGTAACCAGGTCTGGGTGATTGTCATAGCAATTTTTTTTTCAGTTTCCCTCCAATAAATGTTGCATATATTCCAGTACAGATATTAACCCACTCTATCATTCCGTGTGTTATATTCAGTAGGTGTTAACACCGTGGAAATTGATACAATATGGTCAATTATTTCTGGATATTTATCATAGATCACAGATTTATTATTATTATTATTATTATTATTATTATTATTATTATCTGTACGCTAAAAAGAATTATCTAAAAAAAGTACCGGCGACGTTCGTTTGGTACTCGCTGATTTCTCATACCTAACTACGCCTCAGTGCACTCTTATCATTAACCAATTAGAAATTATAGAATTAGACGCAACTGAAAGGGAATACTAGTAATGGTAAAACACTAACATGGGAAAGATAAAATTATGGTCGCCGAGAAATATGCCATTATATGAAGGAACGAATGGCAAGTGTATTAGAATTATTTTTTTTTTATTTGGGGAGGCTGCTTTCTAGCGGTACATACGTCACAAGACGCATTTACCCCGCCAAAAGATGGCTGCAAGATTTAAGAGATGAAATTACAGCATTGCTTATTAACTGCAATTCATTCTACAATTGTTTTCCTACAGAGGAATCGTTGCAAGCCACAAGCTACTCTATCGCTATTTCCATGGTAAATGTAATGACAAGCAACATTCATTAGTTGCACCGGTTCAGGCCACCAGAGCTAATATACGTTATGCTATCTACACTGAAATAAATCATACACATTCCATTCGTATTCCATGAACAAAAAAGAAGTTTTATACAGAGAGCATCTTACCAAGAACTATTTTGTGAAATAGCCTCCCGGGAGAATGCAACCCTGAAATACTAAAATATTAACCACATCTCGTCCAGGGTTAGCAGTTATGCTTCTTACGTATCCAAATAAACTAAGCTTCTTAACTCCCTTACATTCATGCAACAACCTCCTTCAGTAACTCTTTATCTTGAGTGTCTCTTTGGCCTTATACTGGTTGATCAATTAGTAGAGAAATCAAGAAATAATTGATAGACTACGCTAAGAAATATGGGAACAAGGAATCAGCAAAGTCAAAAGCAAGAATATCCATAAAGACACACACACACACACACACACACACACACACACACACACATATATATATATATATATATATATATATATATATATATATATATATATATATATAAAGAAATAATTGATAGAAATATGGGAACAAGGAATCAGCAAAGTCAAAAGCAAGAATATCCACTAAAGACATATATATACTTAGTAAACATAAACAAAACGTAGGCGGTAGATAAAAGGAATTTAGCGAGAATAGAATGGTAATTAATGAAGTCAGAAGTTTTTCAGAAGATTGAAACCTTCAGAGCTTTGTCTATCGATTTATGAAAAAATTCTAGCGGTTAACCTATAAAATATTAATTGCACAGAAAATGCAAGCTGATTATGAAAAAAACAAAAAAAATAATGGGTTTTCACAAATTGAAAGCAAACTTTTTTTCAAATTTTATCAAATAGGAACCATGGAGGTAGTTCGACAAACATTTGATGTACTATACAACAATATATTAAATCACTTTCCCTGAAATTCCACACTGTTTCCCATCCGGTCAGCGATGTTAAGTAACGTCGAGCCTGGTCAGTAACTAGATGGGTAACCGCTTGAGAATACTAGGTTCTGTAAGCCTGGATGTGCGGGTGGTGTAATGGATAATCGCTCGGAATTGTTAATCTGAGAATCGAGGTTCTATTCCAGTCAGGTACGTTATATTCACTTACGCGCAATTACACTTGGGAACGGTAGGAATTCACCTTTTCTCTCCCCAGTTACGGGATTATTAGTACGACTTGTATCACTAAATGATTAGTGAGAAATATTTTCTGGCTTTAAATATCCTGCAAAGGGTTGATAAACCGTAGAAAACGAATAAATCAATCAAAAAATGAATATTCTCTGTTGAAATGATGTGCATTTAATATACTGCTCGCCTTCTTTGCCTTCAATGCAGCTGCTTACTTCCAATATTATGGCCGCGTAACCGGGTGATTACAACATTTATTGTTCAGACCATGAGACTCGACATCGAAACTCACCATTGTCAAAATGTATCAACCCCTTCGCCGGCGTAGACGTGTATATACGTTTTAATGGAAGTATTTATTTCAGACACGGGCGAATAAACATAACGTTCTCAAAACCATCGGCAAACATGTTTATACGTCGATCTTGATTCCTTTGATGCTCTTCTGAACGTGAAACGGGTCCAGTTGTCAACACATACGTCTGGTAGAGATATTAGCCACCGCTCGAATACTTCAAGGTTTCTTCGTTACTATATTAAAAACAAATAAAAAAATAATAACGGGGAATTGGTTAAAGAGATGGTTTCTTGACAATATCGGCCTAGAAGGAGAGACGATAGCAGCGTTGGGCTATGTGTCTGAAAACCATACCACCGGTTAACCGAAGCCATTGGAGGGAAACTGGACAGATAAAACTGTACGGAAACCGCCGACGGTTGGGCTAGCATAAAGTCATAAGTCATCGTGACTGAGGGTTTGAGCATACTGGTCATGTTAAACTACAGATCAAGCTATCTTCCAGAAACTCTAACTCAAAACAAAGTTCTAAATATAAACCACTGGTTGTCTCTATGGGCATTGAAGTGTGCAGAAATTCCCGCGCATTATGAAGAAAATAAGATGAGGATTTGTATTTTACCACAAATTTCTTCTTATTTCAGATGCATAGATGCATAATATATCCACAAAACATAGTTTTACCCGATCATGTTATCAAACTTAAAAAAGTCGAACACCCAATAGACTTTACCTTTGGATCTGAGTCAAACAACACTTTACCCTTCCTAGATAGCAATGCTACATTGAAATAATAACGAACTTCAGTTTCAGGTTTACAGAAAAGCTACCAAGAAGAATGACTTGGTTGATTTGTATTCCCACAATGGAAGAAGTTCCACAAACATTTGATGTTCATATAATGTCTAATGGTCAATGAGTATTCTACTGGCTTGACCTTTTGTTAAACTGTGCTAATCCGAGTAAATATGCGCATTGCAAACGCCGTATTTCTGTACAAGTTCAATCCCGTAAATACTATCCTTGATTGATTATTTATGGCGCTTGCTATTAAGTGGGGCCGTAGGTTGCGGGGGGTACAATCATGACACCGAATCGCAGTTTTCCCGAAAACTAGCTTCACCGACACCGTTAAATCGAATAGTTCATTTCATCGAAAAGTCAAAAGTTTACTTTTATATTTGAATATCATTTTTAAAATTGCATATCATGCGTTTTTTATTTTTTTTCAAAACATCAGTCACTGGAATTTTCATTTACGTAATAATGATGCTTAATATTTATTCTAGGAATGTTTAAACAACGACAAGAAAATGACGAAAAACAAATCCTTTTGTAGCTTTTGTCACCTCCAAAATACATGCATAAATTATTTTTTTTCATCATTTCACCCCAAGCAAGGCGGTAATGCTACTCGTACGCAAAGACTTACAAGGAATGAACGTGAAAGAGAATACTCAGAATAGGGAGAATTGAGGAAAGGACAAAAGATGAACAGGATTCAATAAGACAGAAGATGACGATTGTCGTTGCATTTAAATTTTTGAAGATTGTAGCTATCAAGGGAGCAAGGAAACAGAAGGGAGTTCCACAGGCGACAAGTGCGAGAAAAAAACTTTTGGAGTAGAAGTGGTGGTTACATCTGGCTATTTCAAAAGTAAAACGGTGAGACATAGTTTGCAATCTAGTAGCACGCTTCAGTTCATGTTATCGCGGCACTGTAGATAACTCCTCATCAGAGCAGTTAATTGGAAATATTTATAGAAAACACAGTAAGAAGCCACGCCACGAAAAACAAAAAGACTTCTATACTGATTGATATTACTCATTTTATTCATTTTTATATTTTTAAATCTCTTTTTATTAATATTTTATATTCGTTGGTCGAAATAGAGTCAATCAAATGTCTCAGCTTTAACCAATTTCGATATTAAATAATCCTCTTAAAAACAGACTGGCCGGTTTTCAACCATTCATTATCGTAAAGAAGCAAAAATCATATTATGGGGTGTCACTTTTAAACCATACATAATTTAAGAAACGCATAATTCAGAAATAGCAGTCTCCCTTAAATTTTCTCCGTTAGGATTTTTTTTTTTTTTTCGGTGAGGTGAAGATTCGATTTCACGCTTTCCATGAAGCCAGTTTTTGAACAAATGAAATCCACTGTTATAAACCGGAAACCCGCTATTAGGAGATTATTGCCCAGTTATGAGAAATTATTGCTGTGTGGCGAGAAATATCGATAGAGAATGAAATTGTGTAAAATTCTGACATTGTGCCAATAAAGTCTTAGCGCGAAACCCGACTGACATCGAAAAACGGTTGCATTTTGTTTCAGTTTCATTTGTACAGAATTAATTCGCATTCGTCTAAAATCTACAACACACAACTTCAAAACAGAAATAAAAACAAACAAAATAGAGATAAGGAATTATATTTTTTGTTGTTGTTGTTTTGTATATATATTTTTTTAGCTTTTTAAACATCAACAGACATAATTAAAATTCATAGATTGTATATATATATATATATATATATATATATATATATATATATATATATAAAACACAAATCAGAAACACAAAAGTAACAAATACAATTGAATTTTCAAAATTTCTTTTTTTGTCTATATTTTTCTCCAGTTTTTTTTAAATATTTTATTTCATGGTTATATTTTTTTTTTTTTTTACTTTTTATTTATTTATTTTGGTGGGGAGGTGATTTATAAATATCTGAATACACTCGAATGTTTACTTCCAGACATAAAATTAACAGATGCAAGGGTCATGATTTGTAACAGTGAAAAACAATAAGAAAAAGTGATGTCATAATGTGATTGTTATTATTATTATTATTATTCTCGTGATATTTTTTAAAAATTTTTGGTTGCATTCATTATATACCGCAGAATTATATTTCATAATAACTGAAACTTAAATCGTGACAGGTGGTGGGTATATCCAGAATATATATATATATATATATATATATATATATATATATATATATATACATATACATATATATATATATATATATACATATTCATACACACACACACACACACATATATATATATATATATATATATATATATATATATATATATATATATATATATGTATGTATGTATGTATGTATGTATATCGTACATTTTAAGCAGCTAATGAATCTTAATTCGACGTTATTTCTTATAACTATAAGCGTTATATGCTGTGGGTACACTTGTTTGCATAGACTTCTTTCCTTCTAAGCACTGAAATCAATGTCTACCGGCATAGTGATCGAAAGTCTTACTAAAGGAAATTTGTCCTCGACAGAAATTTTAAACTTGTGTACTCTTCTAAATCTAGGAAACCACTTCCAGGCCAAGCGTGTTTTATCATTAACCTTGTCATCACAGCCAACGGAGGCTCAGTTAGCTAATATAAGAGATGCGCTACGTTCGTGAGGCCATATCGAATTAATGTTTTTGTTAACTCTGAAAACGAATATGTTGTTCTATAAGATCTTTAATCTCTAGCTGAATAGACATAATTGTTCGCTTTGCAATACACGCGTATCCACTGGGTATAGCGCTTATTATAATAAGATATAACGTAATATTTGAAATACATTAATTGTATCAGAAATACTTTGCTTAAGTTTTGAGTAGGAAAATTATGTTGGAAGATAATGACTTTGAAACGTTTCAGTGAGATACGACCATGACTTAAATGGGGTAATTAAGCCATGCTTTGCTGTGTAGACTTTCCATAGTATGATAGTAAGGCAGGCTTGGTCTGTAAGGGGTTTCTCGGATTGAAAAGTAAATACTGGTTAAATACTCCTCGGGACGCACAATTTCTTTAGTAAGATTTTCGATCTTTAGGCTGGTAGACATTAATTAATTTAATTGTTTACGAAACAAGAATGCCTACTCAAACAAGTGTATACATAGAATATAACATTTGCAGATATAATATATGTACATATATATGTATGTATACGTACAATGAATTAATGTAGTTATTTTATTACTTCAGATGGCATTTTTAGCAGATACATACATATATACATATATATATATATATATATATATATATATATATATATATATATATATATATATATATATATATATATGTGTGTGTGTGTGTGTGTGTAAAAAATGAATGTATTTATTTTCATTACTTCAAATGGTATTCTTAGTAGATACTTATATTTGAAACTGACGCACATTTTTCTTTTTCTTTTTTAAACAAATGTATTACGTCTCTCGAATGCGCAGGCCGATAGATATAATGCATACAGTGTAAAATAAAAATATAAACCAAGAGTCTATTTCAAATAAGTGTATCCACTTTTTCTACTGTTTGAAGTAATATATATATATATATATATATATATATATATATATATATATATATATATATATATATATATATATATATATATATATATATATATATATAGACACATGTTTGTTTAGATGAAGATATGTGCTCATAGATACATCAGAATGCTTGAGTCTATATATATATATATATATATATATATATATATAGAGAGAGAGAGAGAGAGAGAGAGGGAGAGAGATATTTATTTGTTTTAAAAGGAATGTGAGTGTCTATGCATATTTTTACAAATTTCTTGTATATTTTTACACATTTAAGGAAATTTTGCATATAAATATATGTATATATATATATATATATATATATATATATATATATATATATATATATATATATATATATATCATCAGAGATAGATAGTGGTACCAGGAGTTTTATATTGGGATAGAATAGACAAATACATCTTAACAGATCAAGAGGTACATATAAAACACGTGATTTATATCATTCGTTATGTAAATATTCACGCAGGCCCTGTAGACAGGGCACTGCACACGTTTTCACCTCGGACATATCAAGCAGCACTCAAAATATATGGTTTTTGAGGAGAATATTACACAATTAAAACCCTCCTGCATTGTATAATACTGATATATATATATATATATATATATATATATATATATATATATATATATATATATATATAATTATAAAAGTTTCATCAAAGACACTGCAAATAAGCTTTATATTTAATTTTTCTTGTGTTCGTATTAGTGTTTTCTTTTTAGGACACAATGTCTGTAAAAATTCTCCACAAGTTCTGCATATACGACCGTTTTGGGGTATTCTTTTAGCTTTGATCAAAGATGATTTTTATTTTTAACTGAATCTATGTATTTTTTATGTATGTATCTAGTGTTATAGGAATATATATATATGGTATTTATCAATTCACCCACAGGAATTGAATGTGGCACAAGGCCTTTTTAATGTGGGTATGTCTGAGCCCGTAGGCCCAGCCAAAAATAAAACCCATCTAAACCCGTCCAAGCTTCGGCGGAGCTTCGTCCGGGTTCCCCTCTGCAAGCAGAGAGTTCGACAGACACCCGACCCGGCAGCTCACAAAGCGCAGATACTACACTTTGATCCTAGCCACCGGGCCGAGCGGGTAGGAATATATATATATATATATATATATATATATATATGCACGCACACACACAGAGACACACACACACATTCGAATTAATTCAGTAAACAGCAATATTATAAAGTGTTCAAAACACGTGTGAAAAAATAAAATAATAGTAAAAATAACATGTAGAGCTTTTAACTTTCAAAATCAGTAGGTCAGTTGAATCCTCTCCCTTGGTTTTATGTTACGGTATCCTAAGGAGATTTTTTTATCAAATGACCACCTAACGTTTTTTTTTTTTGTCTTTGTTTTTTTTTTAAAGGCAAGACCTTATAACAATCGCAACAATATTTGCATCCTCGGCCAACAGCAAAAAATAACGATTATGACATTTCCAGATCAAAAGAACCTTCAAAAATGGTTATCCGAAGTCTTGAATCCTTGATTACATATCAGAAAATATTTCTTAAGTGGATATGAAGCTGGATAAAAAAAAAGTATATTAACCCGCACCCCCCGAGCAATACATTTACAATACACTTGCGCTTCTTTACGTCCTCCTCCACCCTTTCTATTACACCCAACGTCGTGTGTTTATTTATTTTTGAAAATAATAATGTAGCTTTCTTTAGTTTAAATTTTAAAAAATGCGTTAGGTGGTCCTTTGATAACAATTGCCTGAAGGTACTGTAAGGTTGAAACCAAGATAGCGGATTCAACTGACCTCCTGATTTTATATATATATATATATATATATATATATATATATATATATATATATATATATATATAATTACAGTAATTCATCGAGCCTAGAAGAATCCTCGACAAAATGCGGAAAGCTCTAGGTGGACGTGTCGTCCTATTATCAGACTTTATTATTCAGTTCGCATACACAACCGTAATTCGAACCCGCACCGTTTCGATATAACGCAAGCGTCATACCAACTGTAGCAACGGGCCTCGGTGACGAAGAAGAAACTGAAAAAAAAAAACTCGATAAAGCGCCGCTACTCACAAATTCCCTGGTGATACTCATCCAAGTATTCATAACCCAACGGGTTGTGTCACAAGAGCCACAACTTTCCTTTTCCCCGAACCGTCTCATTGCAGAGCATTAGCTGGGTCAAGCAAGGGTATACAAATAATAGAAACGAGGCCCGTTGGTATGACGCTTGTGTTGTATCAAATCTCGGTACTGGATGCGCACTGCTGATGCGTCCCAGAATAAGACGAAACGGCCGTCCAGTGCTTTTTGCATTCACTTGTGGATAATTTTATAGTTGATGAATTACTGTAATGTCTTTCCTAAATCCTTAAATTATATATATATATATGTATATATATATATATATATATATATATATATATATATATATATATATATATATATATATTAGCCTTTTGGGCCGGTCTAAAATAAACATACGTAATGTGCTATTTTTTTTTGTTGTGACTTTGCATAATTGAAGAAGAAATTTTATCCATACGCTAACTTGTCAATCTCTTTCGAACAATCATTTCGAATAAGGCGAGAAATCTGCACCCCAATGACACCAAAGTTCGAATTGTATTCAGACAACTTAAGAGAAAAATTTATTTACCGATTCATGGACACGCTTCGGTATCCATTACAATTACTATCGTGACTGCTTATATCAGCTTGTAGGTAGAGCCTAAAATATTTATCTATTTGTTGGCACGAATAGAGATGGGTAAGAAAGGTATAAATGAAAGCCATACAGCTAATGATTACATATAAGAACTACATTTCCCAACGAAAAGGCGAGGACGCACAATTTATTACTCGCCTAACAGCAGCATAATTTCCTATACTCAAATATTATACAAATATGCTATTCTCTTCACGTCTTTGTTTTAACATCATGTACGAAGCTTTAGAGAAAATCGAAACAAAAAAGACGTTTATATTTATCATCAAAACGAGACAATTAAAACTTCTATAATAAGGAAAGACGGCTTAGAAAATTTGACACTCACAGAACATTGAAAACGAGATTGTCAGAGGAAAACATTGCATAACTTAACTAACGAACTTGTTTAAATAATTAGCAGAACAAAGTATAGGAGGGATAACAAGACAAAATTTAATATGACCCACAAAGGACAGGAAATTGTGGAGAACCACGATCACCATAGTTCTGAAGGCACATAGAAAAAAAGATGATTGACTGATTCGTTTTCTACGGTTTATCAATCCGTTGTAGGTTATTTAAAGCCAGAATTTTTTTAGTTTGTAAAAATATTTTTTTGAGATAATAATGATTTAGTGATATTATATGTCTTACTAATTACCCCATAGCTGGGAGAGAAGAATTGGATTCATACTTTTCCCAAGAGTATTTGCGTGTAAGTGAATATAACGAAAGCAATAGGAGTTGGAACTCGGTTCTCCAAGTAAAAATTCTGAGGCATCATCCATTACACCTCCCGCACATCCAAACTTACAACGCCTGATTTTCCCAAGTGGTCACCCATCTAGGTTATGACCAGACTCGACGTTGCTTAACTTCGGTGATCGTACGGGAACCGATGCTTCAACGTGTTGTGGCCATAAGCAAAAGAAGAAGAAGAAGAAAGAAAGAAAGAAAGAGAAAAGTCGAACAAGAGTACTGGGAGGCTACAGGGAATAATGTTAATTGATTAACATCACTTTCCATCGTATCTAGGTTTGTTTCAAGAAAGATAGCTAATTGTTTTATGCCGCTTGCAAGACTGATGGTAAATTTTTCTATGTATTTATCCATAAGATCTTTGGTTCTTATATCCTCCCTGTGTTCGTTCTATCTTTATTCACTAAGTGAATTATTTTGATCGCAAGGACCTTATATTTGTACGGCTTATCGACAATTTGACGCTCACAAGATGGTATTGAAGGCAAAAATGAAAGACAGAGGAAAGCAGTAAATAACCTATTTAACGAGCCTGTGTAAATGAATTGCAGAACAGGGATTAGGAGAGATACAAAAAATAAATAAAAGAATAAAAAATATTGGTAAAAGTTACAAAAGACGGGAATTTGTGCCGCGAACTATGATCATCCGAATCCTGAAGAGACACGGCGCATAGAAGAAGTAATATCATTTACCTTTTTGCAATAATTTATTGGATAATGTTAGCTGGTTTTGCACTTATTGGATGATAAGCTACTTTCTGAAGCCTTTATGTATCATGTGATTTTCTGATTGGCCGTGCTGTGATGAGCAAACGGGCCGTTCGACAACACAGGAAATCTCAATGGCAAATCAACCGATGGAAAAAGAAAAGTTCTTTGTCACTGTCCATAATGTCACGATTAGAATAAGCGTCTCTGTCTTCCGGTGATTTAAACTGCTCTTGATTTCTTAATTTAAGTCTGCTTAGTTTGCAATTTTCTATTCCTCATTCTGGACTACTCTGGTATCAAACGGACAAGCAATATCAATAAGGTAACAAAAACGCTTTTCTTTGATGAGAACAATCATATCCAGACGTGAATTATTATTATTATTATTATTATTATTATTAATAATAATAATAATAATAATAATAATCCGCTTTTGCTATCGTTACCAAGACCTACGCAAGGTAGTAAATATATGCATAGTCTTTATACAAATTCTGCTTTTTAAGTGATGCATAAACTGTACATTTTTAAATATTTTCTTTACATTGATACAACGTTCCCGAGTAGATGATCAGTTCGACGCGGTGTTATTTTTGCGTTTTTCGTGAACATATGCTACCAGGGTGTAATGGTTGACACGGTTCTCTCGCTAGCGTAATTACGATTGAGTAGTGAGTTCGATCCGCACTGGGTACTCCCTACTTTCACCATTGTTCTACATCTAAGGTTGGCATAGTAAATCACTATGCTGCCAGGTTTGTTTTTTCTTTATATTTTTGTTTACATTTGATCGGACCCAACAAAATTTAGATTTTTTTTTGTTTTTAATTCTAGTTCTAGTGTCCTTTGCTGGTTATTGCAAAAATAAAATTATATTAACAAGATTGATTTTGAATTGTATTGATTAAAATTCAGAGCTTGCTGGGGATTATTTATCGATTTGAATTCTTCAAAAAATTATTTTCTTGTTAAAAGAAAACAAACTACGTTTTTATTTTTTGTTAAATATATGTGTTTATTTTTGTTGAATATATTATATTGTAATTCGTCCATTTTTGGGAAAAAAAATAACTACACAATTTAGTTCCTCCGAAAAAATAAATAAATATATAAGTACGTAGTTTATGAAATTTCTTATAAGAAAAAAGGAATTTTCTCCGGAGTGGTGTTTCTGCCGAAGAAAAATCTCGTAAACCGGAAATTTTTACGCTTCTTGTCTACCGTAGCGAAAATCGCCAATGGTTGATATTACCAAAAATATGCAAGACATTCAGGGAGTGAATGGCTTGAATTAATTTTACCAAATGATGGGTGATGGTGCTGGGTGGGGACAAAATAATTTTAGCAAAATGACGTCATGATTTAGAATGTTTGGGAAGGCTTGGTACAAATCACGTTTACCAGCAGTTTGAATTATCCTAACCACCAACAGAATATATGTAAATATTGTTAATAAATCAAGGGAAATTAATTGCTCTATTAGTCACACTGGATATGTGCTAAATAACATATCGGGCGATGCCTCCTCAAGCTAGTTTCATGCGTGCTTCAATCGTCAAAATAACCTGCATTTCTATAAATGTCTACAAACTTTTCTAATGTGGAAACGAGTGAGTTTTAATTTGATTTCATTTAAGCAACATGGAATGGCTGAACGTACGCTAGATGTTAATTTCGTCGAGAACATACAAAAACAAATCTAGCCAGTACACTTCGAAAACATTTGTTCCTAACGTCGCATCCAGAAGATTACAAAATAACAACATGAACGTAAGATGAACGGAACTTCATTCAATAGATTTATTAAGTAATAGACTCTCAGATATTATATAAAAAACATATACAATGCTTTACTTATCCATGTGTGAATATTATCATTTATGCCTTTTTCATACTTATACAAACACACACACACGCGCATGGGTATATATATATATATATATATATATATATATATATATATATATATATATATATATATATATATATATATATATATATATGTATGTATGTATAATTTTCTGGTGCAGGTCTGGTCGACAACGATTGTGAGTTTCCAGCTTTCCAGTTTCTTCAGACATTCGTCATTAGACTGATAGCTTCCTGCACCCAGTGGCCGGCCTTCTTCAGTCGGTCGGCATTAGACTGATAGTTTCCTACACGCTTTCATTATTCTTCTGGGTGTGTTATTCCCTCATCGGCCAACATAAGGTGGGAAAACGTAGATGGTGAATACATATATTATACTCACCAGGTGTGCTTTTGTACGGGGGGGACTTTGGCTGGCATTAACGAGCACTTTTTACACATTTCATTTCATGCTCTTTTGCAGGAATACTCTTTTTCGTCTGCCATTGAGCAATTTTAGGAAAATTGTTGAATGTATACTGGTATTCTGGGGGTTTTTTCCCCTTACAAATATAAGTGATTTTACTGATATTCCATTCTCGGCCGTATGGACATTACATTCTCGGTGATTTTAGCTGGTGAGTATAATATATATATATATATATATAATATATGTTTTCACCGACTACTCTAGGGTTTGCAGAGGGCGAGAATAAAATCTTAAATCCCTGAATGTTGAATTGCGATCGTCTTAAAAATGCATGACTCGGCCGCACGAAACTGACTGTTGTTGTTGTTGGTCAGACCTGCGCGGGGGAAATTCTGATTTATATAATATACCCTGCTATTGCAACACTAAACATTCTTCTCGGTGTGTCTTTTTACGTATTCGCCTTTTCGAGTCGCTTACGTTTCTGTGTGTTATAATATATATATATATATATATATATATATATATATATATATATATATATATATATATATATGAATATTGCTACATATGTGTTTGTGAAGGCCGAAAACGAAAAAACAAGAACGTATTCGCCGATATTCTGGCAACACACACACACATATATATATGTGTGTCTGCGTTTGTGTCTGAATTTATGTGTGTGTATGTATATATATATCTCTCTCTATATATATATATGTCAGAGGCAATTATGTGACATTAAGTAGATATTCATATACATTTACTTGTTAGATGCATTATATATATATATACACACACACATGTATATAAAACATACTTATATAAACTAAAATTAACATTTTGACACACACACACACACACACACACATATATATATATATATATATATATATATATATATATATATATATATATATATATATATATAAGTATGTATATTGGACGTGTATACATATATATATATAAAATATATATATATATATATATATATATATACACGTCCAATATATACTTATATACTTATTCTTATATAGCATGTATTCATATACTTATATATACGTGCTTAGTTATACTTGTGCATTTTTATGTAAGCATGTACTATGTATATATATATATATATATATATATATATATATATGTGTGTGTGTGTGTGTGTGTGTGTGTGTGTGTGTGTGTGTGTGTTAATTTTATTTTACTGACGGAAAATAAAATTGCGACACTTTTTTTGTACAATATGTCCTGTAAAAATTCAGAAAAAAAAAATGTCAAATCTTTGACCATTTACAGCACATTGTTTGTATACTGCCCCATGTCAGACGATGGAGCATGTTGCGACAAGAGCCAGTGTGATGAAAATCTCAATTCAATCAGGTGCGATATAAAATGGGACGCACCTTTGGTCCACTTTGCTTTAATTAGAGCCTTTTGTGAGGCGCCGGATTGCGAGAGAGGCTGCCTAGTTCAATCGGAGAATTGTTGTGCATATTGAACGTAGCGCGTCGGTGGTTAACACATGTCGAGTGATCATTGCTTTACTCATCACCCTGTTCCTAAACGCGCAGGTAGCACAGGCAGGCGCTGTGATCGTCACCTGGTAAAGGAAGCAGTAGAAGACTGTACAGCGCCTACAGCACACACTAGAGCAAGCATAAATCCAGGAACATCAGCCTCGTTTTTCAATAAACAGGCGTGATTTATGAAACAATACTGTCGAAGACATTATTGGAAGATCGTTTGCGTGTTTGGCAACTAGCACGATTCACTCAGGCCCTATCCTTAGGTGTTTGTAAAGAGAACACTGAACAGCGCCATGCATACATCTCGAATATGATCCAACTCGTTCTGTCACCATTCCTGCAATAGGAAAATTACATGCTGTTCCTGCAGAATAATTCCTGCCCACACTGTGCCCATGTTACTCAATATATTTCATAAGATGTCCCATCTCTCCTTAATGTATAGGACAAGTGCAAAGACGTGTAATAATGTAATCGTATATATGCACAAAGACAGGCATGTATTAACGCACATTGAGGACATACAGTATACGGACACGGAGTCTGATTACGGTTATATTACCCTCTCCGTTTAATCTTGCACTGATCGCGAGACGTCGTTGCAACTCTATTTGCCGTCAGTATATACTTACTTTCTCACCGGTTCTTCACAATAGAAGAAAAAATAAAATGAATGAATGAATGAATACAATTTCGATCGATATTCCCAATCTTATCTCAACCGCCCTGGCTGATATTTCCATTGTCAACCTTGACAGTTTTGTAAAATTTTTGTATTAATGCATTCGTGAATGCGTAGATGCTTACATAAAGTCTAAGTCCGGAATATAAGGGTAGGTTGGAATAAAAGTGCAGGCTGTTTTTTTTTTTTTTCTTTTTTTATTTATCGGAGCCAAAAGAAGAAGGGTATGGTGAGTAGGTCGGAATAAACGGACAGGTTGAAAAAAATGGATAGTAAAATAAACGAGGGTGTCTGGAATAACAATGGGCATGTTATAAAAAAATAAAAATTTAAATAGCCGGGATGGTCCGTCTATTCCGGACGCGTGAGCAGATATTTTTTGTCACCAATGAAACTTCAGTTGAAAAACTTACCTACTTTTATATGTACCATAAGATGTATTTACAGAAATTTCATATATATATAAATATATATATATATATATATATATATATATATATATATATATATATATATATATATATATATATATATATATATATATATATATATATATATATATATATATATATATATATATATATATATATATATATATATATATATATATATATATATATATATATATATATATATATATATATATATATATATATATATATATATATATATATATATATATATATATATATATATATATATATATATATATATATACATATATATATATATACATATATATATGCATTTCATACATATATACATACACCTAATACACAAGCATATATATATACATATATATATATATATATATATATATATATATATATATATATATATATATACTTTACTTACCACAGTTTTGAGTTAGGCACGGAGGTCTATAAGAAAGTTCAACACAGCCATTGTGTATGAGTGTGTGTTTATGTCCTTAAACACGAGCACTACCCACATATCAACATACAGATATATTTTTAACTTTTTCAGTCAAATCATTTACATGTAAATTTTCTTGGTTTTTTTTTTTTGTTTGTTTCTTGTTTAGAACATTTTCAGTTTTTACTTTCTTCGGCCTTCTTTCAATAAGCCTTCTATATTTTCTTTTATTTTCTTGCATTGTCATTTTTATTAACATTTTTAGTTTTCTGTTCATCATTCTTCTTCTTCTTCACCGATTTTTTTTTCTTTTTTATAAATATGTCGATCATTATCACTGACGTCATCAATATCGCCGACAAAATAACAAAGTTCTTTTTTGTCAAAATGAAAAACAATTTTTTTTTTGTTTACGATACAAGTGTATATTAATAATGGTTTTAAAACGTTATTTTTTTTTTCTTTGACAAAATCTTTCAAATCTTTTTTCATTTGCATGTATATTTCTTTTTCCTTTTAAGTTCGTTTCTTTTTTTAAACAATTCTAAGTGAAATGTCTTTTAAATATCAAAATGTTTCACGTTATTTCAATTCTATTTGCATACAAGAGCACACGCAGTACCAGATTCGCATTCATTTGTCCTTTTTAAAAATTAAGTTATCTTAATTTAGTTAAAAATGCAATTTCTTTTTTGTCTATATACAAGCTCAATTTTATTCAAAATGTCCATTAATATGTTAACTAAATAGTTAGTTGGTGTCTCATAATAAAACCGATGTTTTATAGAAGAAAGACAAAACTAATGTATTGGCCATGAGTCAAAATTGGTTTTCCAAAAGCAGTATTCACGATGTCCAGAATAGTTTTAAATAAACGCAGGATGTTTCTGAATATTATTAAATTTGAATTCTTTTAAACGGTTGCCAATGATTCGCGTCAGATATTGTTGAGAAGGATGCTGTTTTAAAAAATAAATCCGAGATGATATTTTCAATAAGATCCTTCTTGATTATTTCATGATTCTCAGTAGGATTAGGATCAGATGCATTTCCTGACCTCATCCAAAATCAAAAACTTTTTTTTTTTCGGGGGAAATCAATCATTTTCAATCAGGTAGCATCTTCAAACGATGCACATGCAGTATCTTTATTTCGTTAAAAAAAATCCAGAAAATCAGGCAAATCTTTGTTTATTTGGACATTGCTTTTTTTTCTTTTTCTTTTTCTTTTTCTTGCCGTGCCATACCACGCGTCGAGAAGATCCCGTTCATGATTTTCTATACCGTTAGGTTGTTTCACACGTAGTATACACGCTCCTTTCGAGCTGAAAAAAACTTCGGTTTTATTATGAGCAAAGTAATTTATTAATTTGTATCATTATCAAGCCATTGTTTCTTCTCTTTTTTTTTCTCCATAAATTCTTATATTTTTATTTAATCTTGTTTCACAAATAAATGACATTATTAGATTTCTTTTTTATTTTATTTATTTCGTGGCTAATTGAATATTAACACAGTTCAAAGAACAAGATCAGGAGCAATGTTTCGCCAACACATATTACTCGTCTAAGAGAAGGATTATCATTGGGGCCCGTCTTTTAAGAATGTATACTGTATTAACAGCTAAATCTCTTAAATGGATTTATTAATTAAATTTAAGTAATTAAATTTTTAATAATTTCGGCACCATGATAAAGATATAAATAAATTTATTAAGTATATTTATATAGAGAGTTCTGCCTCCACCGTATAACTTTTAAAATGTATCAGAATATTGAATCCTTTCGTAACAATCAGTAGGAGGGTCTCTGAAACTCATTATAGGGTATATACAGAATACGTTACGCCGTATTAAGGCTAGTAAGTTTCACTCTGTTCTGGATTGTAAGTTAAATAAACTTTTATTTATTTTATTAATAATGAGATTTTTTTTTCGTTTTCTTTCTTTTTTTTTTTTTTTACAAAATTAATTTTATATTTTATTAAATGATTTTCAGCATTCACCCGGATGTTGATTGCTATTTCTTGTAACTTTTATCTGCAATTTTCCTTTCAACCAAACTGGTTGAATTTCTTTTCAATTAACTTTATTTCAGACGAACTTTACTTCTATTACTTAAGAAACGGAAAGAAAAGGAAATGAAGAAATATTTCATTCTTCCTCAAAAAAAATAAAAAATAAAAAAACAGAAAAAAAAACCCTGTTTTTCCTTCTCTGAGAAGTTTTTCTTTCGTTTTCCTTTGTTTCTTGTTATCGAAACGCTTAGATCGGTTGATTTATATGCTTTGCCTCTTTTATACTTGGGAGCTTGTCTCACCGGAACAGCGTTTTACTGATTAGGCAATTGAAGGTTATTATTCATGCTAGATGCTTAACGGTGGCAGAATGTAAAATCCGACCTAATGTCGCGTTAAAAAAAAATGACTAGCAAAAGAAAACGAAAGAGAAAACGGTTAAAATATATGCTTAAAAGGAAAATTCGAAAATTTAAGGTTTATTTTGGAAAAAAGTTTCGTTCTTTGAATTCTACTTTCAAGAATGATTTATGTAAATTATTTGAAAAACTAAAAAATATATATATATATATATATATATATATATATATATATATATATATATATATATATATATATAGGGGCGGTTGGTAGCAATTCACAAACAAGTCACAGTTTGGTCGAAGTCTAAGGAAAGTATTTTATTTAAAGTTTTAATCATAATTCTATTTTTTTTTAAATTTCGTGTAAGAGTTTGAATATAGATTTACTACTGTCTTTTTATAGATTTCGTCTTTTCATAAACTTTTGAGTTGATTGTATTTTTCGAGTGTCACAGTTTCACGCATCGATGGCTCTTATGTTATTTTTTGTTTGTTTTTGCTGCTTGTTTTTTTCAATGTTAGAGTCTAATCGATTTCTCTTCTGCTTTTTTCCATTATGTTGTGAAAAGTATTTGTCTCTTCCTTATTTGTATATTGATCTATTCATGTGTAAACACTTGCTGAAATCTGGAAAATAGGTCTGAAACAATATAAGTAAAAACTCAAAAATTTCTATTGATCTTCAAACAAAAATATATATATATATATATATATATATATATATATATATAAAATAAATATATATATTATAAACAAATATATATATTTAAACAAACATATATATATATATAGATTTTGAATTTGAATTTTTAAATTTTGAATTAAACAAATATATATATATATATATATATATTGTATGTATGTATGTATGCATATATATATATATATATATATTTGAATTAATGAATTACACAAATATATATATAAACAGATATATATATTATAAACAAATATATATATATATATATATATATAAACAAATGTATATATTATAAACATATATATATATATATATATATATATATATATATATATATATATATATAACTTTTGAATTTGTAGGTCTGATGATTTGAATCGTGATAACGATTCTAATGTAATAAATTACAACATGGAATATTAGTGTTTCAGCCTTTTATATTATAGTCTTAATCTGTCCTGGACATTGAGTTCTACCTGATTCTATCGTCTTGAGAATTTATATATATATATATATATATATATATATATATGAATATACACAAATGGATACATATAAGTAAATGTACGTGTAAGTGTTCAAGTGCAGGTATATATATATATATATATATATATATATATATATATATATATATATATATATATATATATATATATATATATATTATGGTATGAGAAAACAGTGTTCGATGCTAAATAACAGAGCTATTAAGTATATATTAATAAATATACATAACACCAAACCCAAGTTGACAGTACAACTCGGTGTTAAATACCTGATGATTACATTTGGCATCAAACCCCGAGTTGTACTGTTGGCGGTGTATTATATATATATATATATATATATATATATATATATATATATATATATATATATATATATATATATATAATGAGGAATTACCTGTACTTCACAGAAGAGACAAAATATCATACATTTGGTGAAATGAAATTTGTTCCAGCCGAGAATTGTTCAATTGCACCTCATTAGAAGTAACAATTATTGGGTTTGGTCATTTATCGGAATTGGGAAAGTGGACCAAAATAGAAACATTCAGGACTGTTCTCCTATACAGTGTTGCTCAGTTGTCTGAAGGAATGTCTTTCAAAAATAACATTTTTTCGAACTTGTTCTGATTATCATTTTTTTTTTTTTTTTTTTTTTTTATAAATGATGACAAACGTCAAGTTCGTAACATAAATAGCACGCTGTAATCGTTGCCTTAGATGAGTGATTTACAGACGAAAGATAACCATCTGATCCGCACAAAGCGCTTAGGGAACAAGTTGAAACATCAAGAGCCAGGAATGTTTTGGTTTGTCCCTGATGGAAAAAAAAATGACCAGAACAGCAATTGAAGGGATGAAAGATTGAAAGATGGGTATGCAGAAACCCTAAGATCGTTCCAAGGGACATGAACACAAAGTTTCCGGCAAATGTGATAATTCAGAGAGTCGTGAGCAACAAGCGAGATGTTATGCCACCTCGTTCCTTTCATCAGGGAAATCATTTTGATTATAGGAGGGCGTTAGAGAGGGCCGTGGAATCTTGGATTGAGAGCATGAGTAAGCAAGATCGTACACCTACGAAGACTCTACATCATCTCAAAAGGACAACAAAACCCAAGAATGTTTGTGTTACAATCTCGACGATAACGTCACTCCAAAGACACGGCCTCCTAACTCTCCAAACCATAACCCATTGGGCTACTACGTACGAGGAGTAGTCGAGAAGGAAGTCAATCAACGACACCATAATACTACAAAATCTCTAATCTGCAAAGTACCATGTCCAAAATAGAGTCACGCATGTCAACGTTTCAGATCTTCTACCAAAGTTGACATCGACGCTAACAGCGGATTTATTACATAATATTTCAAGAAGAGTCTCAAAATTATTCTTTTGTCAGTCTTTTTGTCAAATAAAATTCTTCTTTCCTGACTTATTGCTAAAATCCTGCAAATTTTCTCAAAGAACTGAACAACCTAGAAGCACATCAACATTATGTGGTGAAATGCAGAAAAAACAAAATTCTAAGATTATTATTATTATTATTATACATAATTTTATACGTTGGTTTATTCTGATTTTTTTACTTACATTTGTGTTTATTTTGTTTGTATTTTTTATTTTCTTTATGCGTTAATTCATTATATATATATATATATATATATATATATATATATATATAGAGAGAGAGAGAGAGAGAGAGAGAGTTTTAACGTATGCTATATTTATGGTTAAAAGTGCACAATATCAGGGATAGAGTGTGTGCAAATATAAATATAACAGTGGACACTGAGGTCAATACCAAGCGGCGACATTCTGTTTCATGCTTCCAAGATGATCAGAAGATTGCTTTGAAACAGGAAGCCAACAGTCGCAGCTTGATTTTGAAATCACTGTCCACTATGTTTGTTTATATTTGCTTTATGTTTTATCAATGTTTACTTTTATATTGATTCTTATTTCATTTACATTTACTGTAGTTGAATTCTGTATCATTTTTTATTTTGTTTATATCGATTTTATCTTTTAATCATCTTTACGCTTGCATGGTGTTTTGTTTACATTATATACATTTTTTTGACGTTTTTATTTCCTTAGAGTAATTATTTAGTTCTGTTTCTCTTCTTAGTAGACACAAATATTCATTTATGTTTATACATACATGGGTTTTGTTTACATTTATTATTGTTTACTTTGTTTTTAAATTAAAAAAAATACTTTTTTATTTTTTGTTGATAAGAGATATCAAAAGAAAACTGTGTGTCTGTAACAGTAGACTGGTGGCCACAAATAGCTCCGTAATATTCTCCCATTATAGAGTATAATTATGGTGAACCCAGTGTGACCATACATCTGGAGATTCAGGGTGCTGTAAGACCCCAAGAAAACGCGGCAAACCAGTCAGATTATCACCCCCAATAACGAAGCGGAACAAGTCCACAGACATCCTGGTTCACAGGGATTTTACCTGGTTCCCGGGCGAACCAATTCGTACCACGTGACATTTCTTTATAACTAGTCACCTAAAGGAAAAAAATAAAAAAGCGATTCCTAAAAAAGTAAACTTTTTCCAAAATATATATCTTTTACTTTTGAATTTGAAATTATTTTTCCAATTTCTTTTCTTCTAATTTCTTCTCATTATCTGGATCCTCGTTCCTGCATTGTATACGAAATCAAACATATGGCCGACTCATGTCAGAAATGAACAACATCCATCGATTTCGACTTTGGGTGACTGCATTTAAGGGAATTCCATTCAGGAAATTTTTCAGACGACGGTTCCGATCGCAGAGATGTCGCCTCCGTACTTGTTCGATCACTCTGATTGTCTTGATACTGTCCGTGCTTCTCGGCGTATTTTTCTTTCGCCTCTTTCAGAGAGCTTACCCACTGGTTCTGTTAAAAAAGAAAACAAATGAGTAAATAAGAGAATAAACAATACATACATAATACTTATATATATATATATATATATATATATATATATATATATATATAGGTAACTACACTCGTCTCGAAAACCTTCGGTTTCTTGATTTGCTAATGGTCAAATCAATCTCGAAGTGAAAAAAGGTTTTTAAAAAAAGAAAGAGCTATGAACATGAACGTCTGTCGAAAATAATCGTACAGCATACAGGTCCAAAGCCCAAAGAAAAAAAAACCCGATACGAGTAATCAACTAACATAAAGTGCTCAATACAAAAGTAGAGCAGACCTAGTCAAACCTAGAGAGCCAGACAAACCTACCAAGGATTCACCTAAGCGGATCGTCTTAGGTAAAACCTTGGTAGAGGAATCAAGAGATTCAATCCAGAGACTCTGCCCGACTGCGACTAAATCAACACATTCTCCAGGAACGGTCTTCCCAAGAATATACAAAAGACTGTATGTAAATATTTTGTACCTTTCTTGTTCATTACATTTTGTTCATCTTGAGTTGTATTATTATTCCATGCATTAGTCAAGTTTCAACAATATATATATATATATATATATATATATATATATATATATATGGTGTTGAATTCAGCGTAGGTCGCATTCGATTGGTTAATCACGCCAAAGCTCACAAGCCTATTTTTTTAAAAAGTATTCTGCTTTTGAAATTAAAATTAATCTTTCGCTCGCCGGTGGTTTGATATAGACTGAGGAGACATATTTGTGATGTTGAAACAGGATTGTAATCATGTAACGATTTTAATATGTTTTTGTTTTAATATCCTAAAATAAATAATTATATATATATATATATATATATATATATATATATATATATATATATATATATATATATATATAGCGATCTGACTTGAAAATAGAGATTAAATCCGACAGAATTATTTATTCTAAAATAGGGATTAAATCCGACATAATTTATTTATTTTATTATACATTAGGAAACAAGTAGAAAAATTTAACATGTTTCGCTATTTATTTAGCTTCATCAAAAGATTCTGGGAGTGAAAAATGATGTGTGGAATTATGTGTTTGTCAGAATTTGGTAAGGAAGGAATTGAACGCAATTCAATCTGGTCAATTCTGTCTGCAGAAACGATACTCCTGCTTTTTAGTTTCACATATACGGATATGCCCGACACGGTGCTTCCGTTTCCGTCGTTCCAGATTACAACAATATTCATTTTTAAATTTTCTTTTACTTTCATTCTTTGTATATCTTATAGCGTTTCTGTTTGTGTAGGTATCTTTTATATGGAATCCTACATATCAATTTTAAGAATGAATTTTTCATTTATTAAACCGACATATTTTATTATCGAAACGTTATTTTTTTTAGTGGATACACATATTTGTGTAGATGTTCTGTTTATTTATTAAACGGCATATTTGTTTATTTACATGTAACATTACTGAACATTAAATTCGCAATAGATATCACTTATTATCACGTCTTTTTCTATGAAGGCACTGAAACAACACTTCTGCCCGAAACGGTGTGCCTTTTTCAAAACTCAAATTCTGCTTTCTTTTATGATTGCAGCGCGGTCGATCGAAGATAGCATCCAATTCGTTCAGAAATGTTTCAAATATAAGCGATATACAACGTCTTTCTCAGATCAATGATTAAAAATGGCTTCGAGAGAATGAATACTCTTGGCCTTCATCAGATCTCATAGTCACGCGCTAGCGTATACACAAAGAAATTTACCAAATAACTAAAACCTTATCATTTAAAGACGTCTAACAATTAAAATGGATAGGACCTGTAACTATAAGGGAAAATAATAATATAATCAAGATGTTGACCCTCCACACTATCTTAAACAAAATTGTAGGAAAGAAACTTCCCATCAATATTAGAAACAGCGATGACTAGACTTGAGTAGCTTATTTTCTTGGGAGAAAAACACTTTTTAAGAGAAAAACATAATAAATTTCAACCGACAGTAATAGTAAGTGTTCAGTTAATAAATACTGAATGTTTCCTGTATGTAAATGTCTATCTCATCATTACCATTTAATTAATACCATGACCATTTGGGATGTAGGCGGTGATTGTCTTCCCAAGTTTCTTTTTCTTGTATTATCTGTAAATTATCAATACGACCATAGAAATATATTAGCTTCAAGCTGCCTTCTCCACGGTTTTGAATTAAGGGTTGTCCTTCTTCTAGACTGACTACCATTCAAAGCCGTAGAACCTAGGCTACGTTACTATGAAAAATCATAGCTTGGTAAAGAAAGGGTGGATTCGTATCATTTTTAAAGACACCGCGTGAAAGTGATCGCAACATACTAAGACGGAATTTGTGGTCGCTTGCTAATTTCCCTTAAGGCGTCTTTAAACGTGATGCTAGCCACATGTCTAGCAAATAGCATCCTCATGATTATTTAATTCAAAAACCTTCCATCATATAAATCAATGGTAATTTCCTAATGCCCTTATAACATTTCATCTTAAGAAATGTTTCATAATAAGGGGCTGCTTTCTAAAAGCTAGAGCAACATGCGGTTGATTTTTTTAAAAATAGTAATTCCTTTATTTTAACAATACAATGTATTAAAAAAAAAAACGTTAAAGGAGAATTCCAGGGAGGTAACTCTAAGAACGTTATATTTAGAGTGACTTCCCTTGTTTATATTTTTTTTGTTTATTGTTTTTTATTTTAGTTTTTTTTTTTTTTTAAAGAGAGAGCAACTGCAAATTTAAGTTTTGTTTTACAGGTAAAAACTGTGAAAAATAATATTTAAGCAAAATTATTTACTTTCCATGTAGGTAAGTAGAACAGCGACTACAATGTAAGCTCTCTTAGAAGATCCGCGTCTTCCCATTTGTGGGAGAGACCATGAACATTATACACACATACACGAACGTACGAACATTCACCAAACATTCACACACACACATATTATTGTCTATCGCCATTGTAAAATTCTTTAATACATATGTTTGTTTATATACATACACCCATACCTACCTACCTATATATACATACATATATATATATATATATATATATATATATATATATATATATATATATATGAAGAAAAAAATTTGGAAAAAACAAACAAAAATCCTTAAATGCAATTATGTTGTTTAAAATGAATGAAATGTCGACGTCTGACGTTTCGGTTTAATAAACCTTTTTCAAGACAATATTCATTAAAATACCATTCAGTTCAATTTGACAAAGACGATGGACATAAACAACAAGTCTTATCCAAAACAGATAACTGAAAATTTTTTGCATTTAAGGATTTTTGTTTGTTTTTTCCAAATTTTTCTTCATTCTGTCGGATCTATATCCATTTACATTTGCTTACATATATATATATATATATATATATATATATATATATATATATATATATATATATAGATAGATAGATAGATAGATAGATAGATAGATAGATCGGTCTTGTTTGTCTTCTTTATCTTCAGTTGGACTTAATTCAAGTCCGACCATTTTCTTGTAGTTGGACCTTTTAATATTCTACCAGGAGTTACACACCTGTTTCTATTACAACAACATGCAAACACACACTGTCTTCAACATGTCTAGATATATGTGTCCGGTTTTTAAACCTGAGAACCATCAGCGTATCTCAGGAAATATTTTAAGAAACAATTTATTTCTATAATCTTTATATAAACGTCAATAAGTGTAAATTAAAATATATGCAATTATTAACACTAGAAATGTAGCAAAAATATATGCCTCTATTTTAGCGTTTCCAATTTAACATCAATTTAATCCAACGACTTTTTAAAAAAGTGGGAAAGTTAAAATGAATGAATTGCAGAAATTTTTCATAGTTTCTGTTTAATAAAGAATTTTTTTTTTAAATTATTAATAGTAAATTGTTTATTTTATATAAAAAAAATTTTGTAGAGTAGGCGGAAATGAACAAGATCAATTCAAAGAAGCAAATCACAAAATTAAACACACCGTTCAAGGGCTCCACGCTGCCTTCTGGGTTTCAAACATACTTCAAAATTTTCAATTTAATAAATATAAATAGCTAATAAAATCAGCTCCTGACAGTAACACAAGCCTACACAAAACCATAAAAACCAAACTCAACTCGGCAGAAGGACGGACAGCAGTAAAGAGACACGATTTAACCTCGGCGTCTTGTCTTTCTCATCAAAGCAACAGTGGACTCCATTTAATTTTCTCTCCCAACTCCACTTTCTTTCTTCCTCAATGAAAAACTATTCATGTTCATTTCCTTACAGTCAAAGAGAATTTCATGATAAATAATTACAGTTATAATTCGTGTATCCTACTTTTAAATAAATATCATTTTATTTGGACACGCAACAATATTTCTATCATTTTTTTTTTCAAACAGTGACCCAAGGAATCTTTCCCCGACACTTTTCTTAAAAGAGTACACTAGCAATCATTTTATTTAATAAAGGGTTTATGTGCTTTTTAATTACAAAGGTTTTTCAGTAAAAGACAATGGGCTTTTTTTTATTGCAAAAACAAATTTCCATTTCTATTACAACAATATTTTTGTTAAAAAGTCCTTTAAAAGCCAAAAAAAAAAAAAAGAAAAAATAGAATGAAAATGGTTTAATTTATAAATATCTTCGCTTATATAAAGAGTAGAGAAATAAATCATTTATTCAAACAATTCTTGAAACATGCTGCATCAGAAGAAATGTGGGTTTAAAGTCTTGAATATTGTATTTTTAAAGTTTAAGCCGGACACATACGCACAAAATATTTCAGAGTTGTCGATTATTTTCTTTATATATAAATGTTGAAAAATAAAATTAAAATTGGGATGAATACAATTATAATAATTTAAATTACATGAGATTGTTGTTGTTGTTATTATTATTATTATTATTACTATTATTATTATTATTATTATTATTATTATTATTATTTCCCTGGGATTCTGTTGTATGCACTTTTCCTTCCGGGTCCCAACCAGAGATCTAAGGTCTGAAATGGCTTCATGATATCTTTCACTTATTTTTATTGAAAAAAAACCCCAAAAAAAACGATAACCTAAGATCACACACATTTTACATAAAGCTCTTCGTAATATGTAAGCTGTACTTGTGAGTACAGTTTTTTTTTTTTTGCATTTCTTTAAAGCATGGGCTACCAGGAATCCCGTCTGAGAGTCTATCGGAACCTTTTCCAATCAATCCGGGGGATCCAACTACAACTGGAATAATTGTTGTCCTCATGTGTCACATTTTTAGATTTTTACTTCAGGATCCTTGTATTTTGATAGTTATTATTATTATTATTATTATTATTATTATTATTATTATTATTGGTAGTAGTATTATTATTGGTAGTAGTAGTATTATTGGTAGTAGTAGTATTATTGGTAGTAGTAGTATTGTTGTTGTTGTTGTTCATTATGAATTTGTACATTACTGATTTTATTTTTATGTAATACAACAGCAACGACGGGTATCTTTGATAGTGTTAGATAAAAGAGGAGAAAAACGAGATTTTACTCACCTTGGTTGAGTCGTTATTGGTTTGTAATGTATACACACCGATAACCTGTTGGAATCGGCTTATATGAAGTAAGATGAACGTGTTCTTCAAACCACACGCTAAGGAAAGAATTTGACAAACAATCAATCAATCAAATCAGTAGAATAAATAAAATTCTTAAGACTTAAAGTCATTATAGCGATAACAAGTTTCTTTTAAAAAATGACATTTTCCTTCAGGATGTAGGAGATCGTAACACTCCTCTGTGAATTGGAATGACTCCTCTGGAAAAAGAGCAGAGTGGTTTCCCGTTGCCTTTATCACGATTTTGTATTCAGAGTTTTCCTTCTATGAGACTACAACTCTAGAGAGTTCATCCTACCCTGCTATTTAACTCATAATTATGAGACCGGCTGGGAAAGAGAAGAAGTGTATTTGTGCGAAAGAGAAAGACTCAGATGAAATTTGATGCAGATGACCGTCTATCCTTCATAAAGGAAGTGGGTATATACAGTGGCGTAGCTAAAGGGGGCGAGGGGGGACTGCCCCGGGTGCCAGCACAGGAGGGGTGACACAATGTCACCCCCAACAAAATTTTTCAACCAGGCTAAGGTGCCAAAAATAGTCTGAAAACAGTGGTGGAGACACAGGGTTTCGCAGGCTGGCATATGACCCCCCCAGAAATAATTTATGACCCCCAGTTTTGTCCCCCCGTCAGGAATTTTCTAATAAATTGTCGGGAAATTTGTGAGTAGGAAAAAATAGCAATGTTTCCATCTTTTGATTTGAACTGATTATTTTATTGTATTGGATTTTGTCTTGGATCATACATGTAAACAGTAACGTACCGGTCAGTAGAGTAGAGGTAGAGCATGTATGAAACAGCTAACCATTCAGCATAGGGTGAATCGGGGTCATTGGGGTGACATTTGAGCGGACCGCCCCGGGTGACGATTACTCTTGCTACGCCACTGGGTGTATACTCCAAAATATGAGAAGTTAACTACAAATTTGGAGTTAAAGAATTTTTTTTTTTTTTGGTAATTTTCGTGCCGGCAACAAAACGATCTTTCAAAAAGGACGGTTTTCCCTTGACGCCACTATTGTTTTAACAACCTTCACTCTCGAGGCAATAATTGATGCTTTAAGCGATGATTACAATTTTAATAAAACTCAAACATATGACAGGGAATTTATACATTTTCTTCGTTTTCTCGAAATTCACAACGAAAATATTAAACCCTATTTATTCTTACATTGTTTATGTAGAAGAATAATTTTATATTTACAACATTCTAAATATGCAAACCAACTAATACAATGCAATGTTTATGATTTAACAATTTATAAATAAATATTTGTTTTATAATTCAGTGAAAATTTTATAAAAATATGAATAAAAAATTCGGTTTCATTATTATTTATAAAATTGTAAATGATAAATATTACATTGCAGATGGTCTACATATGTTGATCATATTTTTAAATTTTTTAATAAAAAGATTTCTTCTCACCTTTATTTTTTTTTTAAATGATAAATAATAAATCTTTATAAAAGATAAATAATAAATACCGCATTGTACTTGGTGCCCATATTTTTATAATCTTGTAAATAAACATTACCAAGGGAGTGATGGTAATACAAAATAATAGCCGTCACGAGGGTTAAAATCTACCAAACGTCTTTTAAAATATTTATGGAAATGGTTTTGCTTATAGTTAATATAGAAAACTGTCATTTAATTAATTTATTTATTATTTGTTCTGTCATAATTTTTGATTAAGGGAAATAAAAATATTATTCGTATGATTAATTTTGGATAGAGAGAAAGAAAAATAAAGAAAGAAAAGTATAAATAATGAAATAATAAGAAAAACGATTGACTAATATTGAGTCTGTAAAAACTAGCAAGAATTAAAACAACATTAAATCCAATTACCTAACCTAAAGTAACTTAGTCTTCAGAATGTATTCTACAACGAAGTTTCCCTTTAAAACCTACTGTATTTTCTTGTATGTAAGATATTAGGTTGGTGCAAAAATAATGCCGTTTTTTGACGTTAAGTTGAACGTCAAAAAACGACATTATTTTTGCACCAACCTAATAATACGAGATTTTGAACGAAAATTAAAGGCGAAAAAAAAAAAACAAAAAAAAAACGGGGCCATATTATACGCAAGTATACGTTTTTTTTTTCAGAAATTTTTACTCAGCTTAAAAAACCGAAAAAACTCTTATTTGAAACAGCAAAACTGAAAATACACTCAGTTAGGAGAATAGTAAGCAATTGTTGATAACCATTGTCGATAAAAGGCATTTGATATGTCGACAATACTTGGTCTTTGGGAATCAGCCTAAGTGAACGTCTTTTGTCTTAAAGACAGGAAATTCACCGAAATTGATTTAAATAACTTAATAAAGGGAAAACACAAGATCTGTGATGTTTTGATAACATTAATATTACAACAAATCAACTTTCACCGAAAACACAAAAATAAGTTTAGAAACAGAAATGACAAGAAGAAACGCGTAATGCCTAAACATTTCTATTCTTTAATATCTTGAAAAATTAAATATTTTAGTGAAATATATGCACGACATTGCCATTTTAATGGATAACATGGTACAACTTTTGAAAAAAAAAATACATAGGAATTGTATACGGATTGATTATTTCCAATGTCGCTATCGATTGTAACATAAAGTTGAGGGTTGAAGTGGGTTTACTGGCATTACCGTGGAAAAATTGCTTTTTGATGATGCCTGGAGGCATTCTCCCCTGGAACTTGAGCTTATATTAATTTTTAACTTTCCCAGCAAAAGCCAGATATATATGAGGGATGGCTATACTACGGGATCGTTTTATAGTCAACGATGTAATTTGTTCCGTGTTTTTAGCCTCAGAAACACGGGGTTGTATTATACACAGATGGCATTATACTCAAGTTGTATTATACACAAGAAAATACGCTACGGTGTCGTGTAATTATCTCTTATTAAAACTCTTTCAGACTAGCAATTTCATCCTGGATGTGTTCATAATAACGTTTCACTCATATGACTCTCCAGCCTTCCTGACATGAAATTAACCTTCAAGAAATAAGGGAACTTTATTTCCTTTGGGATACGTTTGCTTTCCGACCATGCGATACGGGTTCGAATCTCACCATGGTCGATTTGTCAGGAAGATGATTTCTTAATGTTATCTGTCTGGAGGAGGAGGCAATCCTAGAGTTCGGCACCTTTGGAAAGGGCCTGAAAACCATACCACGTGAGTGAAATTGGCTAGACGGAACTATTTGGGAGCAGTCGATTGTTGGTTCTCGCACAAAGTCGCAAGTCGAGGGTTTGAGCATATTGGCTTTGTTCACACTGTTGATCACGCCAGATAATGTGCTCTCTTCCAGAAACTGTAACTAAGGTCCGCTCAGTATAGTTGCAATATAAATCACAGTGGGTAGGCTCTGTCGGTGTTGAACAAATGTCTGCAGCAGGCATTGGTGAACCGCCTAGTAGACAGACACCCTCGGATACGAGCGACCAGCCATTGATGAAATGGTTACACTTCAAATTTATTCAAATAATTCTTGCCCTGAAAGTGGTAATCACCTAATGATTTAGATCACAGTCTGTGAGTAAAGAGCAATGAAATATGTATAAAAAGATATGTTGAGATTTTTCAATATATTTTAAAAATCTAACAAATTATAACCACATGCAAATGAGAAAAAAATGATTACCAAAATGTTTAAACCTATTAAATTGCATTAATTACGACAGGATCACTTTAAGGCATACAGTATTCTCTTAAAGAAACCACCATGTAGCACTGCAGAGTGTAGGAAAATAGCTCCCCCCCCCCGGCAACGCTGGGTATCATTGCAAGTAATGAATAATTTACATCATCCATATAATTTTTTTCACTCAATGGACTGGCGACCTATTGATTTACATACGGAATACAGATGATATTCAAAGAATAGGAACCTAGTTACGTGAACATACTTACATATTGCTTCAGATGACGTCAAATCATGCATAATCAAACGGTCTAAGGCGATTGGTTGGCGGTAAACTGTGAACGTTCCACGGTCCAGTGTCGATACCATGTTTTGTCGTTGACCAACTTCACTAATTGTCTGTCTCTGAGAACAAAGAAAATACAATTAAAATGAAAGAAAATCGCTGAAATGAAATGATACAAATGAAGTTAATAAATTAGTTGTTCCAGAGAGATTACCAAACACGAATAAGCGCGGTAAAAATAGTGCTCAGCAATTACATGCCCAACCAACGTGAACGATTTCACGTGGGATATCTGAATGGATGCGAATATATATATATATATATATATATATATATATATATATATATATATATATATATGTTGTTAAATTTCCTAGAATAATTCTGAAGATAAACTATTTGGCTAAAAAGAATCCAATTGGAAAATATATTTCTTAGTCATTGCTGACGCGTTTCGTCAATCCGACTTTATATATATATATATATATATATATATATATATATATATATATATATATATATATATATATATATATATATAACTTTAAGGTATGCTATATCAATGGGTTAAAAGTACACAATATCTGAGTTAGAGTATATGTAATATAAAGATTTCCTTTGTAAAAATTGTTAAAGACCTATGTATTAAATCTATGTTGTTTTATACACGTTTTGGGAAAAGTGTATTCTTCTGAAGGCCTGACTGTGTGTTAAAATTTGTGCAAATTTTATGGCCTTTTAGGCTCAACCGTTGATACCGCTAAAATTGTTTGGTGCTTTCCGGATTCTTTTTTTTTTAATAAATGGAGAGGGTTTTCGTATATATTGGCCAATGATAAACAAGTTGTCAGGCCATTGTGAAATTGTGGTTGGAGCCGATATGATGGTCAAGAAAAAGGCCTACTATCAGCAGATGAGGAGGAGAAAAAACAAGAAAAGAATGTGCCGTTAACGAGAACGTGTGGTTCTCATGCTATATATTTAGAAATACTTGATAAAATCTACAATGTTATTGGTCCTAACCTGGCATCTCGGCTTCAATCACTTTCCTACTGTCGTAACGTAGCTTCCCTGTGCCTTTTCAATAAATCCTTCCATGGTATTTGTTCTGGTGAACTTTCCTCTCTGGTACGTAGACTTTATGAATTTAAGCGTTGTACTAGATTGGGGGTAAGGTCTCATAATTTTACAGTTGAAACGGCTAGTTGTAACCGTAAGTTCTATGCTAATAGTTTCTTCTCTCCCATTTCTCGCTTGTGGAACTCTCTTTCGGTTTTTTACTTCCCAGTCAACTTTGACCTTTAGAAGTTTAAATGCAATTTCAGTAGCTATCTTAAATTTTTTTTATTGCGCTCTCTCCTTAATAGTATTTTCTCATATGCTCTAACATTCAGTAACCCCTTGCGCAATAGTGGCTTTATTGTCTTGCTAGGAGGGATGATTAAATAAATGTATAGTAGCGTATTTTACCTCTTTCTACTCAGTTATATATATATATATATATATATATATATATATATATATATATATATATATTTGGATTTTGGAATTCATTTTCCTTAGACTCATCATTGATTTGTGAAAAAGATCGTTGACATTGCTTTTAGTCTAACTAGGAGAGGTGCCGGCACAATTTCGAAGTGTCAATAAGTTCGATTAAAAGACAAGGAAGCGATTAGTTTCTTACCTGATGCTTTCGCGGGGGCTTTTTGTATTTTGTGATGATAAGGATATCGTCAAAGAGAAACACATATGCATCTATCGTCTTTGTTGTTTCTGCAAAATACAAGAGCCAAAAAAAAAAGATATAATATCTGATAACAAACAAGTTAACTTAGCAAGCGGAGGAAAATCTGTTACTTTAGCCATTTTTTCAAATATATATATATATATATTAAAGAGGCCGCTCGATGGAGATAAATCAAACAACATTGGAAGACTTACCTAAAAGAGAAAGCTGTCCTTCAAAAATCAGCTGTCTTTTGGGACAAGTCAGTAATTTTTCACACGGCTGTTTCTGAAGCATATGTTTCATGAACTGTAAAAGAATTGGTTGCGTTAATTAATGTCGAAGTCACTGTTTGATTTTTTTATTATATTTGTGTCTAAAAGCATTTAATTGGTTCGGTGAGAGGTATATATTGGTCATTGACATTTCAGTCTATAAGCATTCTCTCTTTTTCTCCGGAAAAGGTAAATGCTTATAAGCATTTTCTTTATTCCGAAACAGGTAAATGCTTATATTCGCAAATATAAAATTTGAGAATATAAGGATTTACTTGAGTTGAAGAAATGTAAATACTAGACATTTTATAATTCAGTCGTTTAGCATTTACTTGTTTTAAGAAAAAGTAAATATTACTCGTTTATACTTGAGTCCATGAGAATTTCATTTGTTTGGGAATAAGTAAATATTTGTTGATTATATTAGGGGATATAAGGATTTGTTTGGTTTGGGAATAGGTAAGTATTTGTTGATTATATTTGCGAATATAAGCATTTGCTTGGTTTGGAGATAGGTAAATATTGTTGATTTATATTTGAGTATGTAAGCATTTGCTTCGTTTGAGGATAGGTAAATATTAGTCGCGTATATTTGAGTCTGTAAGCATTTATTTGGTCCAGAGATAGGTCGTTTATATATTTTTTTTTTTTTTTTTTTTTTTTTAAGCTTCTCCCTTCCCAAGCAAGTAGGGAGTGCTAGTGTACTAGGAATTAGATCAAGGCATCAAAAGATGTAGGTAAAACGATCTACTATTACACACACACACAAAAAAAAAGAAGAAAAAGCACGTAGCATACAAGAAGCCCATAAACAATGTGCGAGACGTTGAGTTGAAACCAAAATAGTTTCAGTGCTAACATGCACTTTGTAAAGAAGTCAAGAATCACTCCACAACTGTGACCAGACATTCACTTAGTGCCCAGGGCTAGCATGAATGTTCAAATGACCTCATATTCAAGCAAAGTTCACAATAGAAAATAAAACAAGAAGAGGGGGTAGATTAAATTCATTAACATTATAATGAAAGAACAGTTATGAAAACTAAAAGAAAGAAAGAAGAGTTTGTTTTTTGGAGACAGATAAATATTGGTCATTTATATTTGATTCTCTGGTCATTTACTTGCTGCTTTTCGGGGGCTTTTACAGCAAATCTTCATTTAAACAAGTTTTGTAAAAAAAACAAAACAAAAAAAAACAAAAACAAAAAAGCAAACAAACAACTTAATGCCTATTATATTTTTCTTTTTGGCGGATTAGTTTTTGTATCTTGGTGCTGACGGTGTAAAGTAGTTCCAAAAAGATCGTCTGATTTCAGTCATTATCAAGAAAGACAGAATTCAATTAAAATTCAAAATCAGTCTGATAGTTTGTGCAACTTTAGTTTGATTTGAAATTTTACGTTTTCTGTGTTTGTGTTGTCATGTAAGTATGATATTATTTTTTAAAATATTGTTCACCATATACAAAGCCAAAGAGCCACTCAATCTAGAGGGATACTTGAGTGAGGGATGTATACTATGAATTGTTTTCAGTGAAATATCTGAATTCCGGATATGCGGTTCGTGGAAAACGAACTCGGTAAGTCGATTTCAAATTCTGTCCTAGTCTGTTAACTTACAGTGTGTAAGGTAACAAACCAGGACAGAATGCTATGAGGAAAATTTCTCATAATTAAAATAGTAACGTAGACTGTACTTGGATGGCAGCAAGTTTATTAGGAGAAAAACTCAGATATCAAAAACGTGGAGAAGACAACGGAAAAACCTTTCGGAAGTTTTCATAACAATTTCCAGATAGTAACTAAAACGAAGTGTGTGTAAATCCATGATTATTTATGTCTTGAAGGGGCATGGCAGTGAAAAAAAAAAACGATTTGCCAATTCTATATTTTGAACAGGTTTTATTTCCTCCGAGAATGCAAAAGGTAAAACCTTAAGGTAACTGACGGTTTCCACTACAATTAAATTTTCAAAAATGACAATGACAAAAATCGACAATTACCCAGTCTGTATTGACCACAGATCTTATTGTATAACTTTGGAAATGTTACTTACATCAGGAATGAAAACACGGGGATCAATTTCATTTATGGTGGGCCATATCAATTGTTGGTGGATTTCGCGTACTCGTTCGTAGTTTTTTAACCACTTCATTTTGTCTTCGAGTTCGTCTGCAAACAGAAATGGTAAAATAGAATTATGTTTTAGACTCGGACATACGCTGAAATGTTTTAGAACATCATCTTTACGTAGAAGAGGAGTAGTTCGTTTGGTTGATTGGTTTGTCTGTTAAATGGCATATCAACTCTTTATGGGTCATTTAATGCCGAAATTTAATTTTCTTGGAAGCTTTGAGATAACAGAAATATGATATATATGTTATTCTGCTTTCACAACTGAATACATGGTAGATGATACTCAGCTTTTGTGCATATACATGTTTGTTGGTTGTTCATTTTGTTTAGCGGTATATCAACCTCTATCACTTATTTAATGCCGAAATCTAAATATTTTGTAGATAATTTAAAAAAAATAAAATAAAATTTCTAAAAGTATTTTGGATACACCCCAAATATTAAAAAAAAACTCTTTATTCTACATTCAACACCATCACTTCATAAAACACCAGAAGTGTTGAAACAAAATGGCTGTTTTTGTAGTGATTTTATAACATTTTTTTTATAAATGATTTATATATATTTTATATATAATATATATATATATATATATATATATATATATATAGTTAAATTCCCAGATGAATTCTGTGGACAAGTCAGATTGGTATCAAATGACAATTGGAAAAAATCTTACATTTTGCCGACGCGTTTCGTCTTCCGACTTTTTTCAAGGCAAAAAATGAAATCGAAATGTTTTTTGTTGTTATAGTTGCATTAAAAATCCAAATTTAAAAAGATAGACGCTTCTGTGTAAGCCTTTTTTTCTGGTTAATGTAAATTACTTTTATAGTAAGGGATTATTATTATTATTATTATTTTCCATGTCGACAATATAGTTAAATTCCCAGATATATATATATATATAGGTAGGTAGATAGATAGATAGATAATATTTGCGGTCAATATATATATATATATATATATATATATATATATATATATATATATATTCCCGAGAGGATAAGGTCCAGGTAGAGCTCAATGTACAATACAGAGCAAGAATATAGAATAAAAGGCTCAAACACTAATATTCCATTATATAGGTCTGATGAATTGGATCGTGATTACGATTCTAATGTAATAAATTATGACCATGGAATATTAGTGTTTAAATATATATATATATATATATATATATATATATATATTATATTATATATATATTATATCTTTAGGAAAACATGTCGAAAAATGTCAAAATCACAATTACAGCCGTGTTTCGATGCACATACAACGCATCTCATTAGGTGACTGTAAATTACTGGCGAGTGAACGATTTAATCTGATTAAATCTATTATTAGCCGAAGCGTTTTGGCCTCTGAGGGACTTTGCCTTGATAAAGTCCCTCACAGCACGAAACATGTTGGCTAAGAATTTTTAAAACTGTTTATTTCGTCTACCTGCCTGCGTATTCGATAAAACTTTAAGAAAGAAAATGTGCCACCAGCAGGGTTATAACACTCGGCTACGGAGATTCACTGCCAAGCAAGGTTCTATTTTTCATTATATATATTATATTTCTTCATATATATATATATATAATTTCTTTATATATTATTTATACATATATATTATTTCTTTATATATATATATATATATATATATATATATATATATATATATATATATATATATATATATATATTATATTTCTTTATATATGTCCCTCAAAAGGACGAAAGGCGTCGGCTAAAATTGTTTTTCCTCTTGTCTTTTATTCATTTTGTTCCTTTACAAATACACTCTATCTGAAAATAATTTGCATAAATTTATATATTAGGAAACTTAGACACTGTGGAGTAATGGATAGCGGCTCGGATTGAGGAATCAGAGAGCCGAGTTCCAGTCGATCCATTACTTGGGAAAGTTATGAATCCTCTTCTTCACTCACCAGCTATGGGTAAATATCAGGACAGATCGGGTTCTATAGCTTTGGATGGCAACTGGTCTACCTCAGAAAGAAATAGCAACATATTACGAGAAAAAAATCTGCCTGGTCAGTCATGTGTGACGTCACTTGGTCCAGGGTCGAATCCTTTGGTCACGGCGCCAACTGTGACGTCGCTCCTCCTGGTCGCAGCGTCGACTCTGTCGTTCGATCTCGTTCGCGGCTCCAACTGGGACGTGACGTTTTGCCCGCGGCGTCAGCTGTTCGCTCCTCGCTGCTCCAAGTGTGACGTTCCAACCCTTTGGTTAGATGATTACCAGCCTCGCCGTTTCCCAACCTGCTTCCAACACCTGGTTACTAGGGTAACTGTACTGATCTCCGGTCTGCCTACCCACGTTGTGATTAGATCTTAGACAGACAGGATCAAACAGGGATTGGGGCCGTATGCCAGTTGAGTTCGACGGGGGTGGCAATACACAAGTAAAAAAAAACTCACGAGGCCAAAAATTACTGATAAAAAGGGTAACAACCTTTTATATCTAATGTTCGTTACATAAAATTATTCTTACTTCCCGACCCGCTTTGTGGACTGTGGCACCAAGCTTCTATCATACAACTTAAAGACTTCGAGTTGCCTACTCTCTAGAATTTTGTATGTCGGGTGTGGTTTGGTTTCGACACTGGGCGCTAATCTCTACCAGTCGTTCACGGCTGATTCTTCTCTTCGGCTTGAGTTGGACAGGCTTATTCCTTCGGCTTGAGTTGGACGTATTTCTTCACTTCGATTTGGGTTGGACGAATTTCCACCCTCAGGCTTGGCCTGGTTTCAACTTCTTCTAGACGCAACTGCAAGTAACTTCTTCTCCTTCCGTCCTGCAACTCTTCTCGTCAAGGTCCGAACTCTTCTCTCTGCCGTCTGAGGTGATCTCTTCTCTCTGCCTTCCGGGGCTGAACTCATCTGCTTGTTTGGCCTGCAACTTTACTGCCTGTCTGGCCTGCAATTCTTCGGCTTGTCTGGCCTGCAGCTCTTCTGCCTATCTGGCCTACAGCTCTTCTGCTTGTCTGGCCTGCAGCTCTTCTGCCTATCTGGCCTGCAATTCTTCGGCCTGTCTGGCCTGCAATTCTGCTCCAACTTCTCTGCGGCTTTCGAGCAATTTTCTTCTCTTCGACTTGGCTGCAACTTCTCTGCCTGTCCGGGCCAAACGGACCGGCCCTTCTTGCCCACCAAAAGGGGGGCGAATGAGCAGGGCCCGCCGTCCGCTCTCCAACTGCTCTGGCCGTCTACCCCGCAACTCTCTGATTTCTGTCGATTGGGGTCCTGCTTTTATTGACGCCGCAACAAACTGGGGTGGGTCTGTCGGCGTCAGGGTTTTTCTTGATAATTCCAAAGTCGCATTAGTTCTGATTTCCCATTATCGCTCTTATTTTTTCCCCCCACCTCCTCCACAGCGCCTCTGGGGGAGGCACACCATCTCCCGGTCTCTCGTATGTCAGGTGACCGTTTTCGACCAATGGGTCTTGGTCGAGCGTCCTTTCTCCTCTTTCTCGCATATCACGTGACCGCTTTCGGCTAATGAGATTCTGGTTGGGCGTCTCCGTCCTTCGTGACGTCTCCAATCGGGCGTGGTCTATCCGGCTTTGTTCTGGGAAAGAGACACCTTGCTAAAAAAAAAAAAAATCAATTTGGCCTTTTTTCGCACGCACGAAAAATGACAATCTCGGCCTTTTCTCACTTTTTTGGCTTTTGTCAAAACAGCCCGCCGCTAATTAGATATGACTTCAGGAAGAATTTTCTCGTCTCGCTGGCGCTTTCTGTGAGCTAAAACAATTGTTTTCACCTCTCTGTTTTTGCTCAGACCTGATAATCAAAATCTTAATTATCTGAATTGAATATATCTTCACTTCCTCATTGTGGGGGTTCTAATCTTCAACAGGTCAGGATCTGTATACAATTCCAGCGGTCACCTTCTCATTCCCAAGACACCCTTCTCCGATTAATATTTCGTTTTCCATTGTTCTAAAAATCCCATTTCTTCAAATGGATAATGAGCTCCTACACAAAAGTAGGCCAGATGTTTTGACCGATATTTTTATCAATCGTACGTATGTTCATACACTTTTACCAAGTCTGTTTTCTTTCTTTCTTTTAATTACCTCTAATTCTATTCTTCCAAATAACAATTTCCATTGTTTTTGAAATTCGGTCAGGCGCGTTGGCCTAGATATCTCTTGACACCTGTTTTTCGCTGATGACCGGATTATCTATTTCTCCTCCTCTCCTTTCCTTTTCTTCTTCTTCCCTCTTTCTTTTCCCTTCTTCTTTCCCTTAGGATCGCCTAAATAAATTAGAGAATTATTCTCAAAACTTAATTATTCTTCGTCTAAATAACTAACAACTGGTTAATAAACCGAATAAAAATTAAATCATATTTCTATGAATATTTCTTTTTAGTTTTTCTAATAATGCAGGGTGCCACACATGTATCGAACGATACATGATCGCCTAAGCATAATTGATCGGACCAAAGTGACCTTGATATAACTACACATCAGTGCAAACGAAAGGGAACACTGAAATTTTAAATGTAAAGTTTTTTTTTGTGTTTTTTTTTTTACTCTATTTCTACGCCAGGAATAGTAATTCTGCATGAATAATGTGATTTATTTTGTTTTTTTGGTAATTTCGGATCCTTATTGCAGTAGCTAAGAAAGTATTGAATCCAATCCTCCCGGATCTTATTTTTTTCTCTACTAAGATTGAGTACATAATTGATTTTTCAATATTACAGTAACGGGAGAATGAGCTCAGTTTTGCGCAAGTTCCTTTTTAAGTTGCAAGCTTCTGACCCCAAAGCGTTTTAAGCCATGTAAACTATTTCTAAACGTCTACCATGTATATTAAAGTGACTTTACGTATGTTCCATGTTGTAGACTACGGATTTCTTCTTAAAGAGATGAAATTTGGCATGGGTAAACATTTTAAAAAATCCGCTTCGTTTGTTTTATTTTATTTTATTTTATTTGTATTTCGTATATTGTTTTCTTTTTATTTTTATTTTCATGATCAAAGGGAAATAACTCTGTTATTCCTTTCCAAGGGAAATAACTGTCAAATTTTAATATATATTTTTAAACAAACATGTTGTCCATAGAGACATAAATAGATATTCTTAAATAAGCAGATAGCATAATTTTACTTTCATAGTATAATATCAATTTTATTTATACTATACATTTTACTTTCATAGTACGGTATTGATTTTATTTATATAGTAATTATCAATTTTACTTTCATAGTACACTAATATTTTCATTTACATTTTACTTAGGTACTTCCACGAGATCGCTAAAAAAAGAGCATAGCATGATGAAAAAGACGCCAAACTTGACGAAAACAAAATTTTATCGTCCAAATGTTTGTTATTATTAAGAGGAAAGGTCAAAGTATTTTTGGGGTATTTTTTACCATTTTTTAATCGTTCCTAGCACGTCCGAAATTTTCGTTAAAAATCTAGTTTTTTTTGAGTCAGCAAAATTGATCATTTTTTTCCATTTTAAAAAAAAATGGAAATCTGATTTTGAAATTTTTTAAATATCAATTATCATTTTTTCAAAACTTATTTTAAGAAAATCAGAAATTATAATGTTTATTTAAAATATTTTGAGCCAAACTTAACTTAGTTTTTGTGCCAAAAAAGATGTAATTTGAAAATAAAACAAAAGCAGGTCATAAACTTTCGCGTCTCTTGACATGTGATGAATGATATATTTACGAATTCCATGAGGCTAATTTGTTCTGGAAGGAGAAAAGTGAAATAATTTACAATTACGTGAACAAATTATTTACCCCGTTATTTTAACGAAAACTTTCAGCGGTCTAATTTTTTTTTTTTTTGTACTTAGCTTTCACTTTTAAGTTTATGACGCTTTATGGAAATATATTGCAAAAAGAAATTAAAAATAAAACCGTTAAGAGTGACATTAAATTTCATATTTCTTAAGAAAGGTATCTAATTAATTTATAGGTACCTTTCTTATGAAATTTTATCAATTGTACATAAAATACTATAATTTTATGTACATTTATTACATTCTACTGTTATTTGTATTTGCATTCATTTTATTATTAATTTTGATATTTCATTTATGGAAAAAAATGTCGTAACTGAGATTAATATAAAAAATAAGATCATATAAATTTCATAAGATGATACTGATACTTGTAGGTAACCTTCTCAGTTGAAATTGAAAAATCAAATTAACTTCTCCACACGTGTTTCGCAAAAGTAAAAGGCCTTAACAGCGGAGAACAATGCTTAACTCAAATAACGCCAACTTAATTATATTCTGGTTGGTCTTCCGTATTTTATAATTACAATTATAATTAAAATTACAAAATTAATTGGGATCTTCTGATTAGTCAAAATGATACAATTTACAACGCTAAAAAAAAAGATCTATCTCATAAGGACACTTATGAAAGCCGATGCGGCTTTTTAACTAATTTTATAATATTTTAACAACTTAAATGTAAAATCTATTATAATTAAAGAAATAACAAATAATTGTATTAAAAATTCATTTTTCATCGAAAAAATTTTTTGCTTTCAGAAAATATTGTCTATATTCATAAAAAAACAACTCAAAAAGCAAATAAAAGCATTTGAAATTAAATAATATCTTTTTTTTATTGAGTTTTGTATGTTTACAATTCAGAGCTGATTTTCAGGTACTGCGTATCAATTAAAATTAAAAAAAAAATGATTTGCATTCATTTCCTGAAAGTTTCATTAACATCCGATAATTATTTCTATTTTTGCACGATTTTCAAATTAATGTGCCATACCAAAAAACGTGCTAAAAATTGTCTATGTTATTTACTAGTTCGCTGATACAAATAGAAACAAGGTTTTTTAATCAAAATTTAGAATGTTCTAAAAAGAAGGAAAATTTTTAAAAATAATTAAAAAAAACTTTGGTCTTTCCTCTTAATAATAACATAAGCATTTAGACAATAAAATTTTGTTTTCGGCAAGGTTGGCGTCTTTTTCATCAAGCTATGCTCTTTTTTAGCGATTTCGTGGAGGTACCTAATTTTACTGTATTATGTAAATAAATAGATAGTGTACTATGATAATACACTATCAATTTTATTTAACTAGTAAACTATCAATTCAAGAACGCTTCGGAAAATGTGTTAGTATTTATTGGTGTACATACGTCGAAATTGGCTGTGATTTCGTTGATGAATGTTAAAAATCTTTTCGATAGCTTTTTGTAAAAATATTTTGATGAAAATTTAATATTTCATGGATTTTGCCATTTTGTACACAGCATAGAGGAAAATATGAAGAGAGTTTTTTTGCTTTTTGTTCGAACTCCTTCAAACAAAACCTCTTTTCGATAGTTAAAAGATGTTAGGCTATTACTTACACAACGAATTCTCCACTTTCTCAATCGATTCTGTGATTTGCTGTTTCTCTTCTTCATCTTCTGTGTACATCCTTATGTTACTGAGCATGAGGGGTAATTTTGTGCAGTGCTGTATGGGGGCTACAAGTAGATCGGGGATTTGAAGCCGGTTGCAGCGTTGATCTTGTTCACACCACTAGAAGTAAAAACATATGGGATGGAAAAAAGATAGGGAATAGTCAAAGACAAAATAGAATGAAGAGGGAAGTGGTGGTGGAAAGAAAGAAAGAAAGAAAGAAAGAAAGAAAGAAATAGGAGAAAAACAAAGAAAGAAAGGAAAAAGAAAGAACGATAAGATAAAGAAGGAAATAAAATACTAAGAGAACATGAAAAGACAAAGAAAGGAAAAAGAAAAAAAAAGATAAGATAGAAGACAAAAGAAAAAAGAAAAGAAAGAAAAGTATAAAGAGAGAAAGGAAAGAAGGACAAAGGGAGAATCTGAAGTGTTTGTTGGAAATCAATTAAAATGATGTGAAATAAATACCAATTGAAAATAAGTAAACATATTTCGGATAGAGAATTCAGATATTAAGGTATGGAATACTATAAGTGCCATAAAAAAAAGATGAAAGAAATGAAACTTACGAATTAATAGTAACAAATAATGTTTAATTTTACAGTACCCCATAGCATCTAAACTTTGAAAGGACTTTTAATTTCATTAAATATATGAATGTCGTAAAATATAGAAGGCGAAAAACTACTATTTCAAAATTTACAGTATTTGTTTATATTTTAGTCTTATCAACCCTTTGAGGCTCATTTAAAGCCAAAACATATTTTGGATTTTAAGGATAATTTCTTTTTGGAGTGAATATTGCATTAACAATGTTTTGAGAATAAATATCATCTTCCAGTTGCAATTCGTATCATTCAATGCAGAGATAATGAAAAAAGTTGGAAAAAGTTTATTTGCGAGTTAGAGAAAGCACCGAACAATACCCAAAGTCGAACACTGAGTTTTTATTCCAATTCGCTAACACCACCCGCACATTCACTATAATTTAACGAAACACTGTTACATTGAATATTACGAGTATTATAAAAATATTCAAAAATTAATGGTAATTATTAAAATTAATGTTTTTAAACAACTTTAATAACAATAAAAAGAAATAAAAATATAATGAAAGAAATACCAGGCAAATAATAATAATAATTGATAACAAATATCAAAAGAATGTCCTGGGATTAAATTTAACGTGATTAGATCATATAAAAACCAAGCATACCTTTTCAAATTCACAGAATTCTTCGTGGCGACGTAGCTGCTCCAGGTAACTCATAGCGTTCATATAGTTTAAACAATAAATATGGTACACGTCCCCGTCTTTTGAATGGCATGAAAACTGTAAAAACAAAGAAAAGAAAAATAATTTCAACAACGAAACGCAAAATATAATGAGTATTTACATCTCACTCCAAATCTCAAGTGGAACTCATATATGCGATCCGTTAGTAAAGATGCTGGAAAAATGATCGGCTTCTTGTACCACTACAGAAACTACTTGACACTTTCAGGCAATATCTATCTTTATAAGTGTCAGATCAAACCATATATGATCTGGGACTGCCTGGTACTCACTTACCAGCTTTGACAGAATTCAAAATCGTCTGCGCGGCCATGTCCGTGATGGAATTTTCCACCCTACAATTCTTTTCCCACAGACGGAATGTTCTTAGTCTGTTGTTATTTCTATAGCAAGTGTTCAGACAAGCAAAATTCCTTAGTTTTAACAATTCAGCCATGCCCAGCCAAGCCGCGTACACAGGGTCGACTAATCCGCATTCTCTTCGTATTCCATTGGTAACGAGAAAGCTCCACTCAGACTTTCTGAGAACTGTTGCTATGTGATCACTTCTCTAGCGATGCAATATCGCATGTCTATCTTTACTGTTAAGCAATTTCCATGGCAAATATTCAGATGAACGTCTTTCTTTAGTTCCACCAGTTCAGAACTTTACAGCTAGGACTCACCATACTACATACACGGAGTCAAAACGGAGTATCCTACTTAATTTCCACTTCCTACCAACGCTTCTTCTTCAGCTTGTATTGGGTGAACTTCAGGATAAAATATAGCTTTTACTATTTTTTGTCTTTCCTTGAAGTGAGTGCTGTGCAGTATTTTGATATTGTCTACTAAAAATTCTTTTTTATGCTAATAGGATTCGGCACCCTTCCACAGAAGCAGATCCCAGTTATGGATGTTAGACAATTTCTTCAAACACAACAATCTTACATCTGGCCACCTTACTCCCTAGACTTGCAAACCCCTTGATTATTATGTGTGGGGCACAGTTGGGCGAAAGACCAACATCTTGTAACACCAAATACGAACTAAAGACAAGGATTATGACAGCATTCACCAACTTAAACAAGGAGATTGTCCAGAAGAGATGCAGGAGATTGTGAGGTCGTTTGGAGGTTATGGTTGAAGCCAATGGCGATTTTATTGTATAAATGCACTCTAATATTTCAAGATAATTTGGTGAAATATTGGCAAATATATCTGTTAAAATGAGATATAAGTCTTATTTTCATTTTTGCATAATTTAGACGATCATTCACCCATCGTAACCTCTATATATGATTACAAGACAGTAAAAGTTTCATTCCTCTAGGTTTACTGCTGTTGGTTTAACTGCCATTACACATTGAAACAGTGAAGCGCACTCTGATGACTTCGTAATTTGAGCAAGTGCCTTCTTCTTTATATGCTCTGTCTTTTCAGGATATCGGTGATCATGGCCCTCCACAAGTTTCTGTCCTTCATAGCTCTTAATAATTTTTGTCTTTTTGTTATTTCTCCTAAACTTTGTTCCGCCATCCATTTACTCAAACTTACTATGTATGTTATGCAGTCTTTTCCTCTGTCCCTCTTGCATTTAGTATGTCATGTGCGTATAAGATTTTCCAACTCGCCTTCCCTCATTATATAACCTAGAAATTTTAACAGTCTCTTCCTGATGTTAATTATAAGTTTACTCTTTGTTTCCATTTTCTCTAAAACTTTGTCGTCCATGGTATTCTCAGCATCGTTCTGTAAAGCCAGATTTTTGTTGCCTCAAATATCTTCTTCATCTTCGTGGAGAATGCCCACTTAAACTTATCAAAGTTTTAAAGAAAGGTGTTGCATATGGGTTTGCTACCCAACTCTACAGTTTTAGTTTCTCTGGAAGAGTCTATGCAATAATTAAATCCTTTTTTTTATGTAGGTCCAAAACTGTTGTTTTGAATAGCTAGTCTACTGAAGTCCATTACATTAATGCAGTTGTCTTCCAAGGCTCTCTCCTCTGCTCTCTTTCTGCTTTTTATTAACAATATACCTACGAATAATCTCAGATCTTTAATAAACATGTATGTAAATGAACCAATGGTTTATGCAAGAGTTTCCAACTCTCAAGATAATCAGAATCTTTCACCTGCTTTCTTCGCTGACCTAGCTCTAACACCTCACTGGGGTAAAAAAATGGTGTTTAACATTCATTACCTCAAAAAATCATTTCCTCATCACTAATCAAACCCTGGATTTTCTCCAGTCACGATTAACGGTTGCATTCGCAAAAAAAGGCTCCATGCTTTAAACGTCTGCTGAGTCTTAAGGTCATTCCGGAATTCAAGTGAAACTCATATATACGACCCGTTACTGAATATGAAGGAAAACTCACTCTATCGCTCCAGAATGTAGATGGCTCCTACCATGACTTAGAGACAAAGGTCAGATTAGACAAAAAATGATATGCGGCTGTCGCTGGACGAGAATTGCTCAATCATAACATTCCAGCCTTGAGAGTTCAAAATCGTTTATGCGATCTGGTGGGAGATGACGTATTAGAAAATAAAATATGTGTGACAAGAAATGTGGTAACACAAACCTTCCCATTTATAATTAGACCATCTATTTGGGAGACAAGCCATCCTACACGGAAATTTACAGGAAGATCAACAACTATATAAACACACCTTGAATCAAATTTTCTTTATTTTGTTCTTTAATGCCCCATACGTTATTATTTCTTTCCTCTCACTGACTTATATTCTGAGACCAATTTATACATATTTCTCGTTGCTTTCTTAATGTGTTATTATTTCATTATCAGTGAACTGTGTTAATAATGATATTATTATTATTATTATTATTATTATTATTTGTATTTTCTTTGATTTCTGGCGTTTACACATTTCTTTCCGGGTCCCCCCAAGTTCCTAAGGTTAGAAAATGGCGTCATGACACTTTCCACTGACAAAAAAAAAAAAAAAAAAAAAATGATTACATAGATAAAGCCCTTCGTAAGGTGTGGGCTGTACTTGTCAGAACAATTTTCTGTATCTCCTTGAGGCATGGACTTCCAGGAATCCCTTCAATTAGTCTACTGGAATCTTTTCCAACCAGTCCTAGGGCTCCAACTACAACAGGGATTGTTGATGTTGCCATATGCCACATTTTCGCGATTTCTATTTCAAAGGTCCTTGTACTTTGACAGCTTTTGAATATCTTCAAAGATACATTGCAGTCAGCAGGGACTGCCATATCAATAAGGAGGCACCGTTTTTTGTTTGTGGTCTTTAATAACAATATCTGGCCGGTTGGCCTTGATTGTTCTGTCAGTGTGTATTGTGTAATCCCATAGAATTGTAACAGGTCCTATATCCGTAACCGGGTCTGGGTGGTGTTCATACCAGTTTCTTTCAGTTTTCTTCCCGTAGAAGTTGCAGATTTTCCAGTGCAGATATTGGCCCACTCTGTCATGTCGGGTTTTATATTCAGTGGGTGCCAACACCGTACAACCTGATACAAGATGATCAATCGTTTCTGGATATTTATCACAAAATCTGCATTTTGGGCTGACACAATATTTTAGTATATGTGCTTGATAATTCCTAGTTAGCAAGCATTGGTCCTTGTATTATTATTATTATTATTATTATTATTATTATTATTATTATTATTATTTAATTTGATCTGTGATTCGGGATAATTTAAATGAATATTTTCTTCGTAAATTCTAATGAAACTTCATCGATTAAACAATCATTGGGCTTAATTTTTGGCGGCTGTGCGTTTAGAACAAATGCTACATGACATCCACACACACACACACACACACATATATATATATATATATATATATATATATATATGCATATATGTATGTGGATATATTTTAACTGCAAACGTTATATTTAACGGGTCCACGTGTTTGAGTAGGCATCCCTGTTTTGTAAACAATTAAATTAATGTCTATCGGCCTTGAGATCGAAACTCTTACTAAAGACAGTGTGTGTCCCGAGGAGTGTTTAACTTGTATTTACTTTTCTATCTGAGAAAGCACTTACAGGCCAAGTGTGCCCTTACTACCATATTATGGGAAGCCCTCACAGCAAAGCATTGTTAAATCAATACGCCAGTAATTTAATGATTAAGAAAATCATTATTTTTCCACAAAAAATATTGATTTATTAATATGTTCTTCTTTCATGTCCGTGTGGTTAATTTAGTAGTAGACATTCATAAGATATTTTGAAAATAATACAATAAAAATCCAAATCCAATTTAAACAATGAACATACAGAGCCTCTTATATATGCGGTTCTGTGCTAAAATGTCGGGATAGTGTTTATTTGCAGCGTTTTGGCATAAGCGGAAAAAAACAATTAAGTTGTGTTTGTGTTACCGTGTGCATCTCTTTACCGTCCCTCCACTCTCTCTCGCTCTCTGTGCATGAGTGCACGCGTATGTGTGTGTGAATGTGTGTGCGTGTGTGTCAGGATGTAAAAATATTTCTTTAGAAAGTTCTTTAGTTGTCTTTGTAAATATACTTCAGTAAACTGAAACTTTAGGTAAATTATGGAGGATTCTACGCAATGTAATTTAATGTCTAATAAACGAAAGAGAATAAATATATTCTATTGTTGTTGTTTTTTATTTTTAGGGTAATGTGGGCTTCAGTTTCTTAGTGCTCTTAAATAGTATCCTATAATTATTGCAGTTTTTATTTTGTTGCAGTGGTGAGAATAGAAATTAATAAGGTCATTCTTGTTGGTGTATTTTCTGCAAATCCTCAGATGAAGGTCATTATTATGTATAATGTATATACTATTCTTGTATATATATATATATATATATATATATATATAATAAAACAATATATATATATATATATATATATATATATATATATATATATATATATATATATATATAGGTAGAAAAGAATATGTATGCACATACTAACAAAACGCACACATTCAGTACACAAAAATAGAAATAGGTTTAAAAAGATACAGATATCATAAAAAGATAAGATCATAGACCTTCTTACATTCTGCATTTCTTTGACCAATCCTAATTGTTTCATTACCCTTTAAGGACAGGAATATTTTCTCCACCAGCACCCCCCCCCAAAAAAAAACAAAAACAAAATTGGATTTCTACTACACAGAAAAAGACAATGGTTAAACATAGGAATAAATAAAGAAAAAATAATTCCTTTAAATAATATGTGGAAATAACCATTCTTTGCTTGATGAAAGTCACAAGACCCGAAACCCTGTGTAGCAAAAATATGGAAAATAAAAGTATAACATATATTTTAAAACATCCACCTTTTAATCAAATAAAAATTCTCTTTAATATATATATATATATATATATATATATATATATATATATATATATATATATATATATATATATATATAAATGCGGACTAAGATTTCCAGTGAAAAACAAGTTTGATAAATTCAGGAAATAGTGTAATTTTACTTCAGGTTCTCTCTTGTTCTTTCTTTCTTTTGCATATACAATTAAATTTTCTTTTAGCAATTATATTCCAGATTATAAATGGATTTTCCAACAATGGTTCTCCAACCACGTTCAGCCGTTCTGACTTTATTCTAATAGTAAAGCTGGTTTCAGTCAGGTGAAGTCTTTTTCGAGAGTTTTGTTTTGATAGCTTTTAGTATTTTTTAATCTATAAAACCCATATCTAATTCAGAGATTTTTTTCTCTCTGTGCAATAAGAATAAATTCAATTTTCAAAGTACAACGTGCAGTGATTTATCGCAACACAAAATTTATATCACAATTTGGAAAAGGTGAAATTTCGCTTTAAACATAAATAATCTGAGCAGCGTTTCGTGTTCGAAATATGCTTAATTTTGGAACTAATCTGACCCTTTTAATGTTTTTTTTAGCTTCATGCTGAAAATAAAATGAATAGTGTAATCACACATGCCGTTTATAATAGATTACTTTTTTCTGAGTTGAAGTTGATTATTATTACTTATTTTACTGATCTTACCTTTAATCAATTTCGGTTGAAATTTTATCGCCTCTTCAACGTCATAACTCTACGATCGTTACCTTTTTTTATTTTCATGCCATTTCCTTCAGAACGTAGCCGCCCATGGCACTCCCTATCTTCCTTCATTTCAATATCTGTGAATTGCTACAACTTTTTGGAAAAGATAGTAGAATGAATTCTTGTTGCTTTCTCCACGCTTTTGAATGTAAAGTTCTTTATCTCTTCGACTGACTTCCACTGAAGGCAAGAGAACCAGTCTCTTCTTGCTATTTTATCCATAATTATAAGGGAAGGTAGAAATAGATTCATGCGTTTCCAAAAGGAATTAGTGTAAAACGAATCCTTAATGCTTGAATAATAATTAATAATACCTTATCAAAGAAATTTGAATGATATTTTCCATAATATTATTTGTGTAGCCATTACCTATAACTGGCGTAAACAAGGAAGATAGAAGCGTATGGCGTTCGGAGAAATAAAGGCCATAGCTATATGCAGTTTTTAGCTTAATCGGTAAGTGGATGTTAAAGTAAAACCGCCCCCACCCCCAAAGATAAGTTAAGCGAGTTTAAATCTGTGGGATATAAGTTTTCGATTGTTTTTTTTTTTCGATCCAGACCGACTATCTTGGAGTTAGTATAAAAACAGAGCAATACTAGTCTGAAGTTATTGTTGTTGTTGTTGATGATAATGGTGATATTATCATTATTTGATGTTACATCAGGCAAGGAGGTTTTAATTCGTAACTGATTGGAGGTTTTAATTCGTACAGATTTTGTCATGGTGAATTAAGATGGACTACAGTAAATATCCCGATCTGATTTGCTTTTACTTTAACTGGCCTTAATTTCTTAAGCATATCCCCTAGGGACTGACGCACTGTGCTTCTTTGTTCATGGGAGAAAGTATTTGAGGAGTACCTTGGTCAAGAGTATAGATGGTAGCTTTTAAATTGAAAGAACGAGGAAGCCGCAGTGCCTTAATAAACATACTATCAGCAGCAGCGAACCTTTAAGTATCTGTCTCTTCGTGTTTTCCTCCTTTTGAAGTGCGTGCCATCGACTTTTCATATTGAAGCAAAAAGGGGCTGTGGATGTTTCACACACAAACACACCTACACAGTCAATTCATACTCAAATAAATTCATTAACAATTTACGTTGTGTATTCAATTTATTTCTAAGAAAATCTTAAGCTATCCTTTACAACCAGTTAACAGAGGTTTTTACAAGGTGGTGAATCGTACATAGAAACATTTCACAATTGTAATTAATAATTGTTATGGTCCGGTTCCTTGTACCACGGTGAAAGTCCAAGGTAGAACCAATAAAGAACTCGAACACAGGTATGGAATAACACAGATATATTACAAACAGGAATATATACAGAGAAGTAGAAGTGTTAGTATGAAACAATCAGGTTTAGTAGAGAGAACAATGTAGTCTCGACCAGTATCACTATTCCAATGTCTTGCAGTAATTGTCTGAACGCCAATCTGTTTCGGACTGCCTCTGACTTGACTCTTGACTCGACTTGAACTACTGCCTCCTCGCCTACTCCTGAGGCGCAGTATTTATTAAGTATGGAATAGTCCATTATTATTATTATGGGTAAGATCCCATAACAATAATAGACGAAAAAATATTTCCATTAACCGACTAAAAGCGGCACATTTAGAAAATATTACTGATAATTCATTGGAAATCACCAAGCAGACACAATCTCGAACCTCAAAGAGCCGTCGTCATTTTACATGACCTAAGAAACTATTTTCTTACCTGACAATAAAATTTCTATTTCCTGAGATTGTCGTACAACTATGTCGCTTGAAAGAGGATACTCTAGTGCCTTAATAAACATAGTATCAGCAGCAGGCCTGAGGGTATAAAATCAGACGAACCCTTAAATAACTCCCTCTTCATGTTTTTCCTCCTTTCAAAGTGTGTACCAGCGACATTTCACGCCGAAGGAAAAAGGGCCTGTGGATGCTTCACACACAAACACACCTTTAGAGGCAAGTCACACTCAAATACATTTATTAACAATTCTCTATTAAAATTTCTTCTTGTTTCTGTTAAATAAATATCTTGCATTGCAAATCAATCGATCTCTGTTAATTTGTGCATGTATCTTTGCACCGCCATTATTTCAGGTAAAATATTCTCGTAGAAACCTTACGTTAATTATAGAAGTAGCCAACACGCTAAACGGTTAAAGCAATTTGTGTGCCATATTTCGATTCTTGGAAACATTTACAGAGACAAACTGAGCGGACTGAGTTACCAGTCATTTCTAACTGGGCTTCACCTGCAAGGTTTTGCACTGTTTTATTAAAACCTAACATCATGTTACATACAGGGGGTGCATGTATTTGAGATAACCTTATTAGACTAAGTATCAAAATGACTATGCTGGGAAACGTATATTTGTATGCCCGCTGGTGGCTTACTAAATAATAATAATAATAATAATAATAATAATAATAATAATAATAATGTGATCAGAGATTACAAAACCAGAATAGCTTTCCCATTGACATGACAGTTCCTTCAGACTGTAATGTATCTTTTAGGATTAAAAAAAACCCCATTAAAGTACAAGTAACTTGAAATCGAAATCTAAAAAAATGTAGCACGTGAAGACATCAACAATTCCAGTCGTAGTTGGAGCCCTCGGTTTGATTGAAAAATGTTCCGAGAAACTCATTAAAGGGATTCCTTGTAGCCTATGCCTTAAGGAAATACTGAAACTTGAACTCACAAGTGCAACTCACACATTACGAAGGGATTTTACTTTTTTCTTTCTTTTTTTTTATTTAAATGCTCAGTGAAAATGTCTGTTAATCTGTAATTTAAATTTCTATGATTTCGAAGATTTCGATATATGGGTGTGGTTAAATGGAACATATTTGAAGATTTCTAATCCAGTTTTAAAGGTTTCAAATGACAAAGAGAAACAATAGTTTTGAAGAGAACAATAATCGGATTGGAACTTAAGGAAAATTAAATCTGAAAAAAGTTGACGAAATGAATGTAATATAAAACAAACCTCAGCAACAAAATGTTAATAATAAAATATTATAGTATATATAGTAATGCTATTATTCATATGATTCTGAGTAAAAGAAACAAGCTCTCTGCTAATTTTTTAATTGTAATTCTTCGAATTTTAGAATAAGGTTGGATCAACTTATTGGAAAATCTGAAATATGCATAAAAATAGTTTAACATTTATTGGATATATATTGGACATTGGCGTTTTCGACGTATGACAGTCAAACAATTCATAAACAAGCTGTCAGACTACAGGCACATATCGTTTGATTTAAATGAAGGTTCGTGCAGAACTATCCACAAAATGTCAAATGCAGAGAATACAGATTTTCCAAGCGTAGCTTAGATGTAGCACAAGGCCGAAAGTATGGGGCATAGATCGAACTCACTTTTCAGTAGTAACTGATCTAGCAAGACAAGATAACCATTACACCACCACGAGGTGCCCCAAACTGGTACACAGTATGCCACAAATTTAACAATCAACACTCCGCTATTTCTCCTGTATATATGAAAATATGGAAAATTTATTGTGATGCATTTCATCCGTTATGATTTCATCGGGATGAGTTTTGTTGATGTTGCTGTGTCCACAATGGCACAAAAAACTGGGAAGGTCCTTCAAAATTTTCGAAAGAATGTTTTGTTTCTATCTGGCCAAAAATTTTTTTTCATTTATAAATTATGCACTGGGGAGAACCAGGATGCAAATCTTCTAAATACTCTTTGTTGATACATAAAATTATACAACATATATATTCTACATATTTCACATTAGAACCTTGACAGAGCACAGAACATTGTAATGATGAATTATTTTCAGTACCACCAACATCTTGCTTATGAAACATGCAAACCTTTCACTACCACATCACTGTTCCTATGGTAAATGTTTCGGTACACTACATTCAGTGAAGTTCACAATTAAGACCACCATGATAAATAATCATCCCTTTCCTTTGTATTTTAATATGAAACAAAAGACCCTGTTTTGTACAAAAAAGCTTAACCAATAGATTTGTTACTAAAATGCACGACAACCTCAGTTAGTAACCCTTTCCATTTGCTCTCAGGTTGTATAAGACGAACAATTAATAAAGAAAATAGACAGCCGTACACCCATATCAAATTCTTCAGCCCGATATCTCTAAATTTAGTTTGATCGATTCATCACCGAAACACAAAACCGATTCCACAGGGTGGTTAGAAAATTTTTAAATACTTTCTATTCGGTTGGATTTAGACGAACTTCTGCAGAGGGCTTTTGGGCTTTCGACCTTTTACCTTTAGTGTCCTGTCCGTAAAATTTATAAGAACTCAAAATAATAAAATTATATCTTTATTCGACAATAATTCGGTGTAACCAATTTTTATTTTAATTATTTTGCGCCAATTGATAAAATCTGTCTTCAGACAAAAGGGGACTACTATGCAATTTTTTGTATACATTACTTTGCAAGAAAAGAATAAAATATGAGAAATTTACCGTGCCAATAGTTTCATTTCATTAGACAATATCAACTGCAATTGTGACGAAAAGCGAAATTAAAGTTAAACTTTAAAAAAGTATTGTTTCATTCTTTGATTAACTTTTTAATGAGCAAATGTTTAAAAACTATTTATTTTAAGTTTGCTTCAAAATATACTGTAAAAAATATTAGTATTGTTTACTTGTCAAACATTGCTTTCATTATATTTTGTTTGGCAGGAATAGCAGCAAATCGCTTAAAATCAATTTGAGCTCAAAATTGCTATTTCCTATTTTCGTGTTGCTTTAATGACTGCAAATATAGGCCTTGAAGAATATATTTTACTAAACAAAAAAATTTAAAGTGTTAAGGGCAAGAAAAAAAAAAACTATTAATTTTTGAAAAATACAAATAAAAAACTTCATTAAAAATGTATTATAGAAATGTAAAAGAAAAAAAAAATAGCATATTATTTTTAAACCAAAATTCATTCGTAGGACTGTTCTTAAGAATCTAGCTAGACAAATAAATTTCTAGAGAAAAAAATAAAAAACGCATATAGGTTATATCAGCAAAACATTCATACAATGGCTTTAAATAATCTACAAAAGTCTATAAACAGTAAAATATCAATATTCACGTTACAGCAAAAATATTACATTTCACTGGATTGATAATTCTCATTCCTCCCCTACTCGTTTACATAAGGTCGAATTTGACTCTTACGGGAATAGCTACACACACACACAAACTTAACCGTTTAAAACAATTTAGTTTAAATTATAAATATATATATTTTATATATATATATATATATATATGAACAATATAAACAGATATAGTTTCGTTAAGAACAAATTAATCGGTTTAGCAGGATATATGTTGATATATATAAAACACAAAAGAAATTTGAATTTGATTATGTACAAAGGACCAATATTTAAAAAGAATAAAATAAATAGAAGCTCACTTGCGTCACACACACACACATGTCATCTGTTCCATCACACATATCTTTTATATATATATATATATGCCCCAAATCATAGGATATAGAAAAAAAAAGGAAAACAAAGAGTCAAAATGGAAAATGACAACACGTTTCCTGTTTCGTGTTCTAGGCTGGCGTCATTGGGTTATAATGAAAGACAAAACTGTGTTATTTTTGGATATATATATATATATATATATATATATATATATATATAAGCCGCTCAAATGGGGCGGCATTTAAGCTAGCGTCTAGGAGGGCGTTTGATTGGCCCTTCGGATTACTCAGGAGTTTGAGTCCATATTCTCAGCATTGGAAGCACTCCTGGCTGCCGTTTGACATGGGTTTTCATTTGCACGGGTCTTTTCCTTTCCTCGCTACCACCTTGGCACTTTTAATTGCAATCTGGTCCTCTGCTGGTGGAGATTTTTTTGCGAGGCATACTGCTACCATATAAGATAGGCAACAATAAGAACTACAGAAGAACTCAAAATTGATCGCCGCATTTAAGTATTGCATTAATATTTAAGATTGCCTTTTAAAAGTTCAGCGATAATTCTTCTGCCACCATCGAATTTAAAGACAATTTGATGTTCGTAGGTCCTAACTTTCTGTACAAATAATTATTTTTATTTCATGAGTGACTTTCACTAAATTTCGCAATCAATTTCGATTATTCCCTAATTATTTGAAAGTTGTTATCGTACAAAAAAATTCGTCAAAAAAAAAAAAAAAAGAAACACGTAAAAATTCTCTCCGAAAACAATTGCAGTAAAGGAACTTAGGAATTCAAAATTCTGTAACATGAGCTATTGAAAGTTAGAGAGTTGTGTCCCTTTAATTAAAAAAGCGTGACACAGTGAAACAGTAACATTCGCATTCATTATATACATATATACAAATAGCAAGAACAACAAGCTGAAAATATAAAATAAAATGAGGGCTCAATGTGAAAGTCGACAGAGGCTAAATATAACATAATAATTTTATCAATTTCAAAATTCGCTACTTTCTTGCAATAGCAATCATCAGCAGTTTGATTGTTATTACCTGAAACTCTGAGTAGCGGATTTTGGTATTGTTAATATATATATATATATATATATATATATATATATATATATATATATATATATATATATATATATATTTGTGAAGAAAGAGATGAATGTTATATTTAACACTACAACAGATTTTTTATTAAACGTTATTTTTAGTGGGTACTCGTATTTGAGTAGACGTTCCGTTTATTTATTAAACAGTATATTTATTTATTTTCGTCTAGAGGCCTGAATATTCGAAAATGTAATATGAATATTCGAGAAATCTAATAGGATTTCTCGAATATTCGGTCAGTTAGAGGAAAATAAATAAATATATTATTTGATAGGTAAACGGGTCGTCTACTCAAATACGAGTCTACTCAAATATGTCACCATATTGATCTCAGTGTTAATTCTCATATCTATCTATCTATCTATCTATCTATCTATCTATCTATCTCTCTCTCTCTCTCTCTATATATATATATATATATATATATATATATATGATGAAAAACAAGATTCATGTTGTGTAATCGCAAGCTTTCGCTTCACATGAGGCATCATCATGGAGTGGATGGGGCAAGGAAATTGTGCATATTTTATATTTATATATTCATTAATTTTTGAAAACTAAATCAAACACAACATTCATGTAACAGCAACGTAGAATAACGGTTCTGGAATAATAATGCTTTATCTATTCAAATATGCGGGTTCAAAAATAAAACATGAATTTAGGCCAATTTATCCACACACACACACAAATATAGCAAAGATATTTGCGTTACGGTATTCGCAAATTGGATAAAAAAAGAACCTTAACTAGAAAGTCTATTGTTCTTAGCGTGTCTTGATGAACATTGTCCTCTCAAATGTACTGAATATATATATATATATATATATATATATATATATATATATATAGAGAGAGAGAGAGAGAGAGAGAGAGAGATAGAGACAGAGATAGAGAGAGAGAGAGACAGAAATAGATTTTCTGTTTATACGATATTTTAATAGCTATAATTTATCTAAGTAAATGCTCTTGATTATATTGTTATTGCTTACGTTAAGATATATTTCATGAGCAGATATGATCGATCGGGAAAAATCGTCCAAGATTTGCTGTTTAAAGCATTCATTTGGACTTAGTTACGTGGTATAGAACATCAGATCAAATGACGGTTCCGAATAGGACCCAAGTTCGATTCCTGTTGAAGAACACATATTTTCTACGAAATTTCTCGGACATTTAAGCCGGTACATTTAATTAATACTGTTTAATTAAAAAGCAGAACATTTACTCCAATAAATTTTATCTATTAAAATAACGTATAAACAGAAAATATATTATATAATTGTCGGATTAATCTATTTCATTTTTTTATATATATATATATATATATATATATATATATATATATATATATATATATATATATATATATATATATATATATATATGATGTTTACGTTTATACGACTATACAGGCGCACGAAGCATTCTTGACACTGAAAATTCTAAATCTAATTTCTTTTTTTAAATATATGTTTTGGATTTATAGTCTAACCGATTTCATTCAGTTTCTTTTTGTTCATGTTTCCATCGCTTTTCCGATTAAATGTTTTTCTTGGAAGATCTCAATTATCACAAACTTTTTCCAGTTTGTCATAGTTTTTCCCTGTTATATATATATATATATATATATATATATATATATAAGATAACGATATATATTTTATATATCAAGAACAGTATTGGGGAAATTCTATGACAAAGTGGAAAAAAGTTTACTTGTCACACGCTTTGGTCCGATGTTAATCCTGAAGGAGGAAACGTGATACCTAACAGATCTATCTATCTATCTATCTATCTATCTATCTATCTATCTATCTATATATATATATATATATATATATATAAGATAACGATATATATTTTATATATCAAGAACAGTATTGGGGAAATTCTATGACAAAGTGGAAAAAAGTTTACTTGTCACACGCTTTGGTCCGATGTTAATCCTGAAGGAGGAAACGTGATACCTAACAGATCTATCTATCTATCTATCTATCTATATATATATATATATATATATATATATAAGATAACGATATATATTTTATATATCAAGAACAGTATTGGGGAAATTCTATGACAAATTGGAAAAAAGTTTACTTGTCACACGCTTTGGTCCGATGTTAATCCTGAAGGAGGAAACGTGATACCTAACAGATCTATCTATCTATCTATCTATCTATCTATCTATATATATATATATATATATATATATATATATATATATATGTGTGTGTGTGTGTGTGTGTGTGTGTGTGTGTATGCGTGTATGTGTTAGTGCATATGTATATATATATATATATATATATATATATATATATATATATATATATATATAGCGTATGCATACACAAAGCACATTCCCTAAACAAATTAAAATATACGTAAAAATTGCGTAAAATATATATACACAAGCAAAATATGTTGAATTTATAAACGTTTCCTATTTGTCCTTTATCCTATCATTCAGTCGGATTCGGTTATATATATATATATATATATATATATATATATATATATATATATATATATATATATATGTATATATATATATATATATATATATATATTACGCATATTTTGGCAGCAGCATGTTTTCATTAAGACATGTCCCATTAAATAATTTCAACAAGTTTTATCTAATTATTTTTATTAGGATCCTCTCGTAATTTCGTACAATTTTCTTAGTATCCTTATTAAAAGAAGAAAGACATTTTCTAATGGCGATTTTCTTCCTTCCTTTAATAAGGATACTAAGAAACTTGTACGAAATTACGAGAGGATCCTATTAAAATATTAAGACAAAACTTGTCTCAATTATTTATTGAGTCATCTCTCTCTCTCTCTCTCTCTCTCTATATATATATATATATATATATATATATATATATATATATATATATATCTCAAGACTCTCTCTCTATATATATATATATATATATATATATATATTTAGCGAGAGCGATGAGTGAGAGAGAGGAAGAAAAATATATATGTGTGTGTATGCGTGTGTGTTTGTAAATTTATCAATATATACACTACACTACTTCTTGAAACATGTTGGAGATAAATGAAGTAAAAACATGAAACAAAGACGAAACAAAGAAGAAACAGTCGGTTCATTTCAAAAGCTAAATTCGTTCATGCAAACTCGACGTCTTCCAATTGTTTAATGATTACAAATATTTTTAACAATGAGAATATTAAAAAAATGTCCTGATATATTTGAGGATTATTTTATACTTTTACTTCTTTTCTTCTTTATAGTTCCGTTTCTCTTATTGTCTTTTAAAACAACATTTGATGATGAACTATTTATTCTGACATCCAGTGTAAAATATATATCTGTGTCTACGCGTGTATGTTTCTATGTGTGTACTACTGATGGTCGCTCCTTGTCGTGGTGAGAGGATTCATTTTTGCTTTTTTCTCTCTCGTGGTCCACTGAGTCTGAAACTGGGGAGGCAGTCGATAGAGTTCTAAACTCGTGATAGGGCCTTATTTTTTGGCGGTACAAAACTCTCTTTTTTTTTATTTTAAACTAAATATCGAAGACAGGGCCCCAGACTAAGCAAAAAACGATGAATTTAAAAGAAAAAGACCTCATCAGAGGAACAAGTATTGAACGATGATTATTGTCAACAGATATCAACGGATGAAACATTTACTTTTGAATGAAGTGGGTGTGTGTGTGTGTGTGTGTGTCGGGGGGGCTACATGACGGTCATGCTATTTGGGTAAAATGGCGGTGTCTCTCGAAATTATAAGTGTATATGGCAGTCATTTTGCTGTTTAAATAACTGGATTCTGCATATCTCATTCCATATGATCCGCAGATGAAGGTCATGGAATCAAGTCAAGTGTGGGTCACTTCCTGTAAGCAAATTTAGGGTCCAGATTTTAAATAAATTCGGCCATTGGCAAAAGCAATTTCTAAAGAACTCTGATTTTCTTTCGCCTTCAACCAACTCACACACAACACCAAACGGTGATATATATATATATATATATATATATATAGGTTATATATATATATGGAATATATATTTTATTTTAAAGCTTCGTCTTGAACCTGCAAAACTACGTCATGAGGGAGTCGATTCAAAATTAATCAACGCCATCATCATAAACGTTAAACGATCAGCAAAGACTCATCTAAAAGAAAATTAAATTCTTGGATAAGCGATAAAGCCGACGTAAAAAAAGATTAAGAATAAATTAAATAAAGAAAAATCTATCTATGAATCTTGTTTCAAAAATAAAACTTCCTATAAAGTTCACATACTGGGATAAAACCCATATTTCCTTTATATACAAAATAAAAATCGCTTCTCTAATATTTATAATCTTCAATCTAGAAATGCAGTGTTGACGTTAGAAACGTTATCTAGATAAAGTTGCGCAGTTTATTTTATTGAGCATGTGTTTTTTCACTAGTTCTAGATATGAACTTGTAACTTTATCTGATAATAGTTCATTTTGTATGAATTTATATCGTATATACCATATACAATATATATTAGAACAAATATCTGACAAATCTTTATTAATATCACAAAAATAAATAGTGGTGAAGTTTCGTTGCAGAAACCAAAATACGAGGGGCAAATACAGAGACCTGGTGCACTAGCAAGGTCCCCAAACATATATATATATAAAGAAAACACTTTTATAAAGTTAACTTTAATAAAATTAGCAATAGAAATACCAACTATAACGGATAACTTAGAAAAAAATAAAATTTGGTTAATTGGAGAATAAGTCCATTTTGTCAATTAACTGTGATAATTTGTGAAGATGTTTGATTTCTGTTTGGTATTTTTTTTAAAATAAAATGAAAGTGTAGGAAAAGCATTTAACGCGTAAAGACGCGATATTTAAAAAAAAAGATACAACTGACATGACATAAAAAGCACAATGCATACATATAGTCAAAATATTATCAACATAACCCTTTTATAATGGTTTATGTATGTCGGAGGTATTTAGATATCAGATAATATATATTTAAACTTTTAACAATGAAACCATTAAAAATGGTATATTTGAGGAAATATTAAAACTTTTTTTAACAAGTTCCGTTTTATATGTGAAAACAAAGAAAATGAATGAAACAGTCATAAAAGATTTTCTGTTACACTATGTTTCAAATCACACTGATGGCTTGCAAACAAGGCTTGCGTTCCACTGAGGAAAAGAAACATAAAATCGTTAGGGCCACCCTTGGCGGCTATATCGTAGGGAACAAAAACGTAAAAACAACATCAGTGGAACAAAAATATTACAACAGATTAAACTCATACACGAGAACTCTCCACAAGTTAAAGCAATGAAAATCAGCTACAGTTTACATGGAGAAAATGAGAAATTAAAAAAAAAGCAAAACAGAAAGACTACCAACAAATGACTCGCAAAAATTAAGCCCACGGGAAAGTGCAAAGAGAAGAACGAATGCCTCTTAAACGGCAATTTCTTGCAAAGCAATATAATATATCAAGCCACTGTAAAATTAGCGGATAACGAAGACAAAATATACATAGAAGTAACTGGGAGACTGGAAACAGAGAGACAGAAAAAATAGTAAATACGCGAAATGGGAAATTTAAAAAAAACAACTCACACGAAAGTAGCATGGAAAATAAGGAAAACAGCATCAGCTTTTACAGAATAACACAAAAACTGTAAACTCTGGAGAAAAATTGCTATAATAACCTTCCAGGCCAATGTAAATTACTAAATAAACAATCAGAACTCATCTGAACGTGCAGTCACGAAAACAATTTTTTACGACGTAGCATAAAAATCTAAAACTAAAATCGAATACGAAAATAAAACTAAACTAAAATAAAAAGTTTAAATCAATACATAAGAAAGCAATTTAAGTAGATAATAAAGAAATTAACCCACTACGAATGCAAACATAAACACATGGAAATTTAATAATAATAAACAACAAATAATAACGTAATCAATAAGAAATAATGAGTAAATAAGGTTAACAGAAAACATTGTAAAATAGCTACAAAAAATTGCAATCAAATCAACAATTATTTCTAGTCAATAGCCTCTAGAACAATTTAAAAAATAACCGTTTTCGTACAACCAATAATCGGTAGGATAATACAATAGTTACATGGGATAATACCGTGTTACCTTGAATGCACCGGGAACCAGCACATATGAATAGTTGAGCCCAAACACAACACAAATGGCCTGAAGTTTGTGTTAAACATGAAACGAAATGTCGAGCTAGGCATTGTCCTCAACGTCCACTGATATAATAATATATAAATATATTCGTAAAAATTTGAAATACATGTTGCTGTTTTATTGTAAATTTATCCAAATAAATTTTCAGATAAAACTACAATAAAATTACCTATTTGTTCATAATTCTGTCTCTCTGATTTTAATATTTTTTAATTCACACACACACACACACACACACACACACACACACACACATATATATATATATATATATATATATATATATATATATATTGCATATAATGAAACTGAAACCCAAACAAATTACCCCATACAGATGACCATTTCGTCCTCAGGAAGTTTTTTTTTTTTTGGGGTGGGGGGTTCAAAAGAAAATGAAAAGTAAAACCTGGGAATTCATTTATTTTAACAAATGTATTTGCATTGACAAGTCCATGGAAATCTTCTTCCCGAGGACGAAATGGCCATCTGTATGGGTTTCATTGATTGTAATTCACTTATACACTCTATAATAAAAAAAGTATATTGAGCTCTCTTTCGTGGACCAATTTTAATATCTTATATTAATAGGATCTACTTGGCTTACTTACCCACAGATTTTTTACCTGTGCATACACACAAACAAACACACACACAGATTTTTATATATATATATATATAAATCTGATAAATATATATATATATATATATATATATATATATATATATATATATATATATATATATATATATATATGTTTACTTAAAGACCGACGAATGTTATTTGTTAAATATTTGTTTGCCTATTTTATTTTCTATATTTCGGATCATTTCTTTGATTTTCAATGAAAATTACAACATAAATTTTCCAATATCTGAATTCTATCGGCTTTCATAAAACCAATGGAAAACGAAAACGACACCATTACCCGACATGTCACGTTAAAAATCGATATCACTTGTAAAGATACGATATTTGGAAAAAGGTGAAAAAACAAAATCTCTTTGATAATGACATGTGACTACTCCCAGACAATGGACAATAAATGTTTAAAGAGTCTTACCGAACAAAAACAAACACGCAATTCGTCCCAGATAGAAAGAAAAATCTAACAAAAAATATACTTTCCCTCTCTTTCTTTCTATCTATCTATATATCTATCTATCTATCTATCTATCTATCTATATATATATATATATATATATATATATATATATATATATATACGGTAAAGTTAGGTGTAATAGTTATCTAGAAAGAGTGTCGATCTATAATGAGTATAATATAGAATTGTTCGTGCAGAATATCTTGCAAACAAGAGGTCGTAATAAAACCTGTTGTTTATAAATATTCAGCTAAAGAATGCTCAGCAAAGACATGAACGAGAATCTTTTCGTGAGTGTATTATATTTACGATTCAATGATTTTTTGTTATGATCTGAAAACTTCGCTGTTTGCCTCGCCATATAAAATTTGATTGGCTTTAACATTCCTATTCAGTGTAACAGAATTAATTTTTAAAAAATACATATTTAATACAGACTTTTAATTTGTGGACATGTCACGCTTTTAGAACCGGTTCAAGTCGAAAGAGGTCAGAATTTGTGTGACAAAATTAGCAAGCCATGAATTCAGAATTTTTCATTATATTATATTGTCCATCATGTAATGGAAATCCCTTAGCAGCCCTCATCTCCTTTCCAATCAACATGCAACAGGGTTTTACTCGGCTATAGGTTAAAAACAACAGGAAGGAATCCTTGAACTATTCTTGGGAAAGGCAGCTGAGAGAAGCCCCTGCTAAATGGCTTTAAAGTCAGAATAGTTGGTTAGTTGGAGGCGTACATAATGTACCGGTTATCAGCGAGGGAAATGATTTCCACATGTCGGGTTCAATCCCGCTCGACGCAGTTTCGTTTATTTCGGACTAATGCCCTTTTGAAGACTTAAATCCATTTTCTGCGGATTAAACAAAAGAGTAGACTGGTTGCTCTTGTCTCGAGGTGGCAGCCAATTTAAGAGTATGAAATTATAATCCAGTCTGAAGAGGCATGGTTTTCGTCAAGCTATCTTGTTCAATACGCACTACAGCGACTATGACTGCTATGCATTACGTCACTAATAGGTTAAGGCAATCATGTTTTAATCTCTCTTATATAGGAAGCAGTCTACTTTGATATTTAACTCTTGGCTGGTGTGTGTGTGGTGGGGATATGGACAAGAGATATCCTGCGATGCTCCTGCAAGAATAATTATCCGCCGATTTTACAGATCTAGATTCTAATCCTGCTGGGTATCTAGCCACCCTCCGCACCAGAAAAGCTTGGTAGGAGAACACTTTTAAGCGCCGATGAACAAACGATGTGGCAGCTTGTACTGGGTTACACGGTACTAGTAACACGTGTAGAGTGAGCAGAAGTAAATGACAAGATTTCAACATGGACACAATTGCTGTATAGATGTTTCAGGCAAATAGTCTTTCCTGACGCTGACAACACAGCTCTGTAGGCTCAGACTTCTCACCCAGACACATCTATCTATCTATCTATCTATCTATCTATCTATCTATCTATCTATCTAACACACGCACACACACACGCACAAACACACAAACAGACACACACACACATATATATATATATAAATGTTTTGTAAAATATAATAAAGTTATATATAATATACAATTTGTATCTATTTATATTTCCTTTAAATCTCGAGATCTTTCGGCAATGTAATTTTTTTAGTGTAATTTGCACTTATTCGAACTGTTGTGCTCAGTTTTATTGCCATATTGACGTGGCCTTCTTCAGGTGATATAAGTTGGAATTTTAGACTGAACTCTTTATTTAGTCCACGGTGGGTAGATTGTTCCTAGTTCCACGTGTCGTAGCGTACAACGGCAGAAACGTCGTGACTATAGCAATAAAGACGAGAGCAAAGTAAATAGTGTAAATAGTTAAAATTCCTCTTCTCAGAAATATAGACAGTTTTTTTTTAGTGTTGTTTACTTTCTGTTTAGCTATCTGGTTATTTTACAGGGTGTGTTTAAAGTAACGCCCTTCTGTATTTATTAAATTTATTGGACACAAATAAATGAGAGCAGTTTAAGAAGATTTATAAGAACTGTCACATCAAAAGAACATGATTTGTTACGATTAATCACGGCTATGACTGGCTTGGACCAGCTATGATCAGCTAAGATCAGCTTTGACTAACTTAGACCAGCTCTGACCAGCTTGGACAAGTTGTGACCAACTAAGACCAGCGGCCCGAGTGAAGACACTCGGGCACCCCATTTTAAAAACTGACCTGAATAAGATTCAGGATGTTTGTTGGGAATATAGTGTAAATAAATAAAGGTATATAAAGTAATTATTATGTTACATATTATTGAATTGTTCATTATGATTATTGCATTATATGTAACAAATGATTCTATTATCGAAATAAAAGGCTTTTTGAAATAACGTTGTATTCTTTTCGTCGACTTTCATGTTAAAAAAAAGAAATGTTTGTAATTACCCTCTGGAAAGCTTTGATCAGGACCGTCGTCGTCCCAAATTCAGTTGAGCTCATACTTTTTAGTAAGGCAGAAAGGAAATCCTTGCAGAATGTGTAACTCACCTGAAATAGAAAAGTGTCGAGTAAATAGAAACAAATTAACCAAAAACAGCGTATTTTCTTTTGTTTAATACGAATTCAATATAATAAGGACCCGTATTTAAGTTAAAGTTAAAAATTAATAGATTACATTCTTGCGTACAATAAGACCTCGTGTTTCTGATGCTATAAAAACAAGAAATAAATCAAAATCTTGTGTAAAATAAGATATCGTGTTTCTAAAGTAAAAAGGCAGGGAATACATTACATTCTTGAGTATAAATACGACCCCGCAATACAACCACCCCTATGCATTACATTAACCAAAAAAAGTTCTACGAATTGAATATATTAAAAAGCCCTCAAAGTCGTACATACAGTGGGGCAGGGGTGGGACAAATATTCGTACACATACAAATCTTTGATTTATTATATTTCCAACTAATGAATAAACATACTTTTCATATAATGAAATGTACACAGATGCATAACTAAAAATGCATAGAAAACAGAAAAAAAATGATTTAATAGAAATAAACCCCACTTATCCATTTTAATGGGTGAAAAAATACAATACAAAAAAGAATACATCATTTTCATTTAATACTCTGTAGAATAGTTATTATTCACTTCTACAGCAATCAACCTCTCCTTGTAGTTCTCAATTAATGATTTGAAAATTTTAGTTGGAATTTTGGTCCATTCGTCTTCGTATATGTTCTTCAGATTCAGGATGTTTGTTGGAGCTCTCGATAGGATTTACATTTTCAAATAGAGCCACAGATTCTCGATTGGGTTTAAATCTGGGGACTGACTTGGCCATTTCAGGATATTTACATTATTTTCAGCAAGCCGTAGACTTCGTAGACTTTGTTGGAAGACCCAATCAGGAGGAAATTCAAGATTTTCAACCGAAATCATTAAATTTGCTTCCAGAATATTTTGATACGCAGAGGCATTCATTCTACTATCTATTACTGATATGTTACCAGGATCTTTTCCAGAAAAAAACACCCACAAAGCACGAGGCTGTCCCCACCAAATTTCGCTATTGGAACTGTGTTCTTTTGTTTGAAGTCATCGCCATCTTCCTCCATCCATGATTTCTAGAATTACGTCAGTTTTGGTTTCCCCTCCCCATAATACACTTTCCCAATACGATTTTTCTTTATCCTTATGTTGACAAACAAATTTCAACCTGACATCTCTGTGTCTTTTCAATAACAGAAGAGTTTTCGGAGGGGAGCATGACTTTAGATTTAATTTCATTGCTTATTGTCCGTTTGGTGACACAGATTCCTGATAAAAGCAAATCATCCTGCAACTTTTGACGAGTAACCGTTGGATTTTGCTTAATTTGACGCATTAATTTCCTCAGTTTTCAGTTTTCTTATACCTTGCAATGAATGAACTATTGGTAGTAGATGGAATATTCAGGTTGTCTGAGATTTTCCCTTAACATTTACCTTCTTTCCAGAGCTTAACAATCAGTTCTTTTTGCGAATTTATCAATTCTTTACCTCTTGCCATGATGATAACCTTCTTGCATGAATATCGATTACAGGATGTTCCGTTTGTATTTCTTAGGCTAAAAATAACTACTGATAACATTCTAGAATATTCCACTTGAAAAATCTAGAGTATTAAAGCAATTTAAATGTTTTAAAATCTGAAATTTACATTGTACAGATACTTTTTTTCACCCATTAAAATGAATACAGATTTATTTCTATTAAATCAGTTTTTGTTGTGTTTTCTATGCATATTTAGTTATTATGCATCTGTGTAAAGTTAATTATATGAAAAGTATGTTTATTCATTAGTTGGAAATACAATAAATTAAAAATTTGTATGTGTACGAATATTTGTTTCACCCACTGTATATGCCACTAAAATATTTAATTTTTCACGATATTAAAAAATAGAAATGAACCGGGTATTTAGCCACTGTCTGTTTGTTTTTTTTCCCTAATTTCCTTTTCAAAACTTATTTTCGATGAAAGTTGATTTGTTGTAACATTAATGTTATGAAAACATGACAGGTTTTGTATTCTTTTTACTTAAGTTTATTTATCAATTTCGATGGATTTCCTGTCTTTGAGACAAAAGGCGTTCATTTACGTTGATTCTCAAAGACAAAATATTGTCGACATATCAAATAACTTATGTAAAAAATTGTCATCAACGTCTGTCTCCTTTTTTGTGTTGTATTTCTCTTCTCTTAGCTGAGTGTATTCGCAGTCTTGCTGTTTCAAATAAACCTACCTAAGTAAAAATTTCTGAAAACGTGTACTTGTGTATAATACGGCCCGCTTATTTGCTTTTAATTGTTACTTCAAAATTTCTCGCATTATACACAAGAAAATACCGTAAATAGAAGCAACGATGATAAGGCTGCGTGGAAATGTTTGCACAAATGAATGGAGAGAAATAAGTGGAAGTATAGAGATAAATAATTAATTGGAATATAACGAATGAAAGTGCAAAACCTTCAATGAGAATAATAACACAAAATCTAAGAAAGAAAGCTAAAAAGAAAGATGTGAACTCTCTTGATAAGGAAACAAAGAAAAAAGTATCAGCATAGTTTTAAAAAAAAATGAAGTATTCAGGATTTGAAGAAATAAATAAATAATGAATGGACTTTTCTTTAAAAAGAAAGAAAGAAAGAAAGAAGTAATCCGGTTTTAAAAAGAAAGAAGTGAAAAAAGGAAAAGGGAAAGCTGAAGGAAATAATAATTATAATTATAATGAATGAATTACTGATCATAATTTACAAAAAAAAAAAAATGAATGTTCAAGGTTTAAAAGAAAGAATGAATGAAGTGATCTCGCTTTAAAAATATAGAAAAAAGAAGTGATCATTGTTTACAAAAAAAAAAATATAGAAGTACTCAGGGTTAAAAAAAGAAGAAATAACTTCATGGTAAAATTTCATGTTTTTTCCAATTTTAATTTGATAAATCAATATTCTTAAGTTGATTTAATAAACTCGTTGCTAATTCCACGACTTTAAAAAAACACGTGGAAATTCCCCCGTTGTATCGTTCAATATTTGACTTTAAGGACTTTAGCAAAATATTGCAATAACAATCATAAGAATGAATGCATGTCATTATTTAAAGAAGTAAGATGTTATAAACGTGTGTGATTCCCTGGGATCTCAATTCTGACGTCATTGCACTATATATATTGGGCTGTGGGATGATTTTTTTTTTATATTGGTGTAAAGAGTATTTTCCTGCCCTTGGTATTCTAGATCACTCCCACACTACTGCGCCCATTTAAGATCGTCGCATCTATTGGAGTTGTTGTATACCTAGGAAGACTCTAAAACTCTTATTAAATCAAACACTGCGATTTCGCTTGTCGGAAATATTTACTAACACCAGAGTAAAATTAAGGCAATTTTAATACTTGGCCAGAAGACAGAAAAGTTAATAGAAAGAACGTCAAATCGTTGAAGCTTTAGCCAACTTCGGGCACCCATTTGGCTTGAGAGTATTTACAACCAGAGTCTGTGTGTTCTTCGTGTGCATTCACATACGATAATAACATTTAAGGAAGTTCTCGCATACATTAAATCTTAAAGAAAAAATCAGTATCCTCTCAGGCAAGGCAGTAATGCCACTAAAAGAGGTTAAAGCGTATGGAAGAAATAATATTGACGAGCAGAAGGAGCAGAGAGCAATCAAGAGGACAGCAGATAGCGATTGATATTGCATTTAAACATTTGCAGATTAAAGTTGGCTAGAATGAATCGATCGGGAAAGTAGTTTCACAAGCAAGAAGTACGAGAGAAGAAACTGTTAGCATAGAACTTACGGTTACATCTAACCAGCTTGACAGAAAATTGATGAAATCTCGACGCCAGTTTAGTACTGCGCTTAAATTCAAAAAGACCATTTTTATTTTAGTACGTTAGGGAAAGGGTATTGATAAATTAATTTATTTTATGCTAAATGGTGGAGCTAAATATATTTTAATCTCGCAGTCAAATCTTGGCTAGCGCATTTCAGTCCATTAAAGGTTTGACCTTTGGGGATTGTCCAAATTGTTATGTAAACAAGATTTGAAGCCATTCTCAACATTCCTTAATATACATTCAAGCCATTCTCACATATTCTCTAATATACATTATTTAATTTTAATTAATATTTTTAACCGATATTTCTTGATTTTAACCGCTCATTAATTTATTTTTCTTATTTTGTTAGCTTAACCCTTTCACTGTCGGAAGCCTCCGATTAAAACTGTCATACACCAATAAGTGTTAACAAGAGTACAAATGAAATGTTTCAACACAAAAAAATTTCTATTTCACTGAAATTTCTAATGTTTTTAATTACTATTTTCGTAGAAGTTGTTGTTAAATCTAGACGTATATTTTTGTGTTCAACTAGTTCGTGTCTCAGGAAAACCAGGCTACGATGAAATATTGCAATTGCTTACAAAAAAAAAGACATGTATATTCAATGATATACAATGAACTCAATTTTTTGTAAACTCGTTCCAGAGAGTTATTTCCCCAATCACCAACCCATTCTCCTTTTTAAATTTGATCTATTTACACCTGCAATAAAAATTAGCCTCGTAATAAATTTTAACCAACTCATGGCCGCAGAATTCGCCTGGCTATATGTGACCAGGACAGTTCTATTAATGGGGGAATTGAATCATGCCACAACACCTATTTTACATTGTTCGACTGATGTTTATTTCTTACGACGTTAATAAGAGAAAAGCAACCTCTTTTTAACAAATAATGAGAAGGCTTGATATTGATTATTTGAATATTGCCTTTTTTTTCTTCTTTCGATTGGTTGACTGCTCAGTTAAAATTATTTGATAAATCTTAGCGCTAGTTAATTTTCACTTACAAGTAACTGGATTAAGAGTGGCAGGATAGATGCAACAGTTGAAGATTCGCGTCCAAATAAATCGATTGTATCACTTCTTTTTCATTCTATCTTGTTATGGCCATACCACGTTGAAACATCGGTTCCCGTACGATCAAGTCTAGCCTGGTTAGTATATTGTACATCCCAGGTAGCATAAGCTGGGAAGTGAGGGTGGTGTAATAGATAACGGTTCGGAATTGGAAATCAGAGAGACGAGTTCTAATTCCAGTCTCAATCGTGTTCGCTATATTACGCAAAAAGACTGTTTAATAAATTATGAATCCACCACTTATCTCTCTAGCTATGTGTTAATTAATAAAACTTGTAACTACAAATCATTATTATCCCTATAAAATTCTTAAAAACTAAAAACATTTTCTGATTTTTAATAAACTGCAAAAGGTTGATAATCCGTAAGAACAATCAATGACTCAAAAAATATTTCTTCCTTTCTTATTTGCAACAGATTCACACAAATTTCAATCCCTTGTTGTATGGTTCTTCATTTCTTTCTTTGTCTTTCTTTTTTTTTTCGTATCTCTTATCTTTCCCGTAATTTCATCTTCTTTCTTTCAGAAAACTTATTTACCCCATTGAAATATATTATCGCTTATAATGCATTATTCTTTGCCTGACTTCCTTTCTTTCGTAAATTCTTAATACTGGATAGTTTTTCCCCAATTATATTCAGCAAAACCCGCGAGAAAAGTAGGTCACCATCAATTAGTCAAAAATAGAGATCTAATTATTGGTTTTGTTATACAATGTAATAAAATGACCCCTTCGCCCATGTATAAATGGAAAGGCGTGTGTGTTAGTAGAGAGGAATGAAACAGGGAAGTGAGGGGGACTTATGGATAAGAGAAGGAAAAATAACAGGAGCGAAGAAAGGCTTTCAACGAGCAACTAGCAACGAAACAGAAACGAAAACTGTTGCACCGGCCTCTAACACAAGGGTATTACACCGGTTCTCACTATATATAGTGCCAGTAATACCTACCCGGTGTAAGCAGTGACAGTACTACAACTGCCTAGCTGAGTAGTACCCGTTTCCTACCTTTGTATCTGTGATGTTAAATACACTTGTTCCTTAAACCAACTTCGACTTGATTTTCTTATTTTTACTATTGTGCCACGACACAAACAAAAACCAACATATTTTAATGAAACAAAAGGACATCGAATGTAGTCAATGGAATGAGAGCAGGACGCTAAAAAATGAATGAATGAATTCTGGTAAAGGTAGAAATGGTGCATATACAAAAGAATATGAATAGAAGTGAATAAATAAGTAAATAAATAATGAGCGAAATAAATAAATCTAGGAGTGGACAAAAATTCATGAGCAAAAAAAAAAAAAAAGGTGAAGAAAGAACAAAATAAAGGGAAAGATAGATTTAATAAAAGACAAAGTAGACGCATAGGCAAAAATATGAATAGAAAGAAGAATATGAATCAAATTAAATAAATAAAGACCGAATAACCCAGGAAACCTAATTTTCAAAGAATTATCTAAACGTCCTCAAATAAATAACTGACCCAAATTTTCAACTTCAATGATTGACCAAGAGCGTAAAATGACTCAATTAAGGAGCGGGCTTTTGACGAACAATAGTAACAGTATTTTATCCGGAATTTTCCGTTCACATCATAATCACATATGTCATAACCCATTGTGGCTGTTTTGTCACCGCATGTAATGAAGATATAGCAATAGTGGGTCTTTCTAGAGCATGATGTGTTGATGGATCACTTCCCTCTTCAGGTTGGTTTTGAATTCACAGATGTCATTTTGTTCCTCGACTAGCAATCCTACCATGGCTAGAGAACACAATCTGCCCTATTATTCATGGTATTTTGAAAACAACGTTTTTTTCTCTTAAGCTGGCTGCCAACCAAAAGCAAGAGAGCCGAGTCTGCTATGGAATAGTGCATGTTCTAATATCATTAGTACGAAGTGAACGAAACATGCTGGGTTAGGGTTTAAACTCGGCACGCCGATTCCACCTACCACGCCAATAAATGTTACGCAACCCGCTTACTACGCTCAAATGAAGTTGGCAAGTTAATTCTGAATTATTGCTTTATTACATTTTTTTATCAAGAATTTGCTGTGTTGCATTATATTTAATCATTGGTGCAAATAAATGTTTTGGCATAACTTTTTCTTTTAATCATTTCACCCCAACCAAGGCGATAATGCCACTAAGACGCAAAAGTTTACTGGGAATAGCAGAGAGGGAGAAGACTTTAGTGAGTAGGAAGGAAATAAAATAACGGCTCAGAAATACAGAAAATATCGATGGACGTTGTATTTAAATTTTTGAAGGTTATTGTTACCATGGAAGCAAGAAATCGGGAGGCGACAAACGCTAGAAAAGAAACTATTAGAGTAGAATTTACGTTTACATCTAGCTATTTCAACAGTAAAACGAGGAGACCTAATTGCTAATCTAGTAGTACGCTTAAATTCATGTGGTCGAGGTTCCAATGAGGAGAGCACATCAGAAGAATATCCATGAAAAAAGTTATTGAAAGACAGAGGTAGGGGACATCATGGCGCTAGGAAATGACTGAAGTTGACATGCCAGGTCAGGCCTGATAAAACTACAGACCCTCATTTGGATTTTGTTAAGAATTTCAAGATATATAGCCGGAACATGAAACCATATATGACAGTAAATATGCAAGATGGATTCTAACAAATAAGATTGGCTGTCACGAAAGAATGAACCAGCTTTTTGTTATGTCTTCATGAGATTGAACGAAGATAACGCAAGGAAGAAGTAGTATGTCGCCTGGAGCCGACGTAGTCTTGCTGAAATCAGTAATAGACAGATAAGCTAGAACTCTGACTCTCTACTTGTTTACTCCTTCTCTTGAAGATTCTCGGCGTCAGTCAATATGTATTTGGACGAGTCCAAGTCCTCCTCTGGAGAGGTGTGTTCATCTCCACAACACTTTCTCACCAGTAGGCCAGGCAATAGATTTAATATAATCGCTCCAGTTCATGTCAGTAGAACATGGGAAACCAAAAAGGCGCAATGAGTTGCTCACTTGGAGTATAAGCATCAGCTATACGTATCTCTCCTGCAGGTTAGCATCAGCATCAGCTATACATATCTCTCCTGCAGGTTAGCATCAGCATCAGCCATACCTATCTAACAAATTTAAGGAAGTTCTTAAGCGAAATAAGTACTGTAAAGAAATTAACACATACAATCAAAATATGATAACTACAATTTCTAGGAAATGATGAGGAAAGAGAGCCTAGAAAATTTAAAACTCACGGGTCAAACTAAATATAAGAGATGGAATGAGAAGCGAGAAAGTTACTTAACAAAATTGAATGAACGGATGGTAGAACAAGGAAAAAGAGAGATACTAAACGGTCAAAAGTTACTTAGAACAACAAAGGTTACTTAGAGCAATAAGTTGTGGGGAGTCATAAGCGTTTCTGTCCTGAAAAGGAAATTGGATGTCGCTTCCATAAATTTTTCAGATTTTATTTCATTTACGAATATCAATTTCAAATATATAAACGTTCACCCAATAAAGCTAGTATTAACAAAACTCCGTTGGTAAAATTTACACAATATATGTATATTTATTTTAGCAATATATGACATGAGTGATATCATATATATAAAGAGGAATGACAATAGCTTTCTTGTTGGGTGTCTTGTTTAATTATGCAAACTTAGAACAATATAAACTGCTATTTATGAATAATTCATAAGCACATTTTGCTTCCATAATATTCCATACACCTGAACAAATTAAGATTTTATTATTTCTGTAATAGAGGAAGAAAATGAGTAAATGCCGACACCGAAGTTCGAGCGTGACACTCTGAAGTTATGAATATATTTTTTCCGCTAGGTGTATAAATGGCGGTGTCAGGCTACTGACTGCAGTGATTACTGAGTGACTATTGAGTGGAACTATCCAGTCGAATTAGTGTGAATTGTTTTGCGTCGGTGATTTGGGTTTTGATTTAGGGTTTACCGGACGTTAAGCGGAGCCGCGCAACTAACAAGGTAACCTAGGAAATAAACATTTGGTACTCGATTGGTCAGTTCTTCCCCACCAGCCATATTTACCAACCGTTTATTACCTTTAATGATTGCTGCAAAACAGTTTGATAGGTGTAAGTTTTTTTTAATGAAAAACCAGAATTCTTTGAATATATAAACCATATATTTTAATAATTTCACACTAAGCAAGAATTTAATGCCACTAAGACGTAAGGGGCTACTGGGAGTGAAAGTAAATGACAAGATTTTAGAAAAAGGAACCGGAAACCCAATGCTAAACAGGAAACAAAGGATAAACCTCTACTCCTGTTCAAAAGACCGAGAAGAAGTATAAACTGGGCGATAAGCGAACCTATCTACATATAGTAAATTTAGAGTCCAATTCTCTAAAATTCAATAAAACGCATTACGGAGGATATTTTCTTAGATTTTTAAGAATACCTAGTAAAGGCGTTCGCATTATATTCCTTAATTATGTTTTTAAAGTCAAAGTCCCCACGTAGGACAACATTAGATAAATAACCATCTGGCCTCAAGCTATCACGGTCGTGTTCAAAAGCTGCCAACATAAATAAACAAGCTTCCCTCGTGTTGAAAATTACATTTCTGTGATATTTTAAACTAAAAACAAATAATAATCGTTTCAAATCAGATTAATTATAGTTTAAATCAGCTAATATTCCACAAATAATGTTTTAGGAAAATATATTTTATTTTTGGAAGATTTTTTAGTAAAGAGATTTACATTTTTATAACCCTATCCTAAAAATGGCGCTAAATTAAAAAAAAAATTAGAAATTTCAAAATATTGCTGCAGATGAATTTAAATTAGTCTCGAAATACAATTATTTTGTTTATTGGAAATATTAAATTTAATCTCTCAGCTTGAAATTAAATCTAAAATAAAAGTTTTAGATTTAAAAGTTTTGACGTATAAGAAAACTCTCAATTTTTAAAAAAAAATCGTTACATATAATCTGTCTGCTCACAATTGACAAAGGTTGATATCCTTGTTTAACAATTGTGAATTGTAAGGAAGAAACACTCCTGTACAGGCGCATATAGCTGATGTCGGTGTTAAACTTTTTCTCATGAGTGATCACACAAACACATAAACACACATGCACGGACACACACACACACGGACACACACATACACACAAACACACACATACATATACATATACGCATATATATATATATATATATATATACATAATATATATATATATATATATATATATATATATATATATATATATATATATATATATATATTGGGTGGCGTCATAAGTGAATTCCATTTAGACGAACCAAACAATGCAGAAAAAAAAATTGATATACAAAACGAAAATTATTTATAGTCCAACCGATTACATACACATATATATATAGTATATATATCTATATCCAAGTTTCTCTCATTCTCCCCCTCTCTCTCAATCTGTGTGTATGTGTATATACACACATAATATAGAGAAAAACATTACATACCAATTATATATATCTATATCCATGTTTCTCTCATTCTCCCCTCTCTCTCAATCTGTGTGTGTGTGTGTGTGTGTGTGTGTGTGTGTGTGTGTGTGTGTGTGTGTGTGTGTGTGTGTGTGTATGTGTAAACATAATATATGGAGAAACATTACATACCAATTATTTGGAAATTTTGACTCAGAAGCTCAGTCAGAAGGACTAAAATTGTCCATGAATGCATGGCTCAAAGGGGGTAATGGCGGAAAATTGTAGTATCAACCGAATAGTTTCGTAATCAAAATGACGATACTCGCCTCTTTGAAAATTTGGACAAATGTATACATTTTTCTATTTACGTCTTTGAAAATGAAGCTATCATGCCATCCATTTCCATTTAGATTTATTTCGTAATAGTAAAATAATTTTCACCGAACAGAAACACGCAATCCATTCAATGCAAAATATGTACTATTTAATGAGCCCTACGAAATTTACTTGAATAAAAATAATAATTTTCTAAATAATGTAATAATAAACATGTATTATGGTCGTGCACCAAATATATAAATAATCGATTGGATAATGTCCAGATAATTTCGGTTATTGGGGTAGAATTAAAAAGAATCACTGTTCCATGTTTGATAGCCATCAATTTATTCACGCCTGGGATGAACGTATGAGGGCTTAAACTAAGAACCATCACTCGATCCATCCACTCCTCGACCGCAGTCGGGCTCAGGTTCATTGCGAACTTAATGATCCTTTTGTTATATAGGAAGCAGGTTTCTTTAATTCAAATTTTATGGATCTAACCAGGACAACGTGTCTTTATTTCAAATCGTTTAAGCTCCTCTGACTGCACGGAAAGGGAGGAAAGAAGAAGTGGTCCACAAATGCTTGCTGGTGGCTTTATACATGTATTTTCTGGCCAGAAACTTATCATCATCGATCATGACACTCCATGATTTTCTATTGGACATTACGAAATCTACTTTCCCTCCTACTCACTGTTCTGCTATGCAACTCCCACAAGCTTGTTAGACTACTCTGTGTTTCCTTCAATGTCTATATGATTTAATATCATAGATTCTTACTGAAGGAAATACTTATTGAATTATTTAGTATGTTCAGGTCAGATTGACAGACATATAACACAGTTTTGTCTTTCATTCTAACCTGATGACGCCTATCTAACGAAGACAAAACGAGTTGAAATAAAGAGGTTTTCCAATGACACATTTCTCCCATTTTGTTCGAATTCTAACAAACATTATTTAGTATATATATATATATATATATATATATATATAGTTAAGTTATGAATAATTTAAAGTATTGTAAATCAAGGAGGATGAAATCCCTGAGAGCTCAATGTGAAGAACAGAGCTAATATTTAATGAAAAACAGACACTTTTAAGTACCATTACAATAATTTATTTCACCAAAATTTAAATAAAACTTGCAGGAAGAAAATATTTTATTGTTATAAACAAATCCATGACCATTCGATTATTGGGCTGCCGTATTTGCCTTGGCGCCACGATGTTTCGTATACAGAAAAAAGAAATGAAACATGATAAAATGTTTCCTTCGGTATTCTTGGCTATCTACAAATGCTGTTTTTTGTTTGTTTTTTTTTATCCGTAATTTGTTAAAATGATAAAGCAATTTCCAGTTGTCTTCAGAATGCAGAACGTTCCATCATTTCTTGTCACTCAAAGCTAGAGCTCCCGGTATTTGAATCCTTTTGTGACGGGGATGAACTCGTTTCTTCTATTTAGTATATATATATATATATATATATTAGTATATATATATAGGAGTATTATTTATATATATATATATATATATATATATATATATATATATATATATATATATATATATATAAAAGTTATGAATAATTGGTAAACCCAATTGGTAAATCAAGGATGAAATCCTGAGAGCTCAATGTGAAGAACAGAGCTAATATTTAATGAAAAACAGACACTTTAAGGTACCATTACAATAATTTATTTCACCAAAATCCTTTTTAAAGGATTTCGGATCATCAGGTAACACTTCCAACAATGTTATATATATATATAATATATTTTTTGTGTCCTTGTTCACAGCAGGTGGTTGTACTTTAAATAAAGTATATTTAGGCAACAAAAAATCATCCAAGCAAAGTTTTATTAAATTCAAATTACACGCTATGTCTGTCAAAGTTTTTTACTGAATTCTTACATTCTTGAGGCGTCTTCAGAAAATCACATTAGTCTAACATTATAGACTGAGCGTTTCAACTAATTACCCAGTTAGCTGTTTTGAAAATACTGATTAACTATTCGTGGACGAATGGACACGTAGCCAAACGATTAGGGCGTTCGCGTCCCGACCCTTAAGACCAGGGTAAAAATTTAAAGTAATATCCTGTCGAAAAGCTGCTAATATCATCCCGTGCTAATATCGTCACCGTTGGGAAGAACTTGAAAATAATACCACGGGTTCACCCAAGCTTACTGAAAGGCTTACGGCCACATCACGTTGAAACACCGTTCCCATACGATCACAGAAGTTAAGCAACGTCGAGTCTAGTTAGTATTTAGATGAGTGACCACTTGGTAATATCAGGTTACAGTAAGCTTGGATGTGCGGACGGTGTAATGGATAAGGGCTCGGAATTGTTAATAAAAAAGCCGAGTTCCAATTGCAGTCGGATTCGTTTAATTCCCTAACGGTCAACTACCTTTGGGAAAAGTATGAATCCATTTCTTCTCCCTCCAGCTATGGGTTAATTAGTAAGACATGTATCACTAAATTATTATTATCTCAAAAAAAAAAAAAAGAAGAAGAAAACTTACAATTTACAAATATTTTCTGTTTTTAAATAACCTGCAAAAGTTTGCTATGTCGTAAGAAAGAAATCAATTAATAATCATGCTTTGTGGGAGAAAATTGTTCAGATACCACCGAGGCTCGATAGCCGAAAGTTTGAATGTATCGGCCTTTTTCAACTATTGAGCTCACCAAATTGTGCCTCCTTTCACATGGAGAGTTGAGCATAAACCGGGTTGGCTATGTAGGCGTTGAACAAATGTGCCTTAGCAGGCTCCTGAAGAGCGAATAGCGATCCGAATAGACATATATACGAATAGTCAGCCATTTTCCTATATGGCAGAAATCAAATAAATTTAAAAAAAAAATTGTTTTAAATTTTTTGAATTTTGTTTAGATTTTGTTTACGAGTAATGTCCTTTTTAATGTCTTTTTTGTCAGATGCTGTCTTGTAGATTCAAAATCTTGGTCTGTTAGTAACATCCAGGTTCTGTGAAAGATATTTACAAGTGACACAAAGGTGAGTACAACCGGTGAATATTAACTAAGAAAACATATATCCTCTAAGTGCATAAAGTGTAATGAAAACATTCTATTCCAGGGTATTTTGAATCAAGGGTTCAGTTCGAACTTCCAAACAGTGTACTGGGTACGAGCCAAACACCTGAGGAAAGCCAGCGTGTGTCTTATATCTGGGCCATTTTCGTCGCTCTTGCTTATTGGCGATAACTAATTGATATATTCAGGTTTAAACATCAGTTTTATTAAATAATGGTTAATTTTCAATGTGGGATTTGATCTGTGCAAATAAACGATTGTTTTGTGGATATTTTTAATAAATTATATAATTATGCAAACAAAAATAAATGTTAAATCCTGAAGATTGCAGATGTTCTTTACCTTGAGAGCACAACTTAAGTATCAAGGGACGGAAACAATATGTAAAGTAGGGTATGTTAACATATTTTAATAGTGGTTTCGAAAATCGATATTAAATTTGGAATTCTGAAATTTAAAGTTCTGTTCATAAACAAAAATAAAATTAATTCATTTTGATTTAATAACCGATTTAATTGATTATCGTTATTTACTTTATTTACAGGGACAAAAAGAAAATATTTTATTGTTATAAACAAATCCATGACCATTCGATTATTGGGCTGCCGTATTTGCCTTGGCGCCACGATGTTTCGTATACAGAAAAAAAGAAATGAAACATGATAATACCATGTTCCTTCGGTATTTCTTGGCTATTTACAAATGCTGGTTTTTTTGGGGTTTATTTTTTTTTTTTTTTTATCCGTTTGTTAAAAATGATAAAGCGATTTCCAGTTGTCTTATCCACGGCTTCAGAATGCAGAACGTTCCATCATTTCCTTGTCACTCAAAGCTAGAGCTTACGGTATTTGAATCCTGTGTTGTGACGGGGGATGAACTCGTTTCTTGCCCAGGAGTACTTGTGTAAAAGTGAACACAATGACATCACGCCCAACTGATTCCATGTCTTTCTGATGATTCAGAAAGGTTTGTTTTAATATCAGTTTCCTTCTCCTAGATAGATAACGACTAATGAACTCTATCGAAACATTTGGTTTCATATTAGAGTTTGCCTTCTCCAAGATGAAGTGATTTACCACGGCTGAGAGGGTTCATCTAACCCTCATTTGAAAGCGCACATAACAGGTTAAATCTTAAATATGTGACTATATTGAGAGGCATACAATTGGAGTATTATAAAATTTTAACTTTGTATAATTTACACACAGCCCTAACTGTGCACAGAAAAAAAAAGGCAACCGAAGAAACAAAACAATGGGACGTTTTAAACAGTTTCTTTCTAAATTCAATAAATATTCTTACCGCGACTGTTCACGAATTGAGAGTGATATTAAAACAAATATAACACGATTATATTCGTTAACAGATAAAGTCGTTCAGTTGAGTTCAGAGAATACCGAATTAAAAAAAGCAAAGAAAGGAAGGTTAAAACAAATTTTACCATTACTACGCTATACGCTGATCCCGTAAAAGAAATAAGCGACGTGGTAAATTGTTGAAATCTGACGTGCCGTTTTAATTACGCTAATGCCAGAACAGGGTGTTCATGGGATAGGAAAAAGACAAATATTGCTAAGAACTTCAAGGAAACGATGTTTCGGAAAGCCATGATCGATGACATCCTGACGGGAAACGGCAAAATTAAGAAGAAAAGAGAAAGAAGCAGCAGCAGCAGCAGCAGCAGCGGTAAACATAATACAAAATAAAGTAATTCTCCCAAAGGAAGAAATGTATACGGCGCGCTTGTGGAAAAAATGAAAATCAGATTTCTTGTATAGTAAATAATCGTATCCACTTACATAAACTTTAGATTCCAGTTGAATGAATCAAGAATGGGACTATGAGGCGAGTGAATATAAGCGACAGAAAAACAATTTAAAAATACATTGGCTTTCTTAGAAAAAGAAAGAAGATATAACGAATTGAGGACGTCGCGATTATCAGAGCGGAAAATAGGATCGGCCTTTTTTTTTTTTTTTTCATCATTTCAGCACAATCAAGGCAATTATGCGATTCAGACGAAGCGGCTACTGAGTGTGAGAGAATATAAGAAAAATAAAATATTATTAAGGAGAGAGAACAATAAAAGAACAGAATCAAGAAGTTAGAAAATAAAGATTGACATTACATCTAAATATCTGAAGATCGAAGTTGACAGGAAAGTAGGAAAACTGGACACTATCTGATAATTGAAGACAACATAATTCGCTTAGAAGAATACGCATTGGAAGTGCACTGATGTCTCTCCTTCTCTTAGACACACACACACAGACACAGACACACGCACACGCGCGCGCACACAAATATATATATATATAATATTTGTAATAGGTAGGGATAGTTCCAATGAGAACATTGATGCAAAGACAGCTCAATCTAAGTTACAGAGCAATATAATGATAAATCAAGAAAAAGCTTAAAAATTCATATGAATATTTAAGGTCTTTCTCGATTTAAAATAATATATATATATATATATATATATATATATATAAAGGCGGTGTGTGTGTGTGTGTGTGTGTGTGTAACGAATGCACGGCCTCAATTTTCGACGGATTTGCACCAAAATTTACATGCACATGCAAGTTAGCGGGAAGGCAAAGACCGACTTTGCATTTCCCAACTCCCATCGATAGTGGGAATAATCGACTTTTTCATGCTTCTACGGCAGTTTTCATGTAGTTTGCGGTCATTTTCCACTGGCCAGAGTGAGAGCCTATAGCTGGCTGCTGCACGAATAGGCAGGAAGATTCTAGTGGCCAGCGTGGGAGCCAACAGCTGACTGACACGAATGTTAACTAGCATGGTGGCATGCAAAAAAAATCGATAGCTGCATTCGTCACAAGAGGGAAAAATTTAAATCTGCATGGCACTTTACTCCAATTGGCTCATTCGCTTGCTTAAACTCAACGTTGATTCTGATTCCGCAGAACTGGGTTGGGTGTGAAAAAGTATTTGTTTTTAACATTCGGTTTTTCCAGTTACGAGTCCTTTTTTAAAGTTGATCGTTTTGTGTTCATTTTGTTTAGTTCTTTTTTCGTAACAGATTTAATGTTTAGTATAGAGCTTAGAAAAAAATTCGCAGTGTGAGATAGGCAAGAAGATAGCAACATCAGTACGGCAAAGGGCACTCAACCAAGCGGCAATAATCTGTTTCATGTTTGAATGCAATCTTTCCGCTATGTGTGTTGCGTCTTAGCTCTATTATTTATATATGATATGATTTATATATGATAGTCAATGGTGCGTTATATGTAATAAGGTCGTAATCTCATGAATTATCCTAACGATTATTGGGTGGGCTGTAGCGGTTATGTTTCAAATAAATTATTCTAGAGATTATTGAGTACAAATAATCGTGGGTTCGGATGTGGTTATTTATAGCAATTTTATAGCGTTGTTTATTAATTTTTTTACTTATTATTTATTATTGATTGCTTAATTAGTTTTTGTTGATTATTATTTCGTTTACTTGTTTAGTATCTGTCTATATTTCTGAGATGAGGTATTATGCCCAATATCTATATTATTCGGACTATTGTCCTCATCTTTGTCGCCATATTTATTACAACGTTTCAACCGCTGTACGCTCCGGCCTTCTTCAGGTGGTTTCAATGTCAAACTGAACCCTTTATTTTGCTCACTGGGCCAGACTGTTCTAGTTCCACGTGCCGTGTCTAATGGATGTCAGTTATCCCCTGTTAATTTCGCTCTCCAAGTTCTCCATTGCCTTAACCCCGTATTGAACTCACACACTTTGTTTCCTGTCACTGGCTCTAACCAACGCCAAGGACACATGGCACAGTAGATAACGCCGTTGGTTAGATCCAGTGACAGGACACAAAGAGTGTGAGTTCAATACCCGGTTAAGGCAGTGGAGAACTTGGTGAGAGGAATTAACAGGAGATAACTGATAACTGACATCCATTATACATGGCACGTGGAACTAGGACAGTCTACCCAAGTGAACGAAATAAAGGGTTCTGTTCGACATTCCAACCACCTGAAGAAGGCCGGAGGGTACAACGGTTGAAACGTTGTAATAATTATGGCGACAAAGATGAAGACAATAATCCGAATAATGTCAATAGTTTACTTGTTTAAGTGGGCATTCGTATGTACTGATAATCATTTTATTATTTACTTAATTTGTTTATGTATTTATTTAGATTTTTTTCGTGGGTTGTATTCTCATTTGTTGAATTTAGACTATTGGCTTTTTCTAAAATCTTATATTATATGCGTTGTGTATAGCGTATATATTTCCATATTTTTTTATGTTGGCATTCTGCAAGATATTCATTTTTAGTTTTCGATTCTTAAGTAACGTAGTAAAAAATTGTTTTGATCATTTATTTAATAATTTGTGTCGTTCTGAGGAGGTAATTATGGCTATGTTTTCCTCTACACATTTTACAGCTTTTGCATTTATTGTTATCGATTGATGCTATTTTCCTTATATTACATGATATTCTTGGTGTCATTTTGTTTTTGTTTTAATTTCCCATATATGTTCAGAAAGCATTGTACTGTTTACGCATTTTCGAATTGTAAAGGATGTTTTGTGAGCGCAATTTTACTATTTCTAGGGTCCTTTAGTTACTGCTACGTATATTTCTTCTTCGTTATCTGCTGATTTTTCAGTGGCTTCGTATATTTTATTGTTTTGCAAGCAATTGTCATTTAAGGAACATTCGTTGCTTTCTCTGAAGTTTCGGTTGGTTTGTGTGAGTGGTTTGTTGGTCAGTTTTCTGTTGTGCATTTTTTTATGATCTATGTCACGTGCGACTGAAGGTGAATTCTTACTCTGTTGCTGTTGAATATCGTGTGGAGAGTGCTTGGTGGAGGGTGGGGATTTTTGTGGATGAATTTAATTAATATTTTTCCCTCCGTTTGCTTTCATGTTTTTGTTGTACGGTGGGTTAGACAAACCGTTGTAAAAAAAAATATTGTACCGTCCCTCCCCCCCAAAAAAAACTGTCACTCAGGTTTGCTCAGCATAGTTGAAGTCAAAATTAAGGTTGACTCTATGGTTGTTATAGAAAAACAAACATGTTTGAGCAGGTGTCTGCAACAGGGATTAACTACTGGAGAAGAGGGACATACTCAGAAGCGAACAGCTACCTAACGCATTAGTATTCGTTTTAAAAAAAAATAATTTAATGTATTTGTCTTTTGTCTGTTTAAAATATTCTGCATTTTGTTTACATTTTGTTTAAGAGTAATACCTTTCATATTTTATATGCTAAGTCAGGCGGGAGTCCAATAAATGGTTCTGATTTTGCTGATAGATCATATACAGACAAACCGCTAATCAACGGACTAATAGGAGAGGGGGGGTGAGTGATTCGTTAAAGCCGATTGCCCGTAGATGGGAAGAGATTACTTTTTAGTTATAAAACCACTATAGTAACTTTCAGCAGTCATGATCATAATGTAGATACTATAAACATGTATACATGGCATAAATAAATATATACTTAATAGATATATAATCAAAATAACAAAGATAATAGATTTCTCACAGTTACTTTCTCACGCACACACTAATGTATCATACTTTATATATTGTACACCCGTCTTTATTTACAATTGAAAGACCTGTCACTGCCGCCAAGTGGTCACTTTGAGAACTAATACGACCGCTAAGCCCGCATATTTTGAAATACATCGCTGACGATTTAGAAGATTTTTTCCCTTCATAACATTTTTTCATTTTGTCTGCAGATTTTGTTTGTTGCATCCGGAGTCCATTGATAGGGGATCCGTAGATGAGAGGTTTGTCTGTATTTTGGTTCAACGAACAAGTGACACAAAAATGACGAAAACAGTTGAGTATTAGCTGAAATGAAATATCCCCTAGCATGGTTCCTTGGCACTTGTCAAGATCAATCCCTGAGCCCGTTAGTACTAAAAGCTCACATACTCATCTTCAGTGGAAGAAACAGATAAGCGATACAAAGATGAATAAGTCTGTTGAATATTAACTGATATGAAATATAACCGAATCATGGAAAGCGGGATGAAAGCAATCTACTTTTGTGGAGTGGATAAACGGTTCGGTTCAAAATACAAACAAAATGAAGGTGTACGTAAACATACATCTAAAGTAGGTGAGGAGAAGAAAAGCAGGAATATGTCGAGTATAAAAATGTCTATATTAGCCTAAATTAGAAGACGTGTAATATTTTTTCTTTCAACTGATTTTTTGGTAACTACTAGTTACAACTTACAACTACAATGTCTACTACTAGTAGTTGCAAACTATAAAACGAAATGAACTTACATCGTGTTATAGGGATGTTCGGCTAATTTTTAAAATTATTTCACTCCAAGAAAGGCAATAAAGTAAGTAAGATGTAAGGAATTACTTACCGGGAGATATGAGAAAAAAAAAACAATTAAAGAGAGAGAACAATAAAAGATTATAATTAAGAAGACAGAAGATAATGACTGATCTTGCGTTTACATTTTTAAAGAACAAATTTGACTGGAAAATATGAAGAGTTCCACAAGGGAAACTGCGAGAGAAAAAAACTCTTAGCATAAAGCTTACGGCTACATCTAGCCATTCCAGTTGTAAAACTGATGAAACCTAACCGCCAATATAGTACTGCGCTTACATTAATAAAGTCTAGGTACTATAGAGGAAAGGCATAGGGAAGCTCCATTACGGCCGTGGGAAAGTGGAATCGGCGAGGCGAGTTCAAATTTCAGTCTAATCCATTACGTTCACTTTCGCACACATGATATTTTGGAAGGCACGAATCCATTTATTATCTCTCTCCACAACTATGAGTTAAATACCAGGGGTAGATTCGGCCAGTCAAGGAAAGTTACTCCGAATTTTAAAAGCGTGGAAAAAGCAAAGGAAAACGATTCCACTAACTTTTCGAATAATTTATGGCTATTCACAGACATTACGTAAAACTTAGAAATGTTGAGCCACGATTACCTACGTCCTGAAGTCATCTATCTTAATTAGAAATATCAGGTGTTAATTGGCTTTCGTAAATTAATTGGCAAGTCGTTATTACTCTTAGATGGGTTTCCAAAGAAAAGGGGTGTAAGTTCGAATCTCATTGTAGGTTTATCATTGTACGATCTATGCTACTGGAGTATTTGTCGATTTGGGAAAAACAAGAGCCGAATTTTGCAATGAGAAGTAACGAATATTCATTAAAACCACTTAAAAATTAGCCATAATCTTCAGTTATTTGTTAATTCAAATATACAGCAAAAATGCAATTAAACATGGCTTACGGCCTTGAGACATCGGTTCTCGTACAATCATCGAAGTTAAGCAACGTCGAACCTGGCCTAGATGCATGACTGCGTGGGAATACCAGATGCTGTAAGCTTGGATGTGCGCGTGGTGTGATGGATGTTAATCGGAGAGCCGAATTCTAATTCCAGTCGGGTTCGTTATATTCAATTCCCCCCGCCCCAGTTATGGGTTAATTACTATGATTTGTCCCAGTAAAATCTTTATTATCTACAGAAAATTTTTACAATTTAAAAATATTTTCCGGATTTACATAACCTTCAAAAGTTTCATAAACCGTAAAAAAACAACAAAAAACAACAACAACAACAACAAAAAAAAAAACAAAAAACAAATAAATAAAAAGTAAATAGTCAAGTATTCTTGCTGAAATTGTCAAATACTCTTTATTCGAAAAAGTGCCTTTAATTCTTTACGGAAAACCGATGACGTCATCATGTACGGCACAAAATTAATGGCGTTGTTGAGATAGGAGAAAACATGCGAGATGACGTAAGCAGCCCAGATACTTTGTACAGTGGTGATGCTTAGCTTATCTTGGTCGAGAACAGTTATCAAGATACCACAAATAGCAAACGGACTGATGCAAGCGATAAACATAAAGTTAATAAAAAGTATTAAGTAGACACTTTCTTTGTTGCCCAATTTTTTCTTGGACTGTCTCTGAGATTTTTCAGTTGACTCCTCCACGAATTTGTTCGATTGTAATTTGCAAACAATTACCGTACTGGATATCAGTAGACATAGAAGAGGGAAAGCCCAGTAAAGTAGGTAGAAAATGACGTATTTCGGTTGTATGTATGATTTGGGGGCCGATGTCGCACACTTCGTACCCAGTTCGTAAAAATATAAAATTGGAACGTTTACAGCGGCGATAACTATTATAATTATCAGAAGGACAAAAGGCCGGTACCATTTCTTTGCATTTCTGTAACGAATTGGTATGCAGACGGCCACCAGCCGTTCCATGGATACAACTACGACTATCCAAGAAGACATCTGGAGGAAGAATTTGTCAAGAAAAGGTAGCAACTTACAAAGAAACAGATTGATCAGTCGCGGTTGGATGCCGTGTGAATGGCGCAGCCATTTATCCATGAGGCTGACATCCAGCACAAAAATGTCATTCACGGACAGGGCTAGCAGGTAGAAGCCGATATTTGTCGCCCTCATCCTGGGCCGGATGAGCACGAAGATGCATACGATGTTTGCCAAGGTGCCGACAACAAACAATGGATAGCCGGCATAGTGGGCAATGTCGTCGGCAGTTTTTGTTAACGTCGACGCGTTCATCGTTTGAGCCTGTTAGATTCCTAAATTCATAAAACACTCGCACACGCAAACGCAAACGCAAACACACAAGCAGACGCACACGCACGCAGATAGATAGATAGATAGATAGATAGATAGATAGATAGATAGATAGATAGGGAGATATGAACAATCAAACAAAAATATATATATAGATAGATAGAAATGAACAGTCAAACAAATAGATAGATATGAAGAGTCAAACTAATATATATATATATATATATATATATATATATATATATATATATATAGATAGATAGATAGATAGATAGATAGATAGATAGATTAACAGGGAAACAACAGTTTGTTGTCTTGTCAGATGTTATGTGTAATTCATCAAGTCAATAGATCCGAATGTTCCGCTGAATACATAATATTCGATATATAATTGTGATATGACATTTTTATATAAACAGATACAAATATTGAATGTTTCTTATATTGTATATTTGTTCTGTGATTTTTTTTATTCTTTTCTTGTTATTTTTCTGTTGAAGCTGAAATTCATAATCCGTAGATTACCCATTTTAAAAGCACACACATTTAAAGGAATACCTGTAGCGCTAAAGTGGCCTGTTATTCCTTTGATTGATTGAGCACCAGTTATTGTCAGCTCTGTTGTTTGATGTGCTCTGTTGTAGAGATGTATCCACAGAAGATTTTTTTTCTTTTTTTTCTTTTAATCCACAGATATGGTAACGTTCCAGTTTAAGGTTATATCCAGAGATGAGTGCCAAAACATATTTTAACCATGCGAAGAAGATAGAAAGTAGCTAAAAGAAATAAAGTTTCCAATTTGGAAAGGATTCTTCCTCTGGGGTTGAAGTTAATTTTCTTTTCCTCTTCGTTGTTTGGCGGATAGTACAGAAATGTTTTCAGTCGTTTTGTATTTCAAAATTGATATAGAAAATGTATTTTTTTTTTATCGTCGTATATTGACATTGTATCGTTTGCCTTCGTATTATTTTTATGAGATTATTATTTTTTTTTTTTGTTGAATTAAAAAAAATATAGTCTAAATGCTCTTGGTCTGTATGATGTGACAACACAAGATGTTGTGTATAAGCTCCAACTTTAGCCGCGTACTAGTAACTCCAATAAAAGTTATGAAGAAGGCTTGGTTGTTAGTAATCAAAAAGAGAAAACCTGTGTCCTTACATTCACGCAACTCTTTCTTCCAACATCGGGACCATAGAATAAATTGTGGCATGTGATTTTATTCTGTTTTGTAATTACGTAAGATCCGGTTTACATGTTTCCATTTTTTGCTTATATATTTCTATGCAAGCACTTATTTATTCCTAGATCATCCACACGGAACATAAAGAAATAAATAAAATATCTCAAACGTGTAAGTTACAAAATCTGATCTAAATTAGGACACAAAAATCAGTTAATATTAAATAATTGCACAACAGGCGAACATAAATTATATTTAATTTGTGGACACAGTCTGTCTTTCATTTCTATCTATCTATATATATATATTTGTTTGATTGTTCATATCTCCCTCCCTCTCTCTCTCTCTCTCTCTCTCTCTCTCTATCTATCTATCTATCTATCTATCTGTGTGACTGTTCATATCTATCTATTTATATATATATTTGTCTGACTGTTCATATCTATTTGTCTGACTGTTCATTATCTATCTATCTATCTATCTATCTATCTATCTATCTATCTATCTATCTATCTTTCGTTACCTCCTATAATATTCGCAACCCCCTTCTTTTCCTCGTTCATGTTTACCAACATTATCGGAGAG